>CAJQZJ010001061.1:781045-840239 GCA_907164525.1 Lophiomys imhausi
ACCACACACGCACACATACAACACCACATCCACACACCACACACACACACACACACACACACACACACAACACGCACACACACACACACACATTCACACACCACACACACACATACACACACACATCCACACACCACACACACACACACACACACACACATATACAACATGCACACATACACCACATCCACACACCACACACACATACAACACATACACACACACACAACACACAAGTGTGTTCATGGAGGTGTCCTCTAATGCGCTCTGCTTTATTCCTTGAGACGGGTTCTCTCACTAACCCTGGAGCTCTTGGTTTCTGGATAGGCTATTACTGGTGTCTACAATTGCTCCCCACCACCTCTGGGGTTTCAGCCATTCATGTACAGTCATGTCTGGCTTTTGACGTGGGTGCTGGAGATCTGGACTCAGGTCCTCGTGCTCGTATTAGTACTTGCCTTAGAGTTACTACTATTGCCGTAATGAAATACCACGACCAAACGCAGTTTGCTGAGGAAACGGTTTATTCTGCTAACGCTTCGGGGTAATAGTCCATCATCGAAGGAAGTCAAGGCAGGGTCCTGGAGGCAGGAGGGGATGCAGAGACTATGGAGGGTTCTCCTCATGGCTTGCTCAGGGTAGTTTTCTTTTCTTTTTCACCTTGAACTGAGAGATTGGTGCACCTCTGTCTCTCCAGAGTGCTGGGATTAAAGGCATGGTCTTTCTTATGGAACCCAGGACCACCAGCCCATAGGTGACTCCACCCACAGCCACTTCAGTCACTAGTTAAGAAAATGTCCTATGGGCTTGCCTAAAGCTTGGTTTTTACAGAGGCATTTTCTCCCTTGAAGATCCTCTCTCAGATGGCTCTAGCTTGTGTTAAACTGTCATAAAATTAGCCACCATAGCACTTTGATACAGTGAGCCATCTCCTCAGTTAGATTTATTTATTTGTTTGTTTGATTTTGTTTTTTTTGAGACAGGGTTTCTCTGGGTAACCCAGGCTGTCCTGGACTCACTGTGTAGACCAGACTGGCCTCGAATTCACAAAGATCTGTTTGCCTCTGCCTCAAGAGTGCTGGGATTAAAGGCATGTGCTACTACTGCTGGACTACTTTATTATTTTTTTAAACAACAACAAAAACATTTATTTTTGGGGGGGGCTGGAGAGATGGCTCAGCGGTTAAGAGCACTGCCTAGTGCTCTTCCAAAGGTCCTGAGTTCAATTCCCAGTAACCACATGGTGGCTCACAACCATCCACAATGTGATCTGGTGCCCTCTTCTGGAATGCAGGTGTATATGCAGATAGAGCACACATATGAATAAAATAAATAAAATAAATCAAAAAAAAAAAAAAAAAAACATTTATTTTTGGGCATGAATACCATGGTACTTGTGTGTGAAAGTTGAGGACAACTTGTGAGTTTCTTCTTCCCTTTGCCATGTAGATTCAGGGGATTGAACTCAGGTCATCAAGCTTGAGAACAAACAATCTTATCCACTGAGTCACCTTGCCAGTTCCCCCCAGCACACTCTGTTTTGTGGGGTTTTTTTTGTTTGTTTGTTTTTGGTTCTGTTTGTTTTTTCAAGACAGGATTTCTCTGGGTAGCCCTGGCTGTCCTGACTCACTTTGCAGACCAGGCTGGCCCTTGAACTCACAGAAATCCACCTGTCTCTGCCTCCGGAGTACTGGGATTAAAGGCGTGTGCCACCATGCCTGGCAGTTACAGACAGCTGTGAACTGCTATGTGGTTGCTGGGATTTGAACCCGGGTCCTTTGGAAGAACAGCCAGTGCTCTGAACCGCTGAGCCATCTCTCCAGCCCGGGTTGGTTTGGTTTTTCAAGACAGAATTTCTCTGTGTACCCCTAGCTGTCCTGGAACTCTCTCTGTAGATGAGGCTGGCCTCTAACTCACAGAGATCTGCCTGCCTCTGCCTCCCAAGTGCTGGGATTAAAGGCGCACACCACTGCCACCTGGCCCAGTCTGTGTATTTTTTTTAGGTACCTGGGCTGGGGATGAAGTCTCGTACGTGCTGAGCCGTTGTCTCTGAGATCTATGCTCCAGCCGTGGCTGGACCTCTTCTCTTCCTTTGTCCTCTTGCCACCCCTTTTGTTTCCTTTCAATTCCATCTCCCCTGATCTAGAAGCTCAACTGAGCTTGCAACACCTCAGCAGGCCAAATAATATTGCCACATGTCTCAGCTGCGTACAGGCTCAGCAGAGCTGGCCTTACATACCCTGCCAAGCTCATTCCCCTCCTTCCGGGACCCCCTTGCTGGAACACTCATCACTGTTGTGCTTCCAGGACTTTATTCCACTTGCCTCATCTGCCGGGAAGGCCATGCCTCAAGGTTTTCACCCAGTTGTCAGCCTTTGCTGTCTACAGTCTACTGGTAGTCTACTCCTTGAGGGTGCCTGACCTTCCCCCAAGCCCATCTTCTCCCGGATTCATTCTGTCCTCATTGTCTGCATTTCCCCTACCTGCACCCTTATGTCCAGGGTCTAGTTTAGCTGCCATTTTCCCTTAGTTTCATCATTTACAACAGTTAAATTAAGGATAATAAGTGGGTTTTGTTTGTTGTTTTTATTTTGGCTTTGGGATAGCATCTTGACATGCAGACCAGCATGCTGACCCCAAACTTGTAATGATGTTCCTAGCCCGCTTCCTGTAACTAGCTCCATAGGCATGCACCACACACCCCGCTCGTGGGTGTCTTGGCATAGTCCTTCACTGTTTGTCTGTGGAGAGCCCTGTTTCAGGATTTCTTGTCTGAGTGTCCTCTCACTGTCAGATTCAAACACTTTGGGGGGAAGGGCCTGGCACAGAAAATAAACAACAGAGACACTGTCATCTACCACCTTCAGAAGGTGCACACGATCAGGTGACCGAGCTTTTGGGGCAGCTAATTTGACGGTTTGATTAGGAGGTGACTACTCTATCACTCTAGTGGACAGGTATTCCTTCCTCCTGTCATTAAGAAGTAATTTATAGTAATAAATGACTTTTCAAATGCTTTCAGATGCTTGAACAGTGTCCACTCTGGTTGGACTAAGTTCCTGCCCTTCCTCGTGTCTCCTGGCCTGGCCTCTGCTTTAGGGCATGGTCATAGCAAGCTGCTTGTAGGTGCTGCATGGAGCACACACCTCTACCATCGGTTTCCAGGACTGCCCACTGCTGAGCCTGGAGGTGACACAAAGGCAAAAGCCAGCTTTTTTTCCCCTCTTGCTATGTATGGAGCACTCTCAGCTCCCCACACTGGGAGCTGGGAGAATTCTTGGTCAAAATCTGGGTCATCTAATTCCTTGTGGAGACCCACACTGGCCATTTTAAGGCCAGAGGGAGTTGACCGGAGAGACAAGGACACTGAAAACCACCAGCATAAGGTTTCTCAAAGAGGGGCAGCCTCTTGGGGACAAGGCTTGGGAGGCTCCTGGCACTCAGAATTGCTGCTCAGTCAGCAAGGTGTCTGGCAGGCCCCTCTGAGTCTGTGGGCCTTGGGCTTGGGGTGTCGTAAAAGAGTGCACACTGGCTGCCCTGCCTTCCTATTAGTCTGAGAAGAGGTGGGTTATCTGGGTTCAATTCCACCTATGAACTTCAGCTGCCTTTGGCTTTATATTTCAAGCCCAGATGTCCACCACCGCTGTGAAACAGTGACTCAGGCCAGGCAAGGTCTAAGGTCTCAAGAAATGTGTTGGAAAGAGGCAGGAAATCCTGAGCCTGAATTATCTCATTGAGAGCAATGAAGGACAGCTCCCATGTTGGAAACGCCCACATTGCCCTAGATGGACTGAACAAAGTTGTGATCTGTGTGAGAATAGCCAAGACCCTAGATTCTCACACCTCAAAGGATGAGAAAGAAGTAAAGGTCTCACAGAGAAAGAAGGAAGAGTGAATTGGTGAATTGATTTGAAAACACATTTAATTTCAGGAGTAAAAGGCGCTAATGAGTAACACGCCTAAATCCTTTTTTTAAAGCGTGAGTTTAATATTGATAGCAAAATCTTTAGCATGTGCAGAATGAAGTCTGTGTGCTGTTAATTTTAAGTGTGTGGTCTTTTCTAATCTCTGAACACGGAGATCCGAACCTGTGAGTGTAATTACAGATCAGACCTGTAGAGGGAGTCAGTCTTGTCTATCATAGATTGTTCACAATGCAAAGCTTTCAGAGGAAGAAAGAAAAGGGCTTTTAAAAGAAAAGTTGGAGGGTTAAAGGCAGTCTGTTTCAAAATTGCAAACAATCGGGGTGGCTGTCTCGTTTGCTGTACTCTGCTGGCTTCACTGTGAATGAGTTGTAGCGTAAAGGAATCTGTAGAAATTACCTTTCCTCGTAGAGGACCCAGGAGGTGGGCTCGTTATTGGGTTTCTTTTGGGGGGCGGGGCATCTCCCCACAGAATTCCACGAACGTCTCTCTCTACTCTTGTTAGAGCACAAGCTTTATTCGAGGCCCATGTGTTCTAACCCAGGCTTTGGACCTGATGGTGGGAAGTTCGGAGGGATGTCTACCTCTAACCCATTTTTCTCTGTCGAGGCTTTAATTCTGCCGTTTGGAGGCTAGCTTGTTAGGTCGCAGGCGAGACTGAGGTTGCACGGAGGTTCAGGGTACCCCTCTGGCCACTTCGCGCCGCTCCATTCTACCTTCTGAAGCCCAGGCGGAAGGTCTGTTTGCCCCGTGGAGGACCGCACCTTGAGTGGCGTGGCGTGCGTCTTTCCCTTCCTTTGGAGTCCCTGCAGACCGTGCGCGCCCAGGTCTAGGCTGCTTTCTTGATGTTATGCTATGACTTTACAACTGTAGCCAGCGTGCCGTAAGGAGCCGGCACCGTGTGGTCTGCTTAGCACAATGACCAGCGGAGTGGGGCGGGGGCCCTCAGAGGGATCCAGGAGGGAGCCTGTGGCCGGCGCTCCGGGTCGCCGGAATGTGTGGGTCGAACAGGTGAGCACAGCCTGGACACTGGAGCTGGTGGCTGAGCGAAGAGGAGGGGTGCAGGGGGGAAAGAGACAAAGGAAGAGTGAATGGAGGTGCTGCAGAATAGAGAAGAGGCGAGGGGAGGGGAAGAGGCAGCCCGTGGGTAAGGTGCTGAGGAGCTCAGGCTTGAACTTGATCGAGAAAGGGGGCCTGAGGTGTGGGGCGGGGGCCCGACCAAGAGTCGGCCACGTGCCTGGCTTTTCCTTGTCAGAGTCCCACTAAGACCTCCTAGGGCTCAGCCCTGCGGCCCCACACCCCTGACCGACGAGCACCTACGACGCCCGGGATTGAGAGACGCGTCGGATAGAGGGCTGTCTGGAGGCCCCGTGGCACCAAGAGTTCCCGACGATTCCTGCCTTAGTCACTTTCTTTGGGTCAAGTCTCCCTGTCCTGGCCTGAACGCAGACAGCTTGCAGGATACGCCCCCACCCCGCCCCAGGACTTGAAGTCCGCAACCTCTGGGAGCCAGGGGTGAGTCCAGCTCCCATCGCCTCCTTTCCCGGGCTGCACGCCCCCAGGGATCTTCCTCCAAGCTCTTCTCCCTTAAGAGAGCTCTACTCAGGAGCGCACAGCGGCGTGTCCAGCGCGCTCAGAGCCCCATACCTGGCCCAGAACCCCTCCTTCTTCCGCTTCTTCTTCCCCACTCTCCTTTCTCCTCTCCCCTCTCCCCGGGTGCCTCCTTTTCCTCTCTTCCCCCTCCTCCCCATACCCACTCCTCCCTCCCTCCCTCCCTCCCTCCCTCCCCTCCCCCTCCTCCTCTAGCTGCTCCTCCCACTCCCCCTGAGTGCGTCCTCCTGCGCTCCCCTCCCCCCGGCCCCCGCCCCGTGCCCGGTCCCGCCCCCTCCCCCGCCTCCCCGTGCCCGGTGCCCCCCTCCCCCTTCCTCCCCGGCCGCGGCGCCGCCGCCGCCGCCGCCGCCACCGCTCGCCTAGGCCCTCCCCCTAGTCACCCCCGCCCCCGGGCCGGGCAGTGACGCGCCGCGGCGGTGCCAGCCCCTCTCCCCGGGCGGCCGCGGCGGCGGCAGCAGCAGCAGCTGGAGCGGTGGGGCTGTCACCGCCTCCCGCCCGGTTCCCTACCAGAGCTAGATCGCCGGTCTCCACCTCGCTGCCCGCCCAGGTACGGAGTCCTGGGGGACCCCGCGACTCGACTGGTCTCGGACCCTCGGCCGCCGCCTCCTCCTTCTGTCCTGCCCCTGGCCGTTGAGCTGCGGTTAGGGAAGCTGGGGGTTTCCGAGGAGGGGGACTCACGGGGAGCTTCCTGTGCCGGGCGAGCTGCTGGCCCTGGGTGGAGTGGGCTGGGGCTGGGGGTCGACGAGTGTGCCGGAGAACGGGGAGGGGCAGAGGCTGCACTCTGGGGCCTGCGGGGCGCCCGAGAGGTGCGCCTGGCTTCAAGTGCCCGGGGCTGCCGGGCGCACCCCACTCCGGGCCGTGCGCGCCGCCGGTCCTGGGGGGCGGTGATTGTGTGTGCTGCACCGCGGTATTGTGCGGCGGCCACGCCGTTTGCAGCGGTCTCCGCACCGCGTCTCCGGGAGGTAGACGTTCGCTGGCGGCGGGGCGGGGGCCAGGCTAGGGTGGCCGATGTCTCCGGGAGAAAGGAAGTGGACTGTGTTTGGGGATGTGGGGACGGGAAGCGTAGAGTGGCAGGGAGGGGCTCCTCGCCAGGGCTCGGGGAGTTGAGATGCGGTTTGCACTGTTGAGCCCACTTTGGCAGGCTCCTGTCGCTCCACCAGGGGACCGACAGCCCCTCTCGTGTGTACCCACGGAGAAGAAGCAAGGGTGTCGGGGACCCCTAGTGAAGGGACACGCCGCGCGGGGGGCCTGCGGAGAGCGCGCGCAAGGGTTAAGGTGGATTTACACCTCCTCCCTCCCGCTGCTCGCCGCCCTTCACCTAGGGCTCCCCGGCAGGATATACTGGGAGGCAGGAGGGGGGTGTTGGGGGGGAGTGCAATTCACCTTCCTGTTCCAGCCTCTTGGGTTCAGAAGTGACCCTACTCTCACTCGGAGCTGCGTATGCGGGGATTCGGTTGTCTCTTCCAGGCTGTTCTTCCTGGGGGAAGTTCTCATTAAGCCTCGCTAATTAGCATTATTCCCGGAGAAAGGTTAAGGTTAGACCGTCCTTTTCCTTATCGAGAGCCCCCTCCCTGCCAGTCCCTTCTCCCTCCCCTCTTCCTCAGAACACAAAAGCACAAAAAGAAAGTGTGAAGAGGCACAGATCAATGGAGAAGCCACAAATCCATTAATTCAAATGGAACCCTTTCCCCATCTAAAACATTGATTTTTCTTTCTGTCTGCTCTGAGGGGAGATGAATAACCTCCTGATTTCACCTGAAATGGTGTTTGGACTCTGTGATTTCCCCCTCTTTCTGAGGATTGTGGCCTGAAATAGATTCTCCCTTGAGATAAAGCCCTACTTATCCCAGAATCAGCTGGAAACCCCCTCCCCCACCGCACACTCCAGTGTCCGGGCCTGGGGAGAGTGCTGGCGCTCCCTTTACTCCTATAGGCAGAGCCTGTGATGGTGGAACCAGGTCCCTTGACCCCTGAAACATGCTTGTTTCTGAGCTTTGGTTGGGGGGGGGGGGTCGCGGAAAGAGCCCATTGATGGCCCAGGCCCCAATGTGGGTAGTAGCTTAACCCTAGGTTGTAAATTACTCTTTCATTGGAAAGCCATTTGAGCCCAAATGTGTCTTTGAATGCAATCCAGGTTCCTTTGCTGGGCTGTCCTATAGAGTAGTTTGAAGGCAGCACCTCCTTCTCTTCTCTCTCTGCCTCAATTCAGCACCTTCGTACCAACCAGTGGCAAACACATCCCGGCCTACCTCCCTGCTGAGAATGCTAACTTTGAGGAACTTCTTCCCCAGAGCCTTAGTCACCCTGGGGCAATGGGGATCTGGTCCATCCCTGAATTGCTCAAGAACTTTTTTTCTTGGAAGGATAGTCCTGGAGAGGATTAGCTGGGGGTGATTCCCCTCTGGCTATCCTTTTGATGGAAGAGCCTTGCTTGCCCAAGAAACTCAGATCCCCATTGATGGCAGGAGCTGGGGAGTATCAGTGACGTCTCATAGTGAGGAATGCTGGGAAAAGAGTCAGTTGCCTTTGCTTAGGAACAAAAGCCCATGTACTAGTGGGAAGGTGTGGAAAATGCTCACTCCCGCATCCAGGCATCTACTATGGCAAGGACAGTAGAGCAAGCTTTCTGACAGGCGCAGTGTGCAGTATGAGAGTATGCATGTGGGTGGGGGAGGGGGAGGGAGAGAATACTCCAAGCGTGGTGGGTGATTGGCTGGATGGAAGCCTTCCCGCTTCCTTTTCCCCCAGAAGAGCGTGTTTGTATGGTTAGTAAGCAGAGGAGTTCTCTTAGCAAGAAAGAATGGAGTTGTGTGGGATGTCTCAGGAAGACTCACCCACCTCCTCTGGTGGCCAGGCGGGCATGGATGGGTACAGCATAAAACAACAGCCTTGGAAGCCCCAAGTGCCCCGGAGCTGATGCAGATCACCCTCCTGTTTTTTTCATGCAACACTATCACAACAGGGGCATGAACCTGTGCTTGCCTTGGATCCTGGGAGTTTTCCGTTTCCATTAATAAGTACCTGATGAGCTGAAGTAGTGAAGTTGGGGTCAAATGTGGTCCAGCTCTTTCTTGGCGTACTCTGAGTGATGTGCATAATGCTCACCCCAAGTAGCTGAGCATTCCCTGACCTGCCTGGCTCTCAGGTAACCCAGAAGGCAGTGCCCAACAATCGAGTGAGAAGCCCCTCCCACATCCTCGTATATATGCTAGGTTGAGAGCTGGGGCTGGAAACTGCCCATACTGGTGTTCTTCCAGCTGCCCAGAGTCCTGGGGCAGTCAGAGTTGGGGGCTGGCTGGCTGGGAGTGTCTGTTTCCTGCCTGGCCTAGGAGTATCCTTGCACATCCCCACCCCCACCCTGGCCTGAAACCCACACCCAGGGCTCCAGATCAGGCCTTATGGCCTTCACTGGCACTGAATTCTCGGTAAATCCTCCTCCCTTTCTTTCTCATGTAAGTGGTAGAGATAGAGTTTCAGCTCTGAGGAAAGGCCTGGAAAATATTGTAGGAGGCACGCCCCAGAATTCCGAGTCCTGTAAGATGCAAATGGTTCAGCTTCAGAGGCACCAGGAACCCAGTTCCAGAGAAGCTGACCCCAGTTGTAAAATAATCAGGTTACTGATAGCACCTGCCCATAGTTACAGCCATGGATACAGGCCTGCTTCCACTTTCCTTAGTATGTCTCCCGAATTCCCCTCCTCGGGCTGTGTAGTGAGTGGTTGGTGCTACAGAGGCCTGTAGAGGAGGAAAGGCCTGGGCTAGCTGGATGGGGAGAAATGGAACTGGCTCCTGAATTCTGGACTGAAGATAAGAGGCTCAAGGGTTTGGTCAGCTCCTCTGTCTGCCCAGAGTGAAGACTCCCAGGTTGGGGGTGTGTCCTAAAGGCTGACTGGGTTCTACCCACCCCTGCCAGCCAAGACAAGAGCTCCTTTTTTTTTTTGGAAGGTTAGTTGGCCCTGCTGCCCTGTGACCCATGATGGAACAAGCACTATGGTGCACGGTCTGATGAACCTCTATTGCCAGGTGGGCAAGGCTGTATACAGGCTAAAGGGCAAAAACCTGTCCACAGTCACACAGAATCTCAGGGGAGGGAATTTAGAAGCATGGCTTACACACTTTCATTTTCAAATGAATGTCCCACACAAGTTACCAAACAGAGAGGGGAAACTTAGTAGCCCATATTCTCCTGAGATTTAAGAAAGGAACAAGAAGTGACCTACTTGTGACCTCTTGGGGGAGCAGGGGAGTGCCTGGGGTCTTAGACAGGCCTTGGGCTTCAGCACTCTTGACCTGGGTTGGCTGCCTCCCTCTCTTCCTCCCTCCCCTCCCTCCCACAGGTCCCTCTGGACTTGGTGATGGGTCTGAACTATGTGCTCTGGTAATTGCCTGTGTAATTAGCCTGCCTTTGCCAGCCTCAGCTCAGGGGTTAGAGAGTTAGAGTCTGCCCCTCTCCAGTGGCTGGCCTTGCCCCACGGACAGCCAGGTTCTGCTGGCAGCAGGGTTTGCAGAAGGCTCTTTCTCCAGGTCAGCCCTACAAGTGTGGCTGTGGAAGGTACTTGTGTCAGTCTGGCTACCTCCACAGCTCCAGCTCACTCAGTTCTGTCTGTTTGCTGAAAAGCTGAGGTTTAATGGGCTTGATTTCCCACTTCGAGAGCCACAGCAGTCAGCGTCTGGGTTTTCAGAATTCCCAGTGCCACCTTTCACAAAGCAGCAGTCAGGCAGCAGAAGCCTAGGAATGACCAGATTCCTGGGGAGAGAGGCACTGATGTTCAGGAACTGTGCCAAGGGCCCCAGAGCCCTTTCCCATACCTGTAAATGGGCCAGAAATCTTAGCTGGCTCTTCTCCCTAGATACAGTCTGATGGTAGCAGCCCTTCTTAGCTCTGGGACAGCTTGTCACAAAGTAGATGCTCAATAATGTGCATCAACTTTGCATACATTTGCGTGCGTGCGTGCGTGCACACATGCCTATAAGCATACGCAGCCCCGCTGCCTATGAGTTAGTTGCCTTTGGGTATTATCTTGAGGAGGAACTTTGTCAATTAGGAATCAGGTACTTTTGATGAAAGGGTGGAAAGGGTAATTTCAAGGCTCTGGGTGCAGACTGTCTGGATTCAAACCCCAGCTCTGCTCCTGGTTCTGTGTTACCCTGGGCAATTGGAGCAAGTCTTTGAGGAATATGTGTGACTAGACCTGGAGAGAGGCCTGCCCTGTGGAGCCATTGTGAGGGAATCTTGGAAACCCTTGTCCTAGTCCACGAAGTTATTGGGTACTTTTTCTTTCCAGTAATTTCAATGTCAGTTTGAAATGCAGTTCATCCATTGGGCAGAGTGAGGTGGAGACCATTTTCCTGAACAGTTCAGCTGTCTAGGCCAAACAGCCGTTGGCCGTTTGTGGGATGGATGGCAGCTGTAACCAAGGGAAGCATGCAGCTTCTGGCCTGCCAGCCTGGGTCCTGGTTTTGACATGTGCCCTATTCAAGAGCTGCACAGTGAGAACAGAGCCCTTAACTGTCAGATAGCGCAGCATCCTCATCAAACACCACATCTTGCTAGAGAGTTTAGTCAATTCAACAAGTCTTGCTACCCTTGTGGGGAATTCAGAGAACAGGCAACCTGGTCCTTACTCTTGGAAGGACCCAGAGCCTTCTGGGATGAGACAGGACAGAGTCCTATGGTACATTTATGCTTTTCCAGCTAAAGGCACAGACAGACGGGCAGATTGTTTAAGAAGAGGAACTGTGGCCGGGTGGTGGTGGCGCACGCCTTTAATCCCAGCACTTAAGAGGCAGAGGCAGGTGTATCTCTGAGTTTGAGGCCAGCCCGGTCTACAGAGCAAGTTCCAGGACAGCAAGGGCTACACAGAGAAACCTGTTTCAGGCAGGGGTGGGGGTGGGGGTGGGGGTGGGGGAAGGAATTATGGGCAACAACGACTGATGTGAACTACTTCTGCTCCATGGATCTCGGGGAGTAGTAGCATGAAGGCCAGGAACAGGGTCTGCTCCACAGCTAGATTCCCAGCACTTAGCAAGACATTTGGTTCACAGTTGGTGTCCAGGGAACACTTGAGTGAATGAATGAATGAATGAATGGGTCTGAGTAGGTGATGACGACACTCTGGAAGCTGAGACAGGAGGATTGTAAATTGGAGGCCAGCCTAAGCTACATGGGTAGCTCCTGTTTCTTTTCTTTTTTGTTTGTTTTTGGCTTTGGAGACAAGGTTTTGCTGTGTAGCCTTGGAACTCTGTTGTAGCCCAAGCTGACCTCAGACTCAGAGATCCTCCTGACTATCTCCCGAGTAATAGGATTGAAGGCATGTGCCACTCTACAGCCAGGCTCAAGTAGCTCAGTTTCAAAAGACAAAAAAATTATACCACTAGGAAACAGAGAATCACTTAATTCATGTTTTCCCACGGTGCTGTGAGTTCTCCTGCTTCTGTCTGTGCAGGGGCCCCAGGAAAGAAACCCTGATTCTGTCTCCCAGAACCCACCCACAGGCCAGCAGGAACATGGAGAGCCTTCACTCTGTGTCCTTGCTCTATACCTCCAAATGACCCTTCCCTGTCGTCCTCTTTGTGTAGAGAGAGCCTGTTGAGCAGATATGTTGTCATGAAAACAGGCTGTAGGAAGATGAGCTTCATGTGTAGTAGGGTAGCCTGGGGGATGTGTGTGTGACCAGCACTTGTATGGGAGAGCACACTGGGTCCCATCCCCAGGGTTCCGAGGGTGTGTATGCAGAGCTGCAGTATTGTGGCTCAGCTCCTGTCCTCTGGACTCAGCACAGAGGGTCCATACTGCTGCATAGAAAGAAGCTGTGAATTCCAGGAAACTGCCTGCCAGCAGGCATGTTTGGGGGAGGGAGGGAGACTCAATCTCTGATTCCCTAGCACTTGGAGCAGATGTGTTTGCCCCAGGGACAGCAGCAGAAGAAAGTTCAAACTAAAGTGTGTTTGCTCACCATAAAAGAGATGTCTGTTTGAGGGCCCTGTAAGGCTGCTCTGAGGGTGCTCTGCCATGGGCCCACAGAGGCTATTGTATCTTGCTAGGGGTGGGGGCACAAGTTTAGGACCCCACAGGTGGCACTGCTGGGCCATCTTCTCTGTGTTACAAATGAAGCCCCAACACAGTTGCTTGCTGCTCTTGAAAGCGGTTAGGTTAGAAGGAGGTGGGTTCCTCCTGGAAGGCTGGATTAAAGAGGCCCTGTCCTCGGGGTTCCCAAGATGACTGGCCAAGGGCACACTGAAGCCAGCAATCAGGAGAGAAGAGCAGGCTTAATCCTCTCCAGCAGGCTCCCTTATGTTTGGGAGGCCTTGGCACCCTCTCTCCCTGTCCCTTCTTGGTGTGATCAGAACCCTGGCCCGCCCCACCCCCTTCCTTCTCCACACTTCTGGGTTTGGCCTGCTCCACTCTGGAAGCTGCCCAAGAGCATATCTTTGAAGCACAGCAAAGGTTAGGAAGGAGGAAGACAGAAATGTCCTCTGGGCGAGGGGAGTGAGAGAAAGGAATTCCATGTATGCTCCACGGGAGTTGGCAGCAGGCTTAGTGGGGACTGCCACTGTGGCCTCCTCCGTGCCAGAGTGTCCCACTACCCATTGCAGGCACTGTGCAGAGCTAGTCCTCTTCCTCAGGCTGTGGGTGGCGGGGGATGGTGGCTCTTGTTTATGGCACTCATTTCAACCTTAGCTTACAAGGGTAAGAGCCAGGCCCTGCTGTCTGCCCCACAGGATGTGAGACCTCTCAATTGTCTTCAGTTACAGACAGCACGGGGTCCTTAGCCCTGGCTTCTGCTAGGAACCAGAACCCATGCCACTTCAGGGGGTCAGGGAGAATGCCAACCAGCCCTCACTGTAAGGCCTTCGGGGCTCCCCGTGCCTTCTGGGACCCTTCCTAGTCTGCCCAAAAGGCCACCTCAGCCCAGTGTGTGCCTGCTTCTGTTGAATACCTCCTCCCTTCTTTGTCTCTGCTCAGGATGAAACTTCTGTGAGTAGTGAAGATTTTGATATGAATGACTCTGCATGGATGTCAGCTGACCCCCACCTGGCCTCCAGCCTGAGTCCCAGCCAGGAGGAAAGGATGCGGAGCCCACAGAACCTCCATAGCCAAGAGGACGGTGAGTGCAGGGAGGACTCTCATTGTCCTATCTGTGACCTGCATGTGCTCATGGTGGTGGGACCCAGGTGACACTTGGGGCACCCTGTTGCACTTGAAAGCTGATGTTAGGCCCCACTGCCCCAGAGAGAGCAGACCACTCTCATTTGCAGAGCCCTCTGACTGGCCAAGGGGGGTGGCCCTGCCTGTTTGCTCCTGTCTATGCTTGTGGGTTTGTCAGGTGAGAAGTTCAGAATTACCATGATTCGGGTCTGGGGATATCAAGAATGTGTGTGACTTGGAGCTGTGTTCTAAAGGCCTGGGAAAGCTGGCTTTGGGACATAGCTACCTGGTCAGTGGCCAGAGAGTTGGTAGCTAACCAGGATGGACTGGGCTGCTATCTCTGGATTATTTCTTGGGGTTGGAGAGTCAGGGTCAGAAGTCAGATATCAGAGGTCCACTCCATGGCTCCGTGTAGAGCCTGGGAATGGACTCTGGGCCCCGTGTCCATTTCGCTTGACCAGGTTGAGAGTGTGGGCTAGTGCTTGTAGGCAGAGCTCCCTGGTAGGGCTCTTGCTTCCAGGAAACAGATGACTAGGAATAAAGGATGAGCCCAAAGCTAGGCGTCAGGGAACTGGGGTGTAGGAGCTGGTAATTAGGAGAGGTCAAAGGTCAGGGCTTGGAATGTGGGAGGGAGGTGCAGGGTTGAAAAGGGGTGTAATGTTAACTCTGCAAAAAAATGGGTGAGCCTTAAAGAGTAAATAAGGGATAGGAGCCTTGTGGTTTGGGTCAAAGTTCATCTCCAAGGCAGAACCCACATGCTGGTCCTCCCTCCTGGCCTGAGTCCGGCTTTGTCTGGGAGGAGTCTAGCATGCAGGCAGCTGGAAGTATCTGGGCTGGGTCTGGGGAGTCCTGGAGGTGCTGGGGAGTGGGGTGCACGAGGCTGGCTGCTGGAAAAGAAAAGGCTTTTTGTGCCTCAATGCCGCATGAAGTCAGCAGGACCCCCTCGTGCTGTGAGCCTCCAGACTGCTGTTGCCTTGTGGCATTCCCACGGGGGTGGGGCTGGATGGGGGCCACCACATGGGGGCTCTGGGGCTGGGACAACCCAGGAGCTGACCTCCAGCCTCATCTGAGCTGACTGAGAGCCACACCCAACAGCTTACTGGGAGCTGAGCTAGCACAAGCACCCTTGGTCACGCCTTCCCAGGAAAGAGCTAGAACTTTTCTTTAAGCCCTGAGTGGTAAGACCACCCCAATCTCTGAAAGATCGGGTTGTGCTGCTGTTCTTCACTGCATCCCTTTTTTTTTTTTGGAGCCGTGGTCCCTGCCTGAGAACAGAACCTTGGCGTCTCAGTGGATTGAGGTCCTCAGGGTAGGCAGCAAACCAAACCAGGGTTTCTCTAGGGGCTGAAATGTCTTGGTGTCCCTTGCTAGGATCTAGAACTTGGTGATGAAGCAATGCAGATGAAGAAGCAGAGACCTCTGGGGTCAGCTGTCCTGCAGCCAACTGTTGCAGGGCAGAGTCACACATATCTCAGGCCCCTCCTGGCTGTGGGCACGGGACCTATCATAGGCAGGGTGACCTGCTGAGTGTTTATGAGGGCAAACAGCAGAGCTAGGAACAGGGATGATGGTGTTGACCATGATCCACCAATTTAATTACTGAATCAGTGGCTGATCTGCAGGCTGATGTGTTAGCCAGAGACCAGCCTAGATCCAGTGCAGAGTGTACATATTGCCATAAGGAAACCATCAGCTGGTCTGGTCTCTGGTGCCTCTTATGTCTTTAGGGCCTGCTGCTGACCCAGGTGTCTACTCAAAGGATTTCCTAAAGGGTTTTGGTTGGTCATGAACACAGCCCAAAGTCCTGGTGTACTCCTCCAGCTGTGTATCAGAATGTGTGGACGGTATAGATGTGAGCTGAAATCTGGCCCCCATGAGTGAGCCCTGATGAGACCATGTCTCTTTTTTTTTTGGTTTTTCGAGACAGGGTTTCTCTGTGTAACAGCTTTGGCTATTCTGGACTCACTTTGTAGACCAGGCTGGCCTCGAACTCACAGTGATCCGCCTGCCTCTGCCTCCTAAGTGCTGGGATTAAAGGCGTGTGCCACCACGCCCGGCGAGACCATGTCTCTTAACTGTTCTTGAAGGACTAGGGGTGGGAACGAACCCAGCCCAGATGGCTCTGGTAATGCTCTCCACGTGCAGCCATAATTCTGCTTGTGTGTCTATCCCAGAACCTTCCTGTAACCCAAGCAGGCTCTTAGTCCTCTGGAGCACACTGGGTGGATAGGCATCTGAATGTCCTCCTCCTCCCCTAGTTCCTTCCATAAGGTATGTTGTGCTTTGTGTTAGTGTGGCCTCCGCTCTGCATGTCTGGCCCGTTACAGGGGCCTGCTGAATGTTTGTGACCCAAATGAAAAGGCAAGTTGACATTTATAGAGACTGCCCTCGTGCGTAGCAGCCAGGGAAACAGAGGCCTCCTCCTTGTCAGGGACAAGATGGCTTCTTTGTTCCTGAGACAGCACCCCAGTCTGCCAGAACTACAGGGCTCCTGGGCATATCCACTCAAAGTGAGGGCAAGAAGCCAGGCAGTTTATACAGGTTATACCTGTAGGAACTAGTCAGTTAGAGGCCTTCTTTAAATTATTTTCTGTTTATTTTTGAGACAGGGTCTTGCTCTATGGTCCAGTCTGGCCTTAAACTAGTGTCACTTCCCTCCTCCCAGCTCTGAGTGTTGGGGTCACAGACCTGTGCCACCACTCCTGGATTCTCTCTTTAAATTTTAACAGAGACAGAAGGAAGCAGGGCCTTGGCAGGACAGGTCCTGAGTGTGCAAAGTACACCAGCTTTCACCGCTAGACCTGTGCCTATCTCGCACCCTCCTGACCTGTCCCAGCTGCACCCCATCCCTGTTATTCCAGGCTTTCTTTTCTCAGTTTCTCCACCCCCTTTATCGAGGTCCTGTTCTTGGGTTCCTGCAGTCCTTGAGTGGTGGCAGCAAACCTCTTTCCACAGGGCTCTCTCAGTTGGGGCCATGGCTGTCAATGTGAGGATATTGATCTTGTCGTATCTCACAGGGAGGAAATTGAGGGTGGAGGAAGTCTGGTCAGCACAGGAGAGGCCCCCTCCTCTTCCACTTTGGCAGGCACTTTGTATGAGGTGCTAGGGTCCTCACACACTAAAAGTAATATAGACTTCTTCCTCTGCCTCCCACCCATGCATAGCCCAAGACCTGTTCTTGGCTTTGAGCTTTGTCTTGGGTCTGTCCAGGGCTCTATGTGTGCTGAAAGCCTAAGAAAGCTTCTGGCCAGGCAGTTGCCAAAGACACTTGAGACCGTGCAGAGCCCTTGAGGTCTGGTATTGTCGTGGAGCTGAAAAGCCCATCTTCCTATCATGACCCATTTGTGGGATTCTTTGTTTAATACCCATGTCTCCCCCTCATACTGTTAGCGCCCCCAGGGAACATAACACAGGACCCAGCGCAGGGCGCTGCTGGGGAAGCATTGGCAAGTGACTGAGTGGATGGAGATGTGAGTGTGGATGCACACCCAGGAGGTAGGCTGTCCGGTTTCCTGAAGGGCAGTGCTGCAGGCCTGGGTCTCAACCTGGTCTACAGCTCCTCCTTCCACTTCCCTGCCTTGATTCTACTAGGCCTCTCATTGTGCCCCTTCCTGAATGGAAAATTTGAGGCCTGGGCTCCAGAAGGGATGCATGGGGGCAGGGAACGGACATTACTCATCCCCACCTCCACCGGCAGACAGGAAGCTCACGCCAGGGGACAGTGGAGGGTCCTGCTTCCGCTCTTCTGCAGCCCAGGGTGTTGGGGGTTGCCTGGCAGGAATTATGTAGAACACTAGAGCCTTCCAAGGCTAACGTGTGCCCTTCTCAGATGAGGTCCTCCTGCAGCCTGTCCCTGGGGACCTGCTGGACATGAGTGCTTCCCTCAGTTAGACTGGGACTCCTACCTCCTGCAGCCTAGTGCCACCTCCTGGTGCCCAGCACTGTGCTGGCAGAGTCAAGGAGAGGCTTTCAGCAGTCTAACCAAGTAACCCACAGGGTTGTTAGCCCCTTCTGAGTCGCCAGAGAGTCTTAGCTTTGACTGGAGAGTATCAGGCACAGGGAGGTGGGGACCGTGCTGGACCAACATCCTTCCTGAGGGTGGCAGCTATGGCTGTACAAATAGATCTTGGTGTTCCCCTTATTACCCTAGTTTGAACATTGCAGAGAATTTGGGGCAGGAGCAAAAGAAGAAAAGAAAAAACAGCTACCAGTCCTGGGGGGCTTTGCTCAGGCTTCTCTGACTGCTTGTCCATCCATTCTCTTCTTCTGGGAGGGTCATCCTGTGCTACTCTTCTTACATAATGGCTTTCCCTCTTTCCTGTCACTGATTGGTTCTGTTGCAGTAAAAATTGTCCAGTCTGCCTAGTGACCCAAGCCCACTGAGGCCCGGGTCCCCAGCCCTGTGCCCTGGGTCCCTCCAGGGGGGTCTCTGACGTGGATATAGCTTGTCCAGGCCACAGGAAGCAGCCAGCTAGAGTCATTTGTGCCCATGCTTTGTCCAGGTCCCTGCCATGTGAGGGTGCTCAGTGAATAACTATTGTGTGGCCATGGACTGATGGGAGCCAGGGAAGGGCTTCTAGAGGAGGCACCGGGAAGCAACCTGTGAGAGGAAGCAGAGATCCCAGGGTTCCAAATGCCCGGAAGCTTCCTGTGATCCCAAGCTGCAGCTGAGAAAGGCAAGTGAGGGAGGCCACAGTCAGACTGCAGCTTAGGAGGCTGCAGGGGCACCTCTGTGGGCCCAAGGACTCCCCTGGACCTGGCTTCCTAGAGGCAGGTCCTGCCCTAGACTGCTTTGCCCTTCCCCACAGTCTGTTCTAAGCAAGTTACTGAGCCTGTTCTGGCTTCAGCACCTGTCTGTGGTGTGGCTGGATGGTTGTGATCACTAATCTAGGTGTGCCTCTCGAAGCTCTTTGTCAGAAGACCAAGGCCTTGGACCTTCTGGCTCCTGCTGCTTTGAGTGGGGCCTTCTGCCCTGCAGAGATGTCCCCCCAGGACATCTGAGTGGCCCTTGTAAGCAGGTGGGGCCTAGTGACACTGGCTCAAACTTTACAATGGTGGAGACCTCCTCTCCCGGCCAGATCCATCTGTTAGGGGACTGCACCTTCCAGCTTTTCCTCTTTCCACTTCTCTCCTTCCCCAGGCTCTGAGAGGGTGTGGGGAAGGACTCTCCTGTCTGATGCAGGTCCAGGGGCTGCCTCTGCTCCTCCCTGATGCATGCTCAGGAGCGAGTTACTTCCCTCTCTAGTGGCTGGATGATATTCCTGTGCCCACCTTACTGAGCTGGATAGGACCAGATGACATGTGCAAGGGTCACAGGACAGGCTGGAAGGGAGTCTCTCGGTCCATCGGCACCTTCAGGCTAAATGCTGTGCTGTGGGTAGGGATGTGGGTTGGTGATCACTGTGGACCAAAAGGCCCTCCTCTTCTGTCAGATTCTTTGAGCCCTTCACTGGTTTCACTTGGCCAAGTCCTGCTTCCTTGGCCCCCTCACGCCTTATGGGCCTCTGCCCACAGCCATCTTCCTAAACCCTTAGGATGTTGGTACTTTAGAAAGGGAGCCAGAAAGCCGGGTGGTGGTGGCGCAC
Organism: Lophiomys imhausi; assembly: GCA_907164525.1. Taxonomy (NCBI): domain Eukaryota; kingdom Metazoa; phylum Chordata; class Mammalia; order Rodentia; family Muridae; genus Lophiomys; species Lophiomys imhausi. Next base: position 800,313 of record CAJQZJ010001061.1, read on the forward strand.
GCCTTTAATCCCAGCACTTGGGAGGCAGAGGCAGGTGGATCTTTGTGAGTTCGAGGCCAGCCTGGTCTACAAAGCGAGTCCAGGACAGACAGAGATATTCAGAGAAACCCTGTCTCGAAAAACCAAAAAAAAAAAAAAAGAAAGGGAGCCAGAGCTGGTCTTGGTGGTGCACTCCTGTAACCTCAATGCTGAGGTTGAGGCAGGAGAATGGTGAGTTGGAAGTAAGCCTAGGCTACATAGCAAGTTTGAGGCCAACTCAAGCTCTGTAGCAAAGATCCTGTCTTAAAACAAAAGCGGTCAAGCAGCTGGGCCAAGAAGACTCTGGGCCAGCTGGGCCTGAGCTCTCATAGCCTGCCCCAGTCCCACCCACAGGTCCAGGGGCTGCCTGGGACTCTCGAGTCCATGAAGGCCCTGCCTGTTGACCCACAGCTGCTATGTCTTTGCATGGTTCCAGGGACTTGGACTGGAATGGATGAAGCAAGGGAATGAAGAAAAGACAGATGGACAACAGACAGAAAGCTGGAATTGGGTGGTCTGAGCTCTGGAATGGAGAAACCACAGCACCCTGGAAGCTCAGTATGTCTGTAATACAGAGTTGAATAAAGAGACAACATATAACTGAACAAGGAGGCAGGGTTAGGGTACACAACTTGATCAAGGACAGAGTTAGTCAGTCTTGATAGGATCTGTCTGTGTAGGGAGCAGTCTTCAGGCTGTAGACATCCAGGGGCAGAAAGCTGCAGTGGACATTTTCTGCACACACGTCAATATTCACAGTCAGACCTGGAAGGAAGGCTTTGCCGCCTCCCTGAACCTAGCCTGGAGAAGACTTTTTGGTTTTCGCATGGGCCTGAGACTTTGGAGTTCTTTACATGGCTGTGCCCATGTCAACAGTGCACATCCACTCAGGACTTTACTCAGTCAGGGCTTCCTCCACTCCTTACATACAGCCTCTGCCTACTACCTACTCCCAGGCTTGCAGGTGGCTGAGGGGTAATGTTGCTGTCCAGGGAGAAACAGCCAGTATGCCTCCTGTGTGCTGCCGCCCAGGGTGCTCTTAAGCCTGTGAGAGTGCAGGCGAGTGGTTGAATGACTAGCAGAGAAAGGGATGAATGGGTGTGGGCTAGGCCTTTGCCATCTCTGGTCTCCCTTCTTCCGTAGGCCTGCTGCTGGTATGGAACAACACTTATCAGAGGTTTGAAGGTCTTGGCCCCTATAGCTTAGTCACTGTGGACTCAGTCCTTGTGGTTGGACACTGCTCTGGTTACTGTCACATAGAGGAAGGAGTGGCACCTACTACAGCCTCCTGGGATGGCCTTAGCAGGTCTGTGTTTGATAGAGGGGTCGTACTATGCAGTTGAGGCAGGCCTTAAGCTTTCAATCCATCTTATGGCTTCCTGAGTGCTGGGATTACAGGCCTGCCCCACCATACCCAACTCTAAACTGGGCTCTATTATTTTTTTCTTTTTTTAATTTTTATTATTTTGTATGCCTGGTTCCTGCATATATGTCTGTGACCATATGTGTGCCTGGTGCCCATGGAGGTCAGAAGAGGGCATCAGATTCCCTGGAATTGGAGCTACAGATGGTTGTGAGGCACTTTGTAGGTGCTGGGAATAGAACCCAGGTCCTCTGCAGAGCAATCAGAGCTCTCTGAGCCATCTCCTCAGCACGATCTTTATCTTTAAAAATTTCAGCAGTGTTGGAGGTGTGTGGTAGACAACATCTTACAACCAACCTATCCCTAACTGCCCACAGGGGACTTTTTTTGTTTTTGTTTTTCAAGACATGGTTTCCCTGTGTAGTCAGTCCTTGCTGTCCTGGAACTATGCAGACCAGGCTGGCCTCGAACTCACAGAGATCCATTTGCTTCTGCCTCCTGAGTGCTGGAATTAAAGGCATGAGCCACGATGCCCAGCTCACAGTGGACTTCTAAATGGAGCTTCTCTGCCCCACACTTGTGGGTCTTGGTCTTGTCCATCACCCTAACCCTGTTTGTCTCAGGTTATGTCTTGTGAAACTGGAAGCCAAGCCTGGGCCCTCTTCACCCTCTCTAAAGCAAGAGCTGTTTGCTCTGATTTGAGGCACCAAACATTAGACCACAGCAGTAGAGATCGTCTCTTCCCCTGCCTCAGAGTTCCAGTTCTTCTAGGGATTGGCTATGGGCCATAATGGCAATCCTGAGTCACAGAAAGTGTTCATCAAACTGGCTGGTCTGCAGACAGCACAGTGCTGGGCTGGGCCAGACCTGGGCTGTAAAGGCAAGAGGAACCTGGAGACAGTTCCGAGGGACTCCTTTATCACAGGGTCTGTCTAGGTTACTGGGGCCCCTAGATGCTTGGTAAGGGCACTAGGGCAGGACAAGTTCTGGGGCCCAACAGGATGAAGGTTACCTGCTAAGCAAGGGGGAGAGAGATCCTGGCCTCTCTTCCTCCCCCAAGCTTTGGGAACATCTGACAGATTCTAGCCCTGCTACCAGCAGAGTCCCCTCATCCAGCAGTACTGAGACTACGTCCTCTGCTGGGGTGGCCCTGCTGTGTTGAAGAGGGGCTTGGGTAGGGCCATACAGGCAGGTACCACCCTGGCCTAAGCTGTCTGGGGGTGACTCTCCCAGGAACCAGGAAGTGGCTGGGCTACATTGTCGTCATCACCCTGACCTAAGGACTGGGATGCACCAGCCCTAGACCAGTTTCCGGGAGGACAGGAAGGGTTGCCAGGGGCCTGCCAACTCCACACACAAGCTCTCAGGCAGAGCCCTGCCCAGTGAATCATTCACACATGGTAGCCTGAAGTGGCGCTGCTTGCTCTCAGAACACATGATTTGTGGGGTTTTGGGGATAGCAGGCAGTAAAGAGCCTAGCTTAGAGCTTTGCACTTCAAATTGGTACTAGTTCTCATTACTAGTGCTTGGCCTGCATTGACCAGAGAAAGTATGGGCCTAGGAAGACAGACCCAAGTTTCCATACTGGGAGCATTTCCTCTGGGTGTAACTTGCCCATGTGTTTTGGGGGTATCCAGGGTGGGACTGGGCTGAGGCGTTCTTTGTGAGCTGCTGCTTACTCTGGGAGACTGGTGACTTCTTTTGGAGCCTCTGGCCCTTCACTGAGCAATCTCCAGTGAAAGGGGTGTTTGTGCCCCCAGAGCCTGACACTCAGGTCTGGGGCATACTCGGCATCCATGTGCACCAGCAAAAGTGGTTTCAGCGCCTAGGTCACTTGCTCTAATACCCTCTATAATCTGCAGCTGGGAACTTCTCCAGGGGCCTGGACCCCGGCCGGAATCCCTGCAGACCTGCACACCTTTGCTGTGTGAGACTTCCTTCACTGGTAGCTGCTGAGCAGTCAGGAAGGGCTGGTACAGGGAAGGGTGTGTGACACTCATGAACACAGCCATTTTAGTGGTCTTAGCATGAAAACAGACACATGTTACTGATTACTTGTTGAAATGGTATGTTGGGTATTATAGGTAAAAGAAACTTGAGTTTCCTTTTTCAAGACAGGGTCCTGCTCTGTAATCCAAGTTGGACTTGAACTTCCTATGTGTAGTCAGAGCTGATTTTCCTGTCTCAGCCTCATATACGAGTGGGATCGTGGGGTTGAAGCAGTGCAGTTGATTTTGCAATACATTGTTAAATGTATTATTATTATTATTATTTTTTGCCTAGCATACATGAGGCCCTGGGTTCCATTCCTAACATTGTACAAAAAAAACCCACCAAACTCTAAACAACCTACCCTAGTTTCAACATGTGATCACTTGCATGATTAGAACTCCATTTTGGCTCATACTGTTTATGGACAGTGCTGCTCCTGAGAGCCTAGGCCCTGGTGCCTGAGGAGCAAGACACCTGAGAATGCCAGTGCACTGTGGACCTGGGATCTGTGCTATGGGCTGTGTGTTAGGAACCACCACTAGATCCGTGCTGTGGCTCGGTGGGCAAGTGCTTCCCTAGCATTCAGAACACCCTGGTTCCTTCCCCAGCGCTGCATAAACTGGGCCCAGGTGGTGTACATCTGTAATCACCTGGGAGGTGAAGGCAAGAGGATCGGAAGTCCAAGTCATCCTCAGCTGTATAACTAGTTTAAGGACAGCCTGGGATTTGTGAGACCCTGTTATGAAAAAGAAAAAGAGTGGAGCCCAGGAAGAGGCACATGGTCTCTCTGGCCCTAAGCTTTGGCCTCCTGGGCTGGTTATCCACAGGGAGAGCACCAGGGAGCTCAAGAGAGGCAGCTGGGTGACAGCACAGCCTGATGACCAAGTAGAGAATTGGGCCTCATGTGGCTGGTCACATGCCCAGTGTAGCCTTATCACCTGGGACAGTTGGATCCCTTGGCCCCTGTTTGACCCCTGGTCCCTCTGTCTGCCTTCAGAGAGCACAGATGGGCGCCAGGAGTGTGGTGCTCCTTGGAACTATGCATTGTGTAAACACTGCCCAGGCCACTGGCCTTTGTCAAAGCAGGCAGGAGTGAGGGATGAGGTGGAGAGCCCTAGTGAGGTGTAGGCCCAAAATTCCAAGGAGTCAGGGTACTAGCCTGCAGCCCAGAGCTTCCTTCCAGACCTTCAGTGACTCCTGCCTGGCATGTACAACTCCAGGGGGGCTGCTGACTCTAGCACTTCACCTCCCCCACCCCCCTTTCTGGCTCCCAGCTTTTGTGTGTGAATTATTGATGCCCCTTCCTCACCCCTGCCTGGCTGCTGCTTTGACCAAGGAGCCTGTGCTGTCTCCAGCCCTGCACCTCTGCTATAGCAGGCAGCTTTCCTGTGCACCAAACATGTAGGCTCTTGTGGCCTTGCCACCTTCTCTAGCTTTGCTTGGGGGCTGGTGTGGGTTACCCACTGGGGAAGGGTACCGCTGGCTGTGGCCCCAGAGCCCAGAGTGGTGATTGGCGGCTTGCACAGAGCTGGGCCTGTGCAGGCTGCAGGGCGCTGGCGCCCACATAAGGGCATTGTTTGCTGAGGTAAAAGGAGTTTTTGTCTCCTTCTGGAGACGGGACAGAAGGAGGAACAATTTCCCCCATTCAGCACTACTTGTTCCATTTGAATAGCAGTACATCGCCCGGTTACAGTAGATGGGTATGGCAGACCTCCCCGCCCTAGGGCTCTCCAGGCACAGGTGGTGGGCTCTGGCTCCTCCAGCCTGGGGAGTCACCCTTTGCCAAGCTGTGGAGGCCCATTTTTGTGGAAATGGACAGAAGAGATACATGTGTGCTGCTTCCTCGAAGCCACCAGGGCACCTCTCTAGGCTGTCCGCACATTCACAGGTGGGGCAGCTGTGCCCTGCCAGTGTTGTTCTGGATTCAGGAAGATGCTTGCCCTAGAGGGGACTCTTGGCACAACGGCAAGATGAGGATCAGGTGGGGCTGAGAGGGTCCCCTGAAGAGAATACCCCAAAGGAGAGGCCACGTTGCCAGAAGGGCCAGGGCACCTACCAGGCCCTCAGTGCTGTGAGGCCAGCTGCTTATTTCATGGAGTCATAAAACACTGGAGCCCAAGAGGGTGTCAGCGGCAACTCCCTCCCTGGGTTGCAGATAAGAGGAGCCCAGGAGGTGGTTGTGCCCAAGGTCAGGCCAGAAGTGAGGCAAGCCGAAGCCACTGGCCCAGCCCACCATATGCCCTTCAGGCATGGGGTGTTGGGTGCCTCTTAAGTCATGTTTCTTGAGAGTAAGGAAGAATCTCAGTGGGTCAGACCCCAGATCCTAGCTACTGGATCTCTGTTCCCTCTTCCTGAACTATGTGGGGGTAGGAGGTGAGGCTGTGGCCCATTCCTGCGGCAGTACCAGCAGTCTCAGGATAGCTGGGAAGCATAAAGTCCAGCTCCCAGGGCCTGGTCCCTACCCCCAGTTACTCAGAGACCAAAGCAGACCACGTGATGTAAAGCGGCCTCCAGCTACCTTTGACAATAAGGAAGTTGTTGCTCTCATAACCAAATAGTTCAAGATTACCTTTGGTTTAAGGCATAGACAGATTTTGGAAGTTCCTGTCAGCCTGTCTCTGGATCTCCCCAGGATAGGGCTCTTGCCTAGCAGGTCTAGCTGTCCCCAGGTAGAAAAAAGTCAAGTCGGGCTGGAGAGATGACTCAGAGGTTAAGAGCGCTTCTGCTTGCTGATCTGTCAGAGTTCCCGAGTTCAATTCCCAGCAATCACATGGTGGCTCATAACCATTTATAATGATATTTGGTGCCATCTTTTGGTGTGCAGGCTTACATTCAGAAAGAACATTGTATACATAATAAAAAAATTTTTTTTAAAGAAAGAGGTCAAGTCTGACTTTTGTTGGTCCAGTTTTGTCATATGACTTTTTAGCAGGGCTATGACTGGATTTGTTGACCAGGCCTGGGTGCCTGCTTACCCTAGGGGACCCTAGAAGAGCCAGGGACTCTTGCCTGGAGAAAGAGTGTGGCTTACAGGCAAGCAGGAGTGATCCAGGCCTACCCACCAGAGCTCTGCCAAGGCCCGGGGGCAACTTAGCTGCAGGCTACAGACTCAAGGAATGAATAGTGCGAGGAGGAGGCAAGTGTTCTGGAAAAGTAGGTAAAGAGGCTAGCGGGTCAGTGTGGGAGCTGGGTAGGAGGGCTTACTGACACAGTGACCTTTAAGGAAAGCCCAGGAAGTAAAGGAACAGGAAATGAAGAACAAGCTGTGGAGAGCCAGGGATAGGGCTAGCAGCAAGAGGGGACAGAAGTACAAAGGCCCAGGCCACAGGTAGGTGGCAGATTGAGCTGAAAGGGGAGGGCATGGCAGCAGGCCCTGCGGCCCAATAGGAGAGAGGGGCCACAGCCACAATGGGGGGGAGTGCTGACGGGCTGTGTGGGTATAGGGCCAACTTGCTTGGGATGAGTTCTGCAGAAGAGTAGTCAGAACTTGTGACAGGATGAGATGGAGAAGCACAGGGCCGTTTCTGAGGAGGTGATGCTCAAAGGAGCTGAAGGAAGGGCAGAACAGGGTCTCCCTACTGTTTGTAGTCCCTACCTCTGATATGACAACATGTGAACTCCCACATGTTCATACTGCAGTCTGGGGTCACAAGGGTAGAAAGTAGGTGAGGATGAAGGATTGGTTAAAAGCAGCCAGCCTTCACTTCTAAGTATCTGCTCCATGCCAGGGAAAGTTGATAATGCCACAAATGCCATTTTACTGATGCTAAGGTCATTTGAAAGAGAAGTTGAGCCATGAGGGAGGCGGGCTCTTTGAGATCACATAGGCGCCACCGGCCACCCTGTTCTTAGCTCCTCTGCATTTTGCTGAATACTCATGCTGAATACTCACTCGCCAGCCTCCCAAGTTGGAAAACATGGGCCTCCTGTTAGGTAGCAGTGGATCAGGCTGTGTTAAAAACAAGAGCTAGTGCACAAGGTGGGATCCCTATGGTGGGCAAGACTTTTGGGGGGGATTATAGAATGTAGGCTTTTGTAATTGTTTTCCCCCCTCAGATATGGGCTGTGCGTCCTGCCCCAGGTGCAGCATGGGTCACAACATCAGGACCCATTGGCCTGCTCCAAAGTTTAGGGTTTTTGTCTGGAGCTTTTTGTGGTAAGACCTCTGGGCTGTATACTTCAATACTTCCAAATACAATCGGCACCCTTATTTTCCACGCTTTTCATCATGCCAGACAGAAGCTCTTCACTCACTAAGCATTGGCCCATCTTCCCTCCTCAGGCCTGGGGGAGCCCCAATTTCACCTTCTGCTTCTGTGAATGCCCTCTGTTCTAGCCTGTGCAGTTCGGTGGAATCACTATTTATCCTTTTTTTATGTTTGTCTTATTTCACATAGCATGTCCTTTAGGTTCCTGCATGTTGCAGCATACATCTAAATTTCATTTATTTTAAGGCTGAATCTTTTATTGTATAGCTAGACCACACTTTGCCTGTTCACTTCTAGTGGCTTTAAAAAGTGCTAATAGTGGTGGTCCCTGAGATTTCTAACTCTGGATATTTACATAATGGTATGTATGGGTCTCCAGTTTCTTCTATAGGTTTGGAGTCCATGGCCACAGCAGTTCCCAGGCTCTGGTGTCTCGGGTGGTCTCATCTATCCAACCACTTTCCTTGCCAGATGGGAATGGCATCTGAGAAAAGAGAGATGGGCACCCCCATTGCAGCCAGCACCTGTTCTTTCTAGAGCGTCAAGCAGCATGAGCCTGGGCTTGCAGCTGAGGTGACAGTGTTGGCAGCTTCTCATCACAGCTGACTTGGACCTGGTTTGTACCCCAGGACTTCCCTGTGTGTCCTGGGCAGCTCCAGGGCCATATGCATGCTGCTAGCTCTAGGCAGGCAGCAAGGGAGACTTCTGTCTCCACGCAGGTATGGTGCTTGTGGCTGGCCTTAAACCTTGGTGCCTGCAGTGAGTGCAGTTTCTGTTGTTGGCATGGTGTTCAATGAAGAGCAGCTTTACCCTCCAGAGGAGCTGGCTAGTGCCCTTCCAGGCTGAGCAAGTGGTCTCCGGGGTGATGGTGCCAGAGTAGAAGGCATAAATTGGAAGTGGCTAAGAACAGACAGAGGCTAATTTAATTATCCAGGGTGGGTGTCCAGCTTTGTGTCTCAGACCTTGGGTGCCCGAGCCTCTCGGGTGCCGTGGTGGCTCTGACAGTTGCTAGCTGGTGGGTGGCACTCATCTTACCTCAATGTCCCAGTTACTGTTAAATTCCCCAAGATACTGTAGCTAGACCCCAGGCATGCCAGCACCCTGCCTATCGTCCTCACTGCTTCTGGTCTGGGACAGGGCCAGCACACAGTAGGCGCCCAGTTAATTGCCAGGTAATTTGTTTTTCTTTACAACATTCTAGACTAGTTGTTGGAGATACTGCCAGAGAAAAACCCAGCCCATCTGCAAGGGCAGAGAACTTAGGCAGGGAGGTCCCAGAGGCTGGCTAGGGGCTTGGGGTGAAGCCCACAGGATAAAGAGAAGATGGAGCAGTGTGCTGCCTGAAGGTGGCCTGGGCAGTGTAGCCTGGCCCAGGTGACCTATGGCGGCGGCAGCTGGCACGGGAGGCATGCCACTGCATCGCACTTTCCCCATTCCCCCCTCTAGGCAGGGCCCTGGTTGCTTGATGGGCAGACAGGCCACGCCCTTAGGCAGCTGAGAGGCTAGTGATTGGTTGGGGCACTAGAGCCGCTCAGTCACCATGGGGACGCTGTGGCAGTGCGCGTGCCCAGTGCTCAACACTAGGAACTAAATCTTCATACTCTGTTGGCTATGGGAGTGGGGGTGCCGTCAGTGCAGCTTGGGGAAAAGGGTGGCCCAGGATATGGTCAGGGTTCCCTTTATTACCCTTCCCCTCCCCTTGCTGGGTTTAGCTGCAGAGCCTCCAGGGTACCTAAGCACCATTGGTATCCACATGGGTGCTCACTTGACAGGGACCCCAGGAGGTATAGAGTAGCTGTGGTGGTCCCAGCTAGTGAAGCGGGAGGCTGGGACCTGTGGGAAGAGAAGCCTGGAATTTACCTAAAAATGTGTATTCCCTTGGAGCTTTATCCTCTGGATAAAGGATAAGTTTATCCTCTGGATCCTGCAGTGTTGTAATCTGCACAGCAGAGGGCTCCCACCTCAAGAAAGCAGGAAGACCAGCTGAAAACACAGGCCCTAGACTCTGTATAGGAAGGCAGGGATGAATAGGAAGTTGGTGGTGGAGTTGTCTCTCAGACAGAGGAAGGGGAAATTCAAGGGCCCCCTGGGCAGAGGGACATGAAGGTGAGAGGAGGGGAAGTTTTGACCACCAAGAAAAGATTAATCCTGCAGGCCTGGAAGTGAAGTGTTTAAGGACCTGTGGCAGGCCACCTGAAGTGGACCCTCCATTGTGCTTGTCCCTGGCATTTGTAAGTCTGGAGGTGAACAGAAACCTCTATGCTCTGCATATGCTGGTCACGGCCACTTAGCTGCTAGTGGCCCCACTTCCCTGCTCTTGCCTCAGCCCAGGTGGTAAGCCTAAGGCTCCGTTCAGATCCCAGAGCATCTGGTATGCTCTGCAAAGATAACAGCCCAGGTACTCGGAGGGAGCTGCTGAGGCCACCACACCCAGAGAGGCCTCTGGAGACAGTGGGTGCAGGGATAGGGCCTCACGCCCAGGGCTCTTGTTCCAGACGACTCCTCCTCTGAGAGCGGCAGTGGCAATGGCTCTTCTACTCTGAACCCATCCACTTCAAGCAGCACACAGGGTGACCCTGCTTTCCCCGAGATGAATGGCAACGGTGCTGCAGCCCCCATGGACTTCACTGCTACCGCTGAGGATCAGCCCATCAACCTATGTGATAAGCTTCCACCCGGAACAGCTCTGGGCACACCGTCCTACCCCTCAGATGGCTGCAGCACCGACGGGCTGCGGAGCCGTGTCAAGTATGGGGTAAAGAGCACTCCTGAGGTGTGTGGGGCTGCAGGCTGTTTGCCTCTGGGTTGTTGGGGGGCTGGAGTGAGGTTATACATACTGTAGTGTAGCTGGAACTGCAAGCCAGAGTAGTGACTGTGGCCACTTCACCATGATTTCCTAGAGATGCACTAGAATGGCAGATGGCTTAGGGTGCCCCAAATCTCTGAGAAGTGTTTATCTGTGAGGTGGCTCCATGGCTCCCATTGGTGGAAAGGTGGCAGGTGATGTGGGTCCCTGAGGCTTCTTCCCTTCCCCGGAATGGTCTGCTGTAAAGAATAGCAGCAAGCGGCACGTTTGTACAACTGTGTACAAGACATTGCTGAGCATGGTAGTCATGCTCCAACACTCAGAATCTGCCTGGAGCAGGAGGGGTGCTGCAGTGGGAAGCCAGCCTGGGTTACACAGGGAGTTCTAGGACAGTCTAAGCTACATAGTAAGGTCCTAGAGAGAAAAAAAGGGCTTGTGAATGGGTTCTGAGTTTGATCCTCTAAGTCTGCACAGAGGCAGAAGGAGAGACCTGACACCACAGCCTCATACACCGCAGCTTGTATGCCCCCCACCTTTCACTGAGCATGCACGGGTGCACACCTTTTGAGAGGACAGTGCAGACTTCATTCATAGCTCATGGCCAATCTGCCTGCCTGTTCATTTTTTTTTTCTTCAGATGATGCAGAAGAGGGGTAAGTTGTCAGGGTGAGGGGTGTGGAATTTCTCTCTTGACCAAGCTGATAGGGGTTACAGAGGTTAGCAGGGTGGGTCCCCTACCATAGCCCACAATTCCACATACTGTCCTGGGCCATTTTGAGGTTTCCTGACAGCAGGTGCCAGCTCTCCTGGCACACCTCTTCAACTCTGCCCCCTTCAACCCACCTGCCTGTCCTCAACAGACTCTTCTGCCCTGGCCTGTCTCTTTTTAAGGGCGGGGGGGGGGGGACGGACATGCCCAAGCCACAATCTAAAGTGACAGAATGGAGTTGGTGCCATGTGTGTAGCACAGCCCATGGGGACCAGGCTGGAAGCAGGTCCAGGGACCAGACAGAGCAGCTATCCCAGGGTGGAGACAAATTTGACTCAGTAGAGCCCTCAAGGCCCAACCCTGTGCCATATGGTCATGGTGGGAAGTGGCTTGAGGGCTCCTTACGGCTTTCTCATTCTGCTCTGGCCCTGGCAGAGGGGTCAGCTAGAGAATTACTTGTAGATCTCACTGTCCACAGCCACCTGGTAGCCAGCCCTATGCTCTATGGGCGTTTGACCCCCACCCTGCTTATCCTGGAGGGCTGGAGTTCTGCCCCTTAAGTCTTTGTGTGGTCATGGTGAGAGGGGCCTAAGGGCCGGAGGCACCAGGCCACATGGGTCTTTGTGGGGTTGTTCCTCAGGGAGCACCAGGTGTGGCCACAACACAGTACCTGACTGCAGCTGTGTGTTCTTCTCAGTGGGCCCAGCTTACCCACTGCATGCCAGTGTTCTTCAGAGGAGAGATGGTGAAGCCAGGGCATGCCATAGATGCAGATGACAGCAATCTCAGAGCCACGGAGGGCACTGAGGGTAGGCAGGGACAAGTGCTGTGGAGCTGGGTCACAAGGCGTAACCTAGGAACTGGGAAGCAGGAGAAAGCAGAAGCCATAGTCCAAGGACAAACAGGCAGTTGGTGAAGTGAAAGCTGAGAAAACCCAGAAGCCCAAATAGATCCCAGCACACAGAAGGGCTGACTCTTGGGAATCTTTTGTGTCCTTCCCATGAGGTGACCAGTCCTAGAATGGACACCATTACCAAAGAAGCGGTTGTCTCCTTTGCCTGTTGTCTGACTGGGGGAAGAATGTGGGTGGGAACAGTGTCCTTAAGTCCTTCCCCATTCAGAGTCAGGCCACACCAGGCAGGCTGGGTCTGCTTTCTCCTTTGTGAATTCTTGTTTTCCCAGGCCTCATAGCAATCTCCTGGGAGATAGGCAGAAACAGCCTAGCCTGGGAGCTGGGGACTGCTCCCTGCTTCGTGGCCCTACTGCCTTGGCTAGCCCCCTTTCCCGGCCATCTGTTCCTCTCCCTGACAGGCAGCATGTTTGCTGCTCTGCTGATAGCTCGCTTGTCAACTCAAGGTTGCAGTCCCTTGGGGATCCAGGAGGAACCCTGGAAGCCCAAACAGATCCTGGCCCACAAGAGAGGCTGGCTGATGGCCATCTTTTCTTGTGTCCTTCCCTCAACATGGCAGGTCCTGATGTGGGTACTGCCACCAAGGAAGCGGCTACTACACGTTACCCATTGCCTCCAAGAGGAAAGGCCCCTGTGTGCTGTTCCAGTCAGACCTAACAGTAGCCCAGGGACAGTGGGGGGCAGAACTGTTGCTCTCAGTTCACAGTGGGGAGGTTGCAACCAAGACTCTTGTGGCAGCTGGGTGGACTCAACTACCTGGTCCCCACGCTTACCATGGGAGACCAAGTGGCAGCCACCTGACTTGTCTCTCCACTTCTTGCCTGGTTTCAGTCTCCCCCCTACAGCTCTGGGAGCTATGACTCCATCAAGACCGAAGTCAGTGGGTGTCCTGAGGACCTAACGGTGGGCCGGGCCCCCACAGCAGACGATGACGATGACGACCATGATGACCATGAGGACAATGACAAGATGAATGACTCAGAGGGCATGGACCCTGAGCGTCTCAAGGCCTTCAATGTGAGGACCAGGCAGGGCTGGTGGGACAGGGATGGGTCCAAGGCAGGGCCAGCCCCTCCCATGGCCTGTGTCTCCCCTAGATGTTTGTGAGGCTATTTGTGGATGAGAACCTGGACCGCATGGTGCCCATCTCCAAGCAGCCTAAGGAGAAGATTCAGGCCATCATTGAGTCATGCAGTCGGCAGTTCCCCGAGTTCCAGGAGCGGGCCCGCAAGCGTATCCGCACATACCTCAAGTCCTGCCGCCGCATGAAGAAGAATGGCATGGAGATGGTGAGCACCTCCTCCGGGCCACCCTGGCTTGTGGCACTGCTGCTGTCCTCCTGAACCCTTATTCCAGCTTCCCAGTAGGCTTATTCACAAATGAGGAAAACGGGCTGTTAGGTACTGGAGCTCAAATCCCTGCTTTGCCACCCCCTGGCCCTTCCAGCCCAAACACCAGTGCTATGTCCCTTCTGCCTACAGACCAGACCCACTCCTCCCCACCTGACCTCAGCCATGGCAGAAAACATCCTAGCAGCTGCCTGTGAGAGCGAGACAAGAAAAGCAGCTAAAAGGATGCGCCTGGAGATCTACCAGTCCTCACAAGTATGCGTTCATGCTGGCTACTCCTAAAGGAGTCTCACCTAAGGGGGAAAGGTCATTGGTCACCCCGTATACACCTGTAGCTGGGAGGGAAGGTGGGAGGGAAGTGATCACATAGTCTTAGACTCATATCACGGTGTTGGGGGCAGAAAGGATGGAGAAAGGCAGGTGCCAAGAGATAGGTGTGGAGTGCCAGAAGAGTTACTCACTAAAGATTGGCAGGCCCTGGCAGAAGGCAGGCTTGACTGGGTGTGGAAGTGCATCTCTGTAACCCCAGCAACTCAGAGACTGAAGCAGGGAGATCACAGGTTCTAGGCCAGTGCAGAGAGGATCTTTACACTAGGCACTGACAACATAATATGTCCATCCATTGAGAGATGTAGTCAGGGCTGGGTACCCAAGGAGAGAGAACCAACGGCATACCCCAGGTCAAGTCACATCACTGGCTCCCAGCAACCGAAGAACTGCAGCCTATGCCTACCTTGTGACAGAGACAGTGACTGGGCTTGCTGTCCCTTGGGCTCCCCAGCACTACCATCCCTCCTTTGCAGGATGAACCCATCGCCCTGGATAAGCAGCACTCTCGGGACTCTACAGCCATCACCCATTCCACCTACTCACTGCCAACCTCTGGCTACTCCCAGGACCCTGTATACGTCAATGGTGGTCTCAACTACAGCTACCGTGGCTATGGGTCCTTGAGCAGCAACCTACAGTCCTCCGCTTCCCTCCAGACAGGAAATCACAGTAATGGTAAGTAGGGCTTAGGCCCAGTTTCCAAAGTAGTGCCTAGCTTGTTCTGCACAATAGCCCTTGGGAGGAACAGGGCAGTAGCACAGCTCCCCGGTTAGCGTCCAGTCTTTAGATGAGTTCAGGAAAACCTGGGCTCCCTTCTCATCTGCCATGGTACTTGCTTCTGCCAGTCATCACAAATGCCCCTCTCTGGTTCCACTCCCTGAAAGGCCCTTGTGAGTGGGCGGCAGAGCAGGGTCTGGGCCCAGCTGAGCCCCTCCACCCATGGAGCCCCCCCCCCCCCCCCCCCCCCCCCCCCCCCTATGCATTGGGTTCTTCATGCCTAAGCTGGGTAGCTTGACAAATGCTTCCCAGGAATCTCTGCTGCAGATGCCACATGGGGGGTAAGGTAGAGGAGAGACAGACAGACAGATACCTCCTGCGGCACACTCTTATGTGGGAACAGAGCAGGCATCATCACATAGGTCTCCAGGAGGGGCAGCGGGGAGAGAATGGTCAGGGAGCTACTGGGCCTTGGTATGGGTTGGGAGCTGACAGGCTTTAAGCACAGAAGGGCTGTGCCCTGTGCTTGGCCTCCATCGTCCTGTTCTGCCTAACCCTGTGATGAGAATGTTTCCAGGGGCAGGACAGGAGGCAGAGGCAGTGTGCCTCCATGTTATTCAGGGGCCAAGGAGTGAAGGAAGTTGAGGACATGAAGCTGCTGCCTTAAGGGAGCAGGCAGAAGAAAAGGCACTTGCTGGCAGGGGAGCTCTGGGGCTAGGGGAGCCCTAACTGTCCCAGAGTAGCAAGGGAGAGGGCCAGTTCCTAGCCCTAGTAGAAAGCGCAGGCCCTCTCCACCCGCTCCTCGCTCCACATCTTCATGCTTACTGTGCCCCAGAACTGGGAAGGAAGTGCTGGTGTCTGGAAGGTCCCTGCCTGGGCTTAGCCTCTCATCCCTTCTAATGCGTCTTAACCTAAAATAAGAGGCTAGCTGGCCTAATCCCTAGAGCCAGGCCAAAATGGTGCACACCAGGGCTGTCCCAGAGCCACTGTCCTTCCAGCCCCTTTGCTAGACTTATCTGATGTGGGTTTCAGGATTGGGGAGGTCAGAACTCTCAGGGACACTACTAGTACCAGACAGCTGAGGTAGGGATGACCTGCCCTGCCATGCCCAGGCAGCGTGTGCATGCTTCAGTCTTCACCTGGTACATGAAGCATGGCCTGTTTTAGGACTGCAGCTTTGGTGGCTCACTGGCCTCTCATGAGGGTATGGGTCCTGAAAGATATGAGCAGCAGCCAGAACCAAGATTGCTGAACAAGCTGGTTCCTTAAGGATGGGTAGGACCAAGATCTGGCCGTTTTCCTCCTTGCTGGAACAGCCTTGTTCCGCGAGCACTAGTGCCTCCAGTAGCTGGAAGAAAGCACAAGAAGTAGCTACTGGGTAACAGCTGGCCTTTCATGTGATTGGTCGATTAAGCTTGGACCCCTCGCAGCTATGCTATTAAGCTCATCCCTCCCCACGTTGCTTATGTTGTCACTTGGAAACAGAAATGAGCTTAGATAGAATCAAACCCTGACCCTCTGGCCTGGGTGCTAGGCAGCTTGTGCCCACACTAGTCCCCTAGGGGCCACCAGCAACCTGAGAGTCTAGCTGTAACCAGAGCCTGCACAGGGATGGCCCCAGATCAGATAGGCTACACGAAACGGACTGGAGGGGTGGGGAGTCTCTAAGCAGCCATGTGAACAGTTAGCTGAGATTTGAGGATAGAGGGGGGAAAAGGAAACCTGGGACCACCTATGAATGACTGTGGCAAGTGGCCTTTGCTTCCCTGGGCATTGCCTAGATCAGAAGCAACCAGAGGGAATCAAACCTATTTCATCCCCTCTGGGTCTTACAGTTGGGATATCCAGAAGCTAGCAGAGGCTACCAAAGTGGAAACCACTCACCTGCTTGTCTGTTTCTGCAAATACACTACCCTTTTCCTTCCTCCCATGTTTGACTGTAACAGGCTTAACTATTGCGTATCTTAATTCCAAGAGCATTGCTATTCATTCATTCATTTATTTATTTTTGTGGTGCTAGAAATTGAACCCAGGGCAGGTACTTTACCACTGGGCCACACTTCCAGCCCCAAGGAAATTTTTATAGCAAACCATCCAATCAGGGGCTGCAGAGATAGCTCAGCAGATAAGAGCACTGGCTGCTCTTCTAGAGGATCCAGGTTCAATTCTCAGCACCCACATGGCAGCTCACAGCTGTCTGTAATTCCAGTTCCAGGGGTTCAGATAACCCTCACACAGGCATACATGCAGGCAAAACACCAATGTACATAAAATAAAAATTAAAAACAAAACCCAAAAAACCAACAACAAACAACACAACAATCACAGAGGCCAACTTCCTTTAGCAACACTTGTTTCCATAATTTATTCTATTACTTCTAGTCTAGATGTTTCCAAAGACTAGGTTTTTAATGTAGCAGTGTGAGTGCAGCAATGAACAAGCCTGGCCATCAAAACCCACAGGGAACTAGGGACATGCTGATGGTCCAGAAGAGTGACACATACTCTTGCAAGACAGACTCCAGGATGAAGGATGTGGGTAGGGGACTCAAAGGGAGAATGGCCAACAGCCAGGAAAATGAACTTCCTAGGGTGGCCAAGGGCTCACCAAGGGCATGCATGGTGTTGGTCTCTTGTTCCCTAGCTCTCTTCATTGCTTGTTTTCCTGATAAGCACCTGCAAGGCTTTTCAGGCTCCAAACACTTCTGTGTCTACCAGAAAGGAGTCTATTCTAAAAGTCCGGGGCCTGCGGAGAAGCCACTCCTAGGGAGCACCCCAGCTGGTCCTCCCGCAGGCTGAAAAGTCTATCTGTGGAGCTCTGTCTGTACTTCCCCCCAAGCTTCCCCCAAGCTTCATGGAAGCTCCTGCTCCCAAGCAGCTCCTTGCTTTGCTTTAAGGTCTCAAGCTCGTAGGCGTTCAGAAATCGCCCATGAGCTGGCAGAGAAAGACTTGAGCACACACCTGCCGAACTCCAATGCTGGCAGGCATACTCCATGGGGCTGCTAATGAGGCAAAGAGGTATCTTGTGGTCCTCTTCTTCCCAGGGGCTTTAAGAGCTTGGGGGTTTTAGTTTTTTTTTTTTTGTTTTTTTTTTTTGGTTTGGTTTGGTTTTTTGATGCCACAGTTGGCCAGTAGAGGGCAGACAGCAGACTATTCTGTCCCCTTCTGTCTGTCCCAGGAGCATCAGCCTCCTCACTTTGGACAGAGAAACGCCTCAGAGGAAGAGGAGCTGAGGTAAAAGCAAACCCTGCCTCTCTCCCATGCACAAGCATGGAGCAGGGTGCTCACTGCCTCTTCAAGCTGGGACGGTGGCTGTTGTGCAGCTCCGCTGCATACGGGTGCTGGGCGCTGCATACCTCCTCTCTCAGCCTTCTTCTGGAGAAATGGCACTGCATCCTGCTGCCCCCAAACATGCCAGCAGCTCTTTCTCACAGTGCCTGTAGCACAGTCCCTTCCTGGGCTATTGTCCCTGTCACAACCCTGACTACCACCCGGGGAGAGGCAGGGCTCAGGAGTTAATGGGAAGGACATGCTTATTGTCTCCAGGCTGCTGCTTCCTTACCCAGGACCAGAGCTGGGATGTGTGTCTGGTGGGGGTCCTCGGAAAGTTGTGAAAGGCATGGATAGAGGCAGGAAACTAGGTTGGAACCCTGCTGGGCCTGATGCCAAGACCTATGTTCTTGGTGCGTCCTGCCCCATTCCACTGTTTATACATCTGCCATGTGATCTTGGGTAGACCTCCTTTTGCCTGTCAAATGACTAGCAATAAGGCTCAATGTAGGCCCCTTGCCATGTCAAAGGCCCCATAAAGATACTGGGAATACAGCCACTGGGGAAATAGATCAGGGTCTCCAATTCTGTGTCCAGTCCACAGAGCACCCAAGGCGTGGCTGGGTGCCCTTCCTAGGTACAGGCAGGGGTTTCTGCCTCCCACAATTTAGAATCTAAATCATCTCTCCCTCTCTACAGGGCCCACAGACCTCAGCATGAAAGGTGGGGCCTCTACCCCCACTCCTCCCACACCCACCTCTTCCAGCAACAGTACCAGCAGGACCATGCCCACGGCCCAGCTTAGCCCCACAGAGATCAGTGCTGTGCGGCAGCTCATTGCGGGCTACCGAGAGTCCGCAGCGTTTCTGCTGCGTTCTGCGGATGAACTGGAAAACCTCATTTTACAGCAGAACTGACCCTACTGGCCCCACAGAGTGTACGACACCAGGAAAGGAGGCTGTCCCAGCCTGGACCCAGCTTTCTGCCTCACAGTTGGTACATTGTTTTCTGAAAGAGGTGGGATCCAAAAGAGCTGTTTCTAGCCACACTCCGAGCCTCTGAGACTTTGGGCACAAGGACACTTTGGTTTTTTTTTTTTTTTTTTTTTTGAATTTCACCACACGGGTGCTCTGACCTGCTTGGAAAGAGGCCGGTGGGGAAGCTCTAAAAGGGTTGGGGCTCCCCTGACAAGGCACAGGGGCGGCAGCTCTATTTAGAATCACCTTTGTGGACCCTGATGTTAGAACCTCCCAGTAATTACCTTTCAAGTCTTAGGTGAGCAGAATTGCATATTTATTGAGAACAGCAAAAGTGGACCCTTTCTTCCTCTTCCCTTAGTAATTTATTTTTCTGAAATGGATTCTTTTGTGTTTGTACAGATTGCCAGTCTGTGTCTGTCTGATCAGAAGGATGTATCCCTGTACCTAACGTTCCATATCACTACACTGATGTGGGCCAGCAGTGCTGGGTGCCAGCTCACTGTCCCAAGTGCCCAGCACCCCCTTGGGAAGGCCACCACACTCCACGAGGCTGTCTTGCCTTGTGTCCCAGTGCTGCCACAGGGACACTGCCAGGCACTGCCAAACAGGAGGCCCTCACCCACACTCACTGCAAACAAAAGCACCCACTCACCCTACAGAGTCCCAGTCACACGGTCACCTATATTCTACCTCACACTCCAGTGTGGGCTTTTCCAGGATGTGCTCCAAGCGTGTTCTGAATGGCTGTCTCCCCAACTCCCACACAGTGTATCTATCTTCTGGGAAGTAAATCAGAGCCAAGGCCCAGAGGGGCTTGGCCCTTAAAACCAGCAGCTTGCCATTGCCTGGCTCTTGTAGATGCTTGACAAGAAGAGAGTGCTGGGAGCTGGCCACTGACCCAGCCTCCAGATAACCTGCTAGAATGGCCACTTCTTCAGAGCCAGCTCCCTTTGTCAAGCAGCTGTGTGCCCCAGGGTGGATTAAAGCTTCCACCCCTCACCTCATGATGGGAGCAAAGGGATCAGATTGTCGGTGGAAGTGGGGAACTACTTGCATTCTCCTAGGACCAGACTTTTCTTCTAGAAAGGACTGTCCTGTAAGAAACCCAGTCCCTGGAGTGTGACAAGGGACAAGAAAAAGCTGACCTGGTTTCCTTCCTCCCTGATAGGCACTTCCTCTTGCTCTGTGCAATACTTACCAGTGCTGCTAAGACCAGGGACTCACCCGACCTCAGCAGGCCAGGGGCCTCTCCCTCAATGCTCCGTAGCCATGACAGCAGTGCCCTGCTGCCTGCCCCTGCCCAGAGCTGGCAGAAGCCCTGTTGCCTTTCTTCCCTCAGAGCAAGGAGGCCTCAGGGGAGCCAGAGCTGAGTGGACAGGACACTAAGATAACCACAGGGAGCCACTCTTCATCCCAGGGCGGTGCCCCTTCCCAAACTGGTTTATGGCAGGGACTGCCTGTGGCAGCCTGACAGCCCACGCCTCGAACAGGGGTGTGCAGGCAGTGCCAGTACAGATGCCCTTACCTGTTCAGATTCAGGGCTGGAAGGCAGGGCTCCCCACCCTGCACACTTCCACTCTGGGGTTCAATGTGGTCTTTCAGGCCTCCAATGCCTACCCAGCCACACCACCTCTGCCTTCATGTGCCCTCTCAACAGGCCTCTCTGGACTGGGCCAGGACACCTGAGCCCCCTTCGTACAGCACAAACTCCAGTGCCCAGGGCCTTCCCACAGCTGGCCGACCATGTGCCCAGTTCCCCACCTGCTCAGTAGGACTCCTGGATGTTTGAATTTGTGTAAATATTTATTTTTGTGTGTGAATACTACAAAGTAATCAGTAGATCTTTTGCAAAATGTTACCCCAGGCAATTTGTGAAAACATTAATGTTAAAAATTGGCAGAGACAATCGCCGCCCTAGAATTCCTGGTATCAGTTGCTTACCACTTCATTTCTGCTCCCAGAGGCAAGACTTGTACACAAGCTAGACACACATGGTTTGCATTTTTGGAAGACAGAAGAGGAGAGACGAGGCAGGGGCTCCTCCCTCTATGCCCATGGGACACATCTGTAAGAAAGAGCATAACCTACATCTAAGCAATGTTTCCTAACTGCAAGCAGTCTTGACCAGCCATCAGCAGCCGGCACCCAGAGTATGGGGTGAGCATAGGTTCCATGTGTTTTGCTTTCAAGAGGAACAGAACCAGTGCCAGTGCTGATGGCTTCCAGAGGGGCTGCAGGACAGTGAATGCTGTCATGCTGACCTGGGCTCCCTCCCAGAGAAGCTGTCCCCAAAGCCTCAAGAGCAGCCATACCAGGAGCAAGTTAGTGTGGACATGGGATTCCATTACCTAGTTCAGTCAGGGACTTGTTCTGTTTTAAAAGATGCAGCTTCAAGCCTTCCCCTCCTGACTTGGGTCTTCCTTTTCCCAGGGGGAGCTTCCCAAAGCCCTGTCCTACAGCCACTTCAGTGTGATTGAAGGCTCAGGGCACAAAGTAATCATTGGTGATCTCAAGTTACAGTGGAAATGCCAGTGTAGGATACACCAATCCCAGAGTCCCTTGCAGGGCACATCCCTGAAGGTGTCAAGAGAAGTGGTGGATGACCTGTTAAGACCAGTGATAGTGTACATGACTCATCTGAAAGGATTTGTCTCTCACCACTCAACAAATGGTCAGTTTATTCCCAAGGATGGAGTTGGGGAGGGGCAGGCAGGGCTGGGAGGGTCTCAGAGGACTTGGAACAGGTGGACCCATCTGTCCCTCCCTCTTCTCCAGGGCCACATGTGACCCCACAGGTGGTTATAGGGCTAACTGCCAGTTCATCCTCAAAATGCTGCTTTGAACTCAGAGGGTTGATACCTTTAATTTGTAATTTTTTTGTAAAACTTTTTACAAGATAGTAAAGTATTTCACCAGAATACCAGTTTCAATCCGTCCGTGGTCTGATTTTTATATAATTTAGTGGTGCTTTAGAAACTTTGTTTTGTTGTTTCTGAGCTCAACAGCTCAATCCTCTCTTGCCTGTATCTACCTAAGACCAATGTGAACCTTTGTATTTTGCTCCTAATTTTGGACTCAGTGGAAGTGTACTGTTTACATGTACAGACGCCCCATCCCTGTGTGTTCTGCAAGACGCGCGCTCGAGGAGGAAGATGCACCTCACTAGCTCATCTGCTTAGCAAAGCCACAAAACAAAACCTCTTACTTTGTACTCGTTTCCACCTAAAAACAAAAACTTACACCACCTGGAACTTAGACTTGCCAACACACTCGGCCTGGTAGACGCTGTGCCTCTATCCATGCATTCGCTTAGGAGAGGAGACAAGAATCAAGACAGCACCTCCTGCTGGCTGGGTTGGGGATAGCACACACGGGATACTTAAGGCAGGACTTTACTGCCCAGCTCTGGGAGGAAGTTCTTCTCTGGGCAGCAGGCAATAACTGGAAGGTCATGAGGACTCATGGGCCTTCAGGAGCAAGCCAGGCAGGATTTAGGGACAACACAAGAGGTCATCAATCTGCTGGCATGAGTGAGACACATTTTGGAAGCGTGTGAGTTCCATGTCAGCTGAGACTGTGACTGAGTCAGATGGCACAAGCACTTCTTCAGCGTTCCCACCACCTCGGGGGAGGTCAGGGGCTCCAGACAGTAAGCATAAGGCACTTACCACAAGCAGTGGATGGCACCAACTTTTAAAGGTGACTTTATTAATCAATGGTTTCACTGCTAAATTATATTTTTACAGATATGCACCTATGCAACTTAATGTGGCTCTTCTAAGCAGGTGAGGACCTCCTCCTCAATGCTCTATAGTGTTTGTGTTCTGTATAGTGAGTTTCCCAGTAAATATGGCTTAATACTTTTAATTCTTAGGATGTGTCTTTCTATGTGATGCAGCTACTAAATTCTGTTTTGTTTGTGGAATGACTAGCACAGGCGAAGCCCTCTTTCCCTCACTTACCAGAAGACCAATGAGCTGTTAATGAGCGGTTATCTCCATGGTATTACTGCTAAATGCACTGATGTCATAAGTATGTGGAATCCCTTTCCTTTTGAAACTGTATATCATATACAAGACTGAATCTACTTAATAAAACTGAACAACAAACCCAAAGCTGAGCTTCGACTGTATCCCACACAGCAGCACTGCCAGCCAGTCCCAGTCCTTCCGAATCCAGTTTGGAAATGTCTTCCTACCAACAACAGAGTTCACCTTTCCCTGGCCGATAATTGAGTTACAGACATCCTCACCAGGTGTTCCCAGACAAATAAGCCTGTAATTTCATTCTGGCACCTCACCTTTTTGTTAGAAAGAGAGGGAAGGGCACACTTCTAGGGTGCCCAGCACTGGCGACAGGTCTCCTGCAATGAAATCAACTTTCACAGCCATACGCTATGCAGCAGAGATATACAGTGTATCACACCTTGCCCAAATTCAGTCATCAAACCAAGAGTTTGGCTGAGCTGTGTGACAATGAAACCTGTACCCTCTCCTGTTATCCTGGAGCCTGGCTAACTGACCAAATAAATCTAAGCTCCTACATAAACAAAATAACAAAAAGAGCCCAGAAAACTCCAAGTCCTCTACATCCAGTAACTGACGTCCAATTCTAGGCAAAGCTCTAACTAACCCTATCTTGAAAGAAAACAAAAGGCCACTTTCCCTAGTATAGTTTATATAGTTTTTCACCCTAATGGTCATTTGGTCATTTAGGTTAAGGTTTTAGGAAACATTACAGGAAGATGGCTGGGAACAAATTGATTATCATGAGTTTGAAAAAAAAAATTGAATGTAACAGTTAAAATCAAAACTTTTACTATTCAAACTGTATATGCAGATACTTACATTAGCAGGTTTGTTTTTTGAAACAGGTTCTCTACATAGCCCTGGCTGTCCTGGAAAACTCTATGTAGACCAGGAAGGCTTCGAAGTCACAGAGATCTGGATTTCTGTGACTAAAGTGCCATCCTCCACACCGGATACATTACCAGTTGCTGAAGCCTCAAGCAAAAATCCTGTAAAGCAGACAAATGCTCACATTAAAGGCGGAGAGTGAGTGGTCTGCAGCTCTCACTGTGCACCTGAGCTGTGCAGATGGGTTAGGCATGGCACAGCACAAGATGTACCTCCACAGCTCACCCGTGCCAGAAATGGGGTCAAGTGCCAGCATAGCCTCATTAATGCCAAGAAAGTCCCCATCCTGCCAAAACTATTGCTGAGATTCACTAAGGGACTGCAAAAGCCCCACAACCTTGACAGTACTCACTGAGCAGGATCGTGTGGACCCTTCGTGGCCCATTTCAGCCATCAGAAAACACTCACCTCTTCTTGAGGCAGCTGCTCTCAGAACATTGGAATCCCAGGAAGCAGCTGGAGGACAGAGTACTGGACTATTCCTCTTGCTTCTTTTTTTTTTTTTTTTTGGTTTTTCGAGACAGGGTTTCTCTGAATATCTCTGGCTGTCCTGGACTCGCTTTGTAGACCAGGCTGGCCTCGAACTCACAAAGATCCGCCTGCCTCTGCCTCCCAAGTGCTGGGATTAAAGGCGTGCGCCACCACCGCCCGGCTTCCTCTTGCTTCTTTAGGTGATGCTTTCAGACCACTGCTGTTGACGGTTGGCACAAGACATCATCAGTTGGGAAATGTCATCTTAGAGCAGTGGCAAGTTCACTCAATAATCCTGGCAAAACTTTCCTTTATCCAGTAAGGGGAAAACACATGTACTGTCATTTTAAAACATCTGAAATGCCATAGAGGCATGAGCTGAGGTTAGTAAACTCACCCCCCCCCAAAAAAAAAACAAAAACAAAAACACACTGGGAGAACCTAGTATCAAATCTAAACTAATAGTATCAACAATTTAGGCCAATCCCTGCAAAGGCCAGTCTCCCCCCATCTTTATGAACTCAGATTTTATTAGGCTATCCAGGAGTTATTACATAAAGATATTGGTTGCATCAAAAGCTTGTGTGCATTCTCAAACAGTATACAGCAGGTGTCTCCAGAATGGTGAACACTCACCTATTATGGCAAGGCAGTACCCCCAACGGTGCTGCACCACACTTTCAAATTAATATAATGGAGACAAGAAGCATGAGTACTGCCTAATTTGGGGTTCAAGTAGCAATCTCCGGGTCACAAGCCCACTTTCTCTATAACTTACAATAGCACCCTAACACAATTATGGGCACACTCCTTGAGGAGGTCTCATATTGCCAATGTGTACACAGGCCCCACACTTTTCAAACCAGGTCCTATTTCATCAAGAGCATGTTAATAATATCAAACTGACATTGTACTTCCATTATCCTTTTCTTAGTTTGGGTTTCTAATCCCAGCAGAATAGGTGTAAAGTGAGGCTGAAAAATCAGACATACCTCAGAGCCTGCCTGGCACCACCACCTCAGCACAGCCCACAGCCCTGCATCCTGAGCTCCCTCTTGGGGCACAGGGGACAGGAGGCAGCAGCTATTCCAGTTGAAGTCTTAAAGTTTATGGAGCTATTGATCCTGGACTGGCCCAAGTATCTCCTTGATGGCAAGTGTACCAGTCATCCCATGTCAGTGCCACAAGCACCTACATTTGGAGAAGACAGTGGCAGGCAAAGTGCTATGCCCAAGCCCACAGGGTGGCACAGGATGCCGCCTGTCCTTTAAGCACTGCCTCATTCTCCCTTAGATACAAATCAAGTGGCAAGATGCTGGCTCCAGTCAAAGGCCTAAGCTGCTGAAGACATGGAGGCGTGAGAAGAAATCTCCACCAGCAGGGACTCATACTGCCCCTCCACAGTAGTCCTGCAAAACTTCTGCTCGAAGTTGCCTAAAAGGCATGCTCCCCCTTACAGGTGCCTATGCTTTCCCTCCACCACGTCAATTCTGCTTAGTTACGTTTGAATGCAATCATAAAACCGTGCATTTAAGCACTCAAGTACTTGTCCCTGAAGCGCCAGGCACCCATTCAGGATCGCTGAAGCGCCAGCAACCCGGAGTCTGCCTCACAGCATGAAAAGGCCGGAACTAGCTGTTGCCAGGCGGTCACCACCTCTGTGAGTCCATGTGGCAAGCTCAATGTGAGAGAAGCAGGTGGTATGGATGAGTTCCTGGAAGGAGGAAGCTTGACCTTCACAGTTCCTATCACCCACATTAGGTTTCCCAGTGGAAACGTTCACCGAACCGAGAGTCCAAAGACCAGTACAGCTGCCAATTCATCACATGGGAGCCCCAGTCAGGGGGCCCTGTCCAGCTCCACACTAACCCACCCAACCTCCCCACACTCACAGATGACAGAGACCAGTGCAGGTTGTACAGGTTTATTTTCCAATACCAACGAGACACACAAGAGCAGCGCTTTTCTGAGCAGCCCCATGGACCAGACCACTGTCAAGTTTCAGAAGAGGACTGGACATGTTCGGCTCCTGCTCCTAGTCTTTGGTAAAGAGACTTCTGAGCACACAACATGGACTTGGCCAAAACTGATTTAAATCTACCAATTCCTCACTCACACTTGATGGCCCCCCCCCCCTGCAAAAAAAAAAAGCCACCTCTGATGAAATGGTGGGAGAGGCAGCTTACAGAGAAAATGAGACTCGCTCAAGGCACACAAATTTTTATACTTCATACAGAAATGCTCACACAAGGAGACAGACCTAAGTTAAACAAGGACTCCCAACTTTCAAGTAAAGATACAGGAAACAGGGCAGGAACTGAGCCGAGGTCAGACAAGTACAAGGTGTCTATCTGATGGACTGTGGTAGGAGAGGCGGGCAGCAGGCATGGCTTTGTTCCCCTGAAACCTACTGTCTACAGTAAGTCAAAAGGAGCCGAGCAATCCCTAATATTGCTTTGACAGGTGATGACCCTGGAGCCAGATCCGGAAGGCCTGTCTGGGAGCCGCCCAAGGAACTCACCCATGAATCCAGAAGCACTTAACACTGATGATGGCGATTTGTCATATGTGGCAGCAGAGCAGCCACTCAAGGCTGGAAGAGAATAATAGATACAAGGAACAAGACATGTTTGCTCAGTGGTATGTGAGCAGCTGTCTGTAGCGCTGCAGATTGTGGTAGATTCCCTAGTGACAGGTGTCAAGGCACAGGGACAAACATAGGTCACAAGTCAGTAACTTCCTTCTCACATCAGGCAGCACAGCACTCAGTGGCTTTGACAATTGGTGCACAGAAGTAAACACCATTTTAATCAAGGGTGCTGAAGACGTAAAATAAGGAAGAGATGTTCACGTTCTCTGTACAATACATCCATTTACAGAATTGGCCAGTACTGTGTACAACATATAAATACAGGATAAAACATCAGAGGTGCATAGAGCATACTTACAGAAGCCAAAAAGTTCACTTTATACATCCAAGAATAGAGTTAAAAATATAAAAATAAGAAACAGACTGCTTGGAAATGTAAAATGATTTTCACATACACAGGCGCATGGGTGCCCACTCCCAGAGAGTCAAATGTGACAGGGGTGGCAAGCAGGAGTCACCTGCAAACATCTATACAGTTGACTCTCAGGGTCTACCAATACCATTTCCAAAGCAGACAGCCCTATTTCCAGGCCCCATTGTCCAAGAAAGGCTATTCAAGCTTCCAAGAGAGTCTGTGGATCCGTGGGTTACAGGTTAAAGTTCCAAACTGGGTGAAGCACCAGAACCAAAGGTCAACTTGGCTCCATCAACTGGCAAATGACAAAAATATGACATCAAGGTCAACAGGTGTCCTATCCCTGCTGGGCAATGGTGGAAGGTACTTTAACCCTGTGTGGCTTCCACAACCATCAACTCCCCAAGCAGGGTAGAAGATGGCAGGGAAGGCAGTGGAAGACTGACATTCCTGCTCAGTTCAGGCAGGTGAGTTCCATCCATGGAGAAACCAACCTTCCTGCTTCAATTTCAAGTCCATTCAGGGGTGAGTCAGGCTGCTCTGTCACACTGTACTGCCTGCCTCACTGCTAGAGGACTCAGACTAGATGGTCTTGGGCAACCAGTCCCCCCTCCCCTGAGAACCTTTCCAGCAAGACTAGAAGGGTGTCAAGTGACAGAGGGCTTCAGCACTGTAAATTTTAGGGGTAGGCAAGATTTACCTCACCTAGAGATTAAGAGTTCATTTTATCAATGATATTCTGTATACAGATTTCAGATCAACCATTATTAAAATACACACACTAAATGTACAATGTTTCCAATGGCCATAATTTATTATCTCACCACAAGGCACAACACACAGAGCTTCGAGGGTCCAATGCAGTCATCGTGACAGAATGCTCCGCAGCCTTGGCACATGATCATTGCTTTCAGGCTGCAAGCACACTGGAGAGAGATGCTTTCCACCGCGCTGCTGTCAGTGAACATTTGCAGGGAAAGCGATGCAGTGTGGCCCCCACCGAAGCTGGCTTTGTGGCTCAGTTGTACCACACTGCCAGCAAGGCCTTTGGGAAAGGTGGCAGAGCTGGAGGAGTAATTGAAGCTGGTTGGACTCAGTTGGAGTTTAGAAAACTTCCCATACAAAGCCTGCTTGATGTTGAGTTGGGAGGGGATGGAAGAAGGCTCTAAGGGCTGACTGAGCCTTTTCCCTGTCTCTCTGGGTAATTTCCAGAAAGGCAGGTCCACAACGAAAGGCATCCCTTGCAAGTGACCCACTAGTTCCAGAGGACTGTACCCAGCAGCTTTTCTGTTCTCTGCATCTGCCTTAATGGGACCCCCTGAGAATGTCTGCTCTGTTTTGATGTTGCCAGCAGAGACAGTTGGTGGTTTGGGTATCCAGTCTTCTCTTATAGTCTGCATGCCGTCAGACACAGAGTTTTTGCTTGGTTCTATCTTCCTACTGGGAAACACTGGAGGGACCTCAGCAGGTAGTGGGGTCTGCTCTTCAGACCTGGGGCACTGAAGGGTGGCAACTGTATTCCTAGGACCAAATAGTTTCTTCTCTTGACCACCAGTGCTGTTCTGATCACTCAGGGCCCTATCTGTCTGCTCAGGACTAAAGGAGAGGCTCACATTTGTAGAGAAGAAACATGGCACTTTGGAGGTAGTGTGATCTCCTGGACACTGGCCTGGGGCAGCACCTGGATCACTGCCTTGGGACAGGGAATGGGCTTCTTTCTGTTCTTCACAAAGGAGGGAAGAGAAATGCTCTTTGGATATTTCTTCCAGGTTGCTACAGGAAGAAGATATCAGCTCTGTCACTGGATGTTGGGAGTCTAAACTTGGAACCATCTTGGCAATCCTCTGGGGTATTCCAGGAGCCTGAGAGGGCTTTGCCCTGCCAAGACCAGCACTTGCTGCATAGCTCTGGGCCAGAAGAGACTCTTTCAATGCTTGTGCAGAACCAAGGTTGCTTCTGGAAGCTAGGTGATTGTCTTCCCCTGAACCTTGTAGAGTGGCTCTGTCCTGGCTCTGCTCTCTAAGTGTCAGCTGTGGGGATTCTGGCCTGCAACCTCTGTGACCTGGAGGAAGAACCATCCCCAGGGGCAAGTTACCATGCAGCAGGTGCATCACAAGTGGGTTGGTAACCTCCACTGAAGAACCAGGCCGAGGTGGGCACATAGACCGGGGCTGGAACTCAGTACTGGACAGCAACAGAGAGTTTGGGATCTTGTGGGGGACTGCACACACTCTAGACACCCAGCTCTGAGAGGCAGCCATTCCTTCTGTCCTTGTGAGCATCCTTCTTAGGTCACTGTTTGTCTTGGATGGTGAGGCAGACTGGTCCCAGTCCTGCGTCTCACTGCTGCTCAACAAGCCCTCTGCCACTGTGGCTTCACCTGCATCCTCACTGCTGTCTTCAGGGAGATGGCCCTCAGAGTCAGAAGCTGTATCTGTGGACTCGCTGTGAGGACTCGGTGCTCCAGAGACACCATTCATTTCCAGTCTTTCAAGGTCCAACTGCCCACTATCACTGCCGGTGCCACCCATGGCTCCTGAAGGAGGTGCTGTCCAGAGAGAAGCACAGCTCTCAGGGTGGGGCACACGTTCTGTGGCTGCCAACTCCCTAGGCATGGCAGCCATGAGAGGAACAGCTCGCTCCCACTCTTCTCCATCTTGGGGCTCTAGACACGGTGCATTTTCTCTGGATTCTGGCTCAGACTCTTTCATTACCTCATAACTTGACAGAATGGGCACCCAGGAAGCAGCATTGCCAGATGCAAAAGCCTCAGTTTTCAAAGTTTCTTGTTTACCACTTTCCCTTATGAGGGGGCCCATGGCACCAAATCCTAACCCATCATCAGTCGGTCTATTTTGTAGGTAGTTAGCCAATGACAATTCAGATATAAGAGCAGGTGTTACACTTACAGGCTCTTTCATACTACAATTATCATCAAAGGCCTGGTCATTTCCTCCTCCTAATATATCTCCCAATGGAGACTGTAGAGAACCTTTCCCTGAGGGAATGGTGCATCCCTGATCCTCACTACCAGTCTCCCGGGAAGTGGTACCAGATTCCCACTCAGTTCTACCATCTAGAAGCAACTCAGGCTGCTCTGCTAACCTCTCAGCCACCGGAGTTTGGGAAGACAGAGGGGGCAGAGCCTGGCTTGGCTGGTCTCCAGTGGGAGCAATAGGGGGCTGGGAGGCATCTTCCAGCCTACTTGTAAGTACACCTGGGACCAAGAGGCAACTCTCTTCCTTTCTGAGAGAAGCCAAGTCCTTTCTAGCTCTGGCCATGGCAGCTTTGGTCGGAGTGTGCTCTCCATTCAGAGGACAAGACGGCAGTAGCTGTGCTCGCTGTAGATCTGACGCACCCTCTCTGGGGGTGCTTGGGGCTCCCCTGGGCTCAGAGTGGCCACAGGCCTCACCACCATCACCACTGCTGCTGTCTCTGCCACCTCCCTCATCGATGGCCCCACTGCCACCTCCACCCGGGCCACCCCCCCCCTCCGATGTCAGTGGTGGCCGCCTCTCGATGGCAGTGGTGGCCTCTCGCCCCTCGGGCCTGCAAAGCACGGGCTTTAATGTCTGCGAGGGTCCTGGCACCAGTCCAACCCCGGCAGGGGGACTCCGTGATGGGGACGATCCGGGGGCATATCTGGTAAGTGGGCCGACCTTTAGCCACCCAGGGTGGTTTGATACGTGAAAGTTGAATCTATAAGAAAAGCATAAATAGCAGTTTTAACAAGGTGACCTAACCTAGTAACTACAAAGCAAAACTAAAATTTAAGTTATCTTAGAGGTCATGGCCTAGAAAACTCATTTTCCTAAAAATCAATCATAGTAAAATGGCTACTCATGACACTAAAGGTCCATTCTTTGCTGCAAATCTCCCCACCTTCTCTTCTTGAAGAAAACCACTGGACTCACTGTATGTGAGTGCGCACATTCCACAGCACATGTGGAGGTCAGGGGATAACACGTGGGAGTCCGTTCTCTCCTTTCATCATGTGAGTCCCACATAGCAGGTCATTAGATTTGGAAGCAAGCTCTTTTATCCACTGATACAAGGTTTTCTATTGTTAACCCAAGCTGGCTTTGAACTAGTGGCAATTCTCCTCCTGCCTTAACCACCCAAGTGCTGCTATTGTAAGGGTAAGCCACCAAACTCACTCTTCAAATTTAGTTTCTAGTTGGACCTTGTGGGTCATGAAACAAATAATGTAGCACTTAGTAAGAAAGTAAAAAAACGAGCCGGGCGGTGGTGGCGCACGCCTTTAATCCCAGCACTTGGGAGGCAGAGGCAGGCGGATCTTTGTGAGTTCGAGGCCAGCCTGGTCTACAAAGCGAATCCAGGACAGCCAGAGATATTCAGAGAAACCCTGTCTCGAAAAACCAAAAAAAAAAAAAAAAAAAAAAGTAAAAAAACTCCAGAGGATTTTGACCTCAAGATAATTCTAATATTAAAAAGTGTGTCAGCTGGGTGTGGTGGTGCACACCTTTAATCCTAGCACTCAGGAGGCAGAGGCAGGAAGATCTCTGTGAGTTCAAGGCCAGCCTGGTCTACAGAATGAGTTCCACGACAGACACAGGATACACAGAGAAACCCTGTCTCAAAAAAACCAAACTAACAAAAAGTGTGTCATCTACCAGGCAGTTGTGGCGCATGCCTTAAATCCCAGCACTTGGGAGGCAGAGGCAGACGGATCTCTGAGTTCGAGATTAGGCTGGTCTACAGAGCAAGTTAGACAGGACAGCCAGGTATACACAGGGAAACCCTGTCTCTAAAAACGAAAAATAAATAAGTAAATAAATAAAAAGTAAGGAAGTGTATCACTCTAAGTGGTCAAGAAAAGCTTTCTTAAAGAAAGTTCTGTACTCCCCATAATTCATACCAGGGTTGAAAGGCCTCTGCTCTTGCCCTTGTCAAAAAGCTTGAAAAGAAATCTGACACCTGAGATACTAGGTACTGAAACCTCTTACCCGGATGGGTGGGACTTTGGGCTCCTCTTTAGTGGGCTGTGGCTTTTCGGTGTGAACACTTTCAATTGTGTTACGAAAGGACTGACGATCTTCAAGCCGGGGCTTCTTTTCGGGAAAGGATGCAGAGGCTGCCTGCTCAAAGGATTTCCTTTTCTGATCTTTTGTCTCTTGATCCACGCTGTCCTGAGGTGAGGCAGGGACTGTGTCTGGAGATGCAGAAGCACATGCCAAGCTGTCCGTTTCTGGTTGGATCCGGGAAGCCACAGGTTCGCTGGGACACTTGGGACCCTCCTGTCCAGATGCTGCAGAGGGCACATTTGGCCCAGGGGGACTGCTCACCCCTGCTGAGTCGGTCTTAGCGTCCCCATCCTTGGAGAGCAAGACATTTGGTGCAGAATTTGAATCCTTAGCAACTCCTGTTTGTTCTGGCTCCTGCTTTTTGTATAGATTCCTTCTGGATCTGGTTCGGAGATCTGGCCGAGAACGTTTCTTAAAATGCCCATCCCGCTGACGGGTGGTGGGCCCACGCTGAAGCCGTACTGATTCTCCTGGGACACACAAGCCACTCTTGATTTTGGCCTCTTCTTTGGCCTCTTTCTGCTGCAGTGATTCTTCTTCGGTCAAACCCAATCTGCAAATCAAACTCACATCATCAGCTACAGGCAGAAAGTGCATATTCTTTATTTCTATGAACAATGTGCACTCAGATAACTTTGTAGACAAATAGTATGTTTGTAATAATGCTCTCGGATACTCATTTTTGTTTTGTGATGTTAGGAATCCAATCCATGGCTTCCCACATGCCAAATAAGCCCTCCACCATGTCTTCTCCTCAGAGG
The DNA here is from genome assembly GCA_907164525.1 of Lophiomys imhausi. Taxonomy (NCBI): domain Eukaryota; kingdom Metazoa; phylum Chordata; class Mammalia; order Rodentia; family Muridae; genus Lophiomys; species Lophiomys imhausi. Next base: position 833,163 of record CAJQZJ010001061.1, read on the forward strand.
CTTAAAAATATATTGCCTAGGCTTGCCTCACACACTTGAGTTTAAGTTCATCTCAGCATCAAGGCCTCTGCAGACCCAATGTCCCTGACTATGACATTCAGCAGTTGTTAGTCTGTGATTAGTGCACACAGAGCTGCAGTGTCCCCTGTAAACAACCCTGAGCTAGGTTGTTCAATCTAGGCTTATAAAACCTCAGACATGAACAGTCAGCTATATTTGGTCGCCAAATCCCTTTGTCCCCACAAAATGCCCAGACCAGACTCATAGTGCTCAGTGCCTTACTTCTGTCCATAGTAGTCTTCAAAGAACTTCTCCTTCCATTGTTCCACCTTCTTCTCCTTCTCCATTTCCTGTCTTATTCTGATTTGCATCTCATGAGTGAATTCACCTACAGAGAAAAATGACTTCTAGCTAATGAATTCTGGATACTATGGTATCTGTCCTACAGACACCCAAGTCTGTAACAAATATTTTATTGTTTTTTTGTATGCATACACACATGTGTACCTACCTATGTGTCCATGAATGCATGTGGAGGGCAGAGGACAACCTTGGGCATTATCAAGATTGGTTTGTTTGTTTTAAAGATTTATTTTCATTTATGCGTCTGTGAAGTGCATGCCCAGTGTATGCACAGATGCCTGCTGAAGCTGGGAGAGGGTATAAGATCCCCTAGAGCTGGAGTATTCAACATGGTGCCCCACATCAAAAGTGTCCTCTGGAAGAACAGGGTGTACTCTTAACTGATGAGCCATCTCCACCCAAACCAAATGTGGGGCATTTTGTTTGAAACAAGGTCTTTCATTGACCTGAAACGTAGCACTTAGGCTAGGCTATCTGGCCAGTGAGCCCCAGGAACCTGACTCTCTCTGGCTCCTCAGTGCTGGACTGATAACTGCTGCTGAGGGTCTACAGGCTCCTACACAGATGTTTTTGTGTGTGGGTTCAGGCCTTCATGCTTACATGTAAGCACCTTAACAATGGGACCACCTCCCCCAGCTGCTTCCAGGCAGTTTTTTTTTTTTTTGGTTTTTTGAGACAAGGTTTCTCTGTGTTTCCTTGACTGTCCTAGACTCCCTTTGTAGACCAGGCTGGCCTTGAACTCACAGAGACCCACCTGCCTCTGCCTCCCAAGTGCTGGGATTAAAGGCATGTACCACTGCCTAGGCAAGCACTCTACCAACTGAGCTATAAGCCCAACCCAAATTTGCTTTTATTTTTATTTATTTATTTATTTAGGTTTTGAGACAGGGTTTCTCTGTGTAACAAGCCCTGGCTGTCCTGGACTCACTCTATAGACCAGGATGGCTTTGAACTCACAGAGATCCACCTACCTCTGCCTCCCGAGTGCTGGAATTAAAGTGTGTGCCACCACGCCCAATGTACCAGGCAGTTTTAAAAGGAATACAACTACTGTCTAAAAGGAATACAACTACTGTCTCTGTCAGTGGACTTCTGTTCCTAATCAGGACAGAACTAACACTTCTACTGTAAGAGAGATGCACTCTTCCATAATCAGTCAAGATAGCAACATACTGATGAAGACAACGAAGAAACAAAAGACCATTCTTACTTCCTATGCAGACAAAGTCATCACAGCAGATCTGAATGCTCATCTTTGAGGCTGCCCATTTGGTGGCATGTAGCAAGTTGGATTTCAGGTACTCTCATCACCCTAACCAATGAGTGGCTCACCGTGCTACTCTTAAAGCCAACAATATTATTCATGCTAAAGACACCTGCTTTCTTTTTAGGAACCAATGCCTTATATTAATATGACCTCTTGATAAAGAAGCTGGTAAAAAATGAGTGCCAGGTTTCCTTTTAGGATTAGCAATGGCTTCCAACAGAATCAGACCACAGTAAAATCCTGGGTCCCCGGGCTCAGTGGATAAGAGTTTGGTTCCAAGAACTCATGTCAGGTGGCTCAAACCTGTAGCTCCAGGGAATCTGGCACCTCTGGCCTCTGTAGGCACCTAAATTCGTGTGCACACATCTACAGACACAAATACACATAATTAAAAAAAAAAAAAAAGGGAAAGAAAATCCCTGGGTGTTAAGCCTTTACCAAACTTCCCTGGCAGACATTTTCACACGAGCACATTGGTTTACGTCCTGCTTGACTCTACAGGAAGAACTTCAGAAACCTGTGTCTGGTTATTCTGTGCATCTTACCTGTGTTTTCTCTAATGGCTTCATGGCAAATGTGTGGAGAGGACCCCAAGATGCCCCTGGGCTTTATTAGAATTGGCAGTTTATGTATAGAGTTAGGGTTTACTACAGCAAAATATTACACAGTAAAATCAGCCATGGGAGAAAACTAAATTCTGAAAAACTAGCATTTACTCGAAGTGACTCTAACAGAGAGAAAGCATGGTGGCACTGAATATGCCATCTTGGGTTCCTTTCTTTCACACATCCACACAATGCTATTACCAAAGGTATAGGTACATATAATTTTACTAATAAGAAAAACCATGTACAATGGATATCCCTAATAAGCTGTATTTTCAGAGCAGTGTGTCCTATTAATAACCACCATGTATTAGTACTATGAGCAAAGCCTGAGTCACATTAATATCCTTTGAGAAAAAGAATGGTAAGAATGAGCACTTGGATTTTACATGTGATCTTAGCAAGGCCTGAGAAGTAGTAAGTGCTGCTTTTCCTTAATGTGTGGATGTTTGACTACAAGTAAGTCCATGCTCCATGTACATGCCTGGTGCCCTAGGAGGCCAGAAGAGGGCATCAGATCCCCTAGAACTAGAGTAAGACGACAATTCTGAGTTTCTGCGTAGTTGCTAAGAATTGAACCTGGGTCCTCTGGAAGAGCTTAACCTCAGAGCTACAAAATACCACACACAACAGGCATCCCAAACCATGTGTGATGAAGTCTACTCACCGTCAGCAAGGCGTTCCCGCCAGCTCTGAGCTGCATGGGTGAAAAACTCATTATTGAGTGCACTGCTGCTGAGGCGCAACAGGCCATCTGTCCCCACCTAGGAGGGGCAAGGGATAAAATGAAAACAATAAGGCAACTTGAGAGAACAGGAGCCCACCTAGACAGAGACCAAGAGGAGCTGTGCACTGGCACCTGTCTATCCACTTCAGGAAGGAGGAAGAGGAGTTGCTGCTGGAAGTGTGATGGGAGGGCATGGAAGGTCCGAGAGTTTATCAGAGCACGGAGGTTGGTGTTAACAAGAATGGACCCAGGCGTCTCAAAATCTACCTCTTCCCCTCTGTTGCGCTTCATTTGACCTGTGGTTTTGGAAGCAAGAAGAAGTAAGAATATAGATTTTTCAGCTTAAAGAAAAAAAAAAAAGTCCTGAGAGAACACTCAGGCTTGCTTCCCCTGGGATCAAAGCCTCAGGAAGACAATTTTCCCAAGACAACTAGATAGAGCAAGTTTAAAGCTTCCCACCAAGGCTAGAGGGCAAGAACCACAAAGCCAAACTGGAGAAGAAAATCTAGTTAGTGTACTACATTATCTTAACCTACACAGAAGGCCTTTGTGAGTGACGTATGCTCTACAGGCAGACATGTACTAAGGGTTATTAAAAGCCAGGTGAAGCCGGGTGGTGGTGGTACACACCCCCAGCACCCAAGAGGCAGAGGGATCTCTAAGTTCAAGGCCAGCCTGGTCTACAGAGTTCCAGGACAACAAGGGCTACATAGACAAACACCCCCCCCCCAAAAAAAAAAGAAAAAAAAGAAACCAATTCTGAAACAGCAAACAGCACACTAGTCTTGCAGAAAGTCCTACTGAGCGTTCTTCATGCCCCACATTCACCCATGCTCCCACCTAGCACAGTGGCAGGTTAAACAACTGAAAGTCTAGCTGTGTGGAGTGTGATCAGAGCAGGATGCTACACCCCCACCAAAAGATAAATAAAAATTTTTAAAAAAAGGAAAAAAAAAGGACAAGGGGATCTTCATGGGTAAGAGAGAAATTCTCACACAGTCATTCAAGCACTTATGAAGCATATCAAGGCAGGTACAAGTCAGAGCCCATAGGGATGAACAAGGAGCAATGTGATACCATTTCTGCCTGCAGAAGCATACTCATATGAAACAATCAAAATACAAGAAAAAAACCAAAAATGGCAGTTAACCCAAGGAGTAAAATTAAACTGGAAAAGGAATTGGTGAAGAAGACATATTTTCACCTTCAGTCCTGCAAGAGGCAGAGAAATAGGTACCACCCACTCACCTGTGGCTGGCTTCCGGAAACCTCTCATGAGAGCGGCAGGGTCCCGGGTGACTTCAGTCTGGCCTCGGATAGCAGTGCTGCCCAAGGCCAGAGAGCCACTGCTGCTGCTGGATGGGCTGCCACTCTCACCATCGACAGGGCGGCCTGAGAACCCTGAAGGCACAGCATCCCACTGGTCAAAAGCATCACAAGGTGTACCCATGGCTCACACAAATTTAATTCTCCCAGCTCTCCCTGATATGCTGCCATCAACAGAGGGGTGCTTCTGGTTCCCAGCCCTTGGCAGGGACCACCACCTTGTGGTCTGGTTTAAAAATATCATTAAAGAATGCCAAACCACCTTGATGCCAAACTACACCTTTTACAAAGCACGGACAGAATCATCATCAGATGTTCACAGCCGAGCCTGGAGGCAAGAGGAGGGTGTATGGCAGAATCCAACACAAAGCCCTCACCACCACAATACATCGCCTTTCTGGGTTCTCATGGCTCTTGGACTCAACACTTCTACTGGCATCACACTGCTAAGTGGAAGGCCACTGACAGAACCAGGTCCCCAGGACCCTAGGAGTAAGTACCTGAACCACGGAGTCTCTACGTACCTGATGCAGATTCCATGTGGGCCCCGTTTACCTTCAGAGGAGTCAGGACGACCCGAGGCAACATGACCCCAGTCTTTTTCTTTTGTTTGTTTGCCTGTATTCCCAGGAGGGATTTAAAAACAGAAAGGTGTCATCTGCAGGCCGCGACAGTGCTCCTTTAGCGCTGGCCTAGTCATTCACTTGCAGGGGTTCATGCCAAGGGCTAGTGATGTGGCTCAGTGGCTAAGGGGACTTGTTGTACAAACCCGCTGACCTGTGTTCAACCCCAAAACCCACTAAAGGAACAAGAGAACTGACTTCAAACTTGTCCTCTGATCTCCACAACTGTGGCAAGTAAACACACACAAACATTTTTTTAAGTTCACGTAGGCTCTAAAGATATGGCTCAGCAGTTAAGAACAGTTTGATTCCCTGCACTAACATGGAAGCTCACAACTACCTGTAACTCCAGTTCCTAGGGATTTGATTCCTTTTCAGGTCCCACTCCAGACCATATATACAGTAAATATAGAAACATGCAAGCAAAACATTCATATGCATAAAAGAAAAAGAAATAAATCTTTAAAAAGAGAGCTCACATGCACAGAGACCTCCCGGGCAATGCTAGTATATGGACCAAATCCGACACACTAAGCATCCCCCTTAGTTGGGGAAAAAAAGGAATCACACACTGCTTGCTGTCCCCAACATATAGACAAGGAACTTGTCACAGGGAGAGGTGACAGGGGGCTGAGGGTATAGCTCAGTGGTAGAGTGTTTGCCTAGCTTGCACAAAGTCCTGGATTCAGTCCCCAGGATCATCATTTGAACGCTGCCTCTCAAGTTCATGTTCTCATCCTCTGAACGCACTGCAGCCCTTCCTGGACACTTGCATATGCAGTGCAGGAACAAACAGAATGAGGGAGTGTGCGGCACACACCGCAATCAAAGCACTTAACATCTAGGAGACAGAGACAGGAGGATCGGGGGTGTTCACAACCATCTTTAGCTACATAGCAAGTTAGAGGCTACCCTGGGCAATATGAGGTCTGAGGAAAATAAAGGAGAAATGAAGGAAAGAAAAACAATTACATAGGCACAGAAAGAACAAAACAACAAAAACAATTCTCTGCTCTCAGGCCTTCTATGTAGTTTCCTACAATCTGCTTCTGAAAATGTTACAGGAGTATGGTGGTATGTATACTTAATCCCAGCGTTGGGGAAGACAGAGGCAAACAGATCACCCTTGAACAGAGTTCAAGACCAGCCTGGTCTACATAGGAAGTTCCAGGCTAGCCAGAACTACACAGTAAGACCCTGTTTCAAAATAAGTAAATAAAATAAAAATGCCATGAGATAACCAATTGTACTCTGTCCACTCGTCAAACACATCTGACCATCTGCTGAAGATGAATGAAGCCTGTCATGTGCCCACTATCCTATCCTGTCACTAGTGACCCTCATTACCTGCGAGGAAGTCCTATGGCTGTCCCTGGGACTGGAGAAAGGCCGGCTCTGAGACTCTGTAGAACAGGATGCATTTGAAGAGGTTTCATCCAGAGATACTGGAAAACAAGAAAAGAGAGGTTTAGTCCCTAGGAACTGCTTGGTCCCCTCCCAGCTCTTACTCCAGCACGTACCGTCATTTTCAGCACTCACAGTGCTGGCTTCATTAGACCCGCAGCTTTCCACATCGGCCGAGTCCTCTGGCTCTTCTCCATCTGTAACAGCTACACTTCTAGACCACTGCACAGCATCTTTCTGTGACAGAAAGGTGACACTCAGGTGAACAAGACCTTTCAAATCCAACAGAGAGTTCTACACAAATGTTTTAGAGGCCCTTGACCTTTCAATCACTGCTGTGTTCACTGAAGTCAGCTTGTTTCTGATTCTGTTTTCTGAGAATCTAAGAGGATTTTTTAAAAAGAAAAAACAAATTTATCATTTAAAATGGAATTAAACTACAGTTAAGTGTATGTGCATGTAAGCAGACATTATTTCTTTGTGTTCACTTGGACCACTGAAGGCTACAGTTATGTGCCGTACATCTTGCATTTAATCCATTTTTTGTAGTCTTTTGTACACAGAATAGTGTGTTGTATGTGAATTTGGTGCTGTGACTCTTATCCTTTAAAAGACCCATTTCTCCAGCACTGTACTTGATTTTTTTTTTTTTTTTTTTTTTTTTGGGTTTCTCGAGACAGGGTTTCTCTGTGTATCCTTGGCTGTCCTGGACTCACTTTGTAGACCAGGCTGGCCTCGAACTCACAAAGATCCGCCTGCCTC
>CAJQZJ010001061.1:840249-948008 GCA_907164525.1 Lophiomys imhausi
CCCCCTTCTCCACAATTATGAAAATTATAACATATAACACACATTCCCAATGTCAAGTTCATACATATTTAGCAACTAATATTAATATTCTATTATCTATTATCTCAATGAGTTTAAAGTTCTATACCTAACTCAGTTTCCATCCTAACTTGCACTACCAACTTAAGGACACATCTTCTTACACCTAGAACATCCTTTTAGTTCCTAAACAACTTAAAATTTAACTGTGAGACTATAACTATCTACTCTCCAACTTCATCAGAGACCCGAGAAGGATAAATATATCTGATTATATAGGAAGTGCACAGCCAGCAGCTTCCAAAACTAAGAAATGACAGACAACTGGCTGCCTAGACAGCCCCCAATTTCTTTCCACACATTAGAGCATCTATATTCAGCCGTTTGGCCCCGTTTCTCTGACAGACATTGTTTTTTGTTTTTTTTTTTTGGTTTTTCGAGACAGGGTTTCTCTGAATATCTCTGGCTGTCCTGGACTCGCTTTGTAGACCAGGCTGGCCTCGAACTCACAAAGATCCGCCTGCCTCCGCCTCCCAAGTGCTGGGATTAAAGGCGTGCGCCACCACCGCCCGGCCTGTACTTGATTTTTTATTACTTCAAGTTACATCTTCATCACAGTCCCCTTCCTCCACCCCTCCCCCTTCTCCCAGAACTCATATTTTTTTTTTGAAGTAGGCCACAATTATGAAAATTATAACGTATAACACACATTCCCAATGTCAAGTTCATACATATTTGGCAACTAATATTAATATTCTATTATCTATTATCTCAATGAGTTTAAAGTTCTATACCTAACTCAGTTTCCATCCTAACTTGCACTACCAACTTAAGGACACATCTTCTTACACCTAGAACATCCTTTTAGTTCCTAAACAACTTAAAATTTAACTGTGAGACTATAACTATCTAGTCTCCAACCACATCAGAGACCCGAGAAGGATAAATATATCTGATTATATAGGAAGTGCACAGCCAGCAGCTTCCAAAACTAAGAAATGACAGACAACTGTCTGCCTAGACAGCCCCCAATTTCTTTCCACACATTAGAGCATCTATCTTCAGCCGTTTGGCCCCGTTTCTCTGACAGACATTGATTGTAAAGCAGGAATTATGAAGGACTTGCCTACCCTGTCTTGGCAGAGTTAGGCTGTCGACTTACCTGCTTCCACGTTTTGTCTTTTTCGGACAGCATTCTGCCTACAGTTGAAACAAGGGATTTTTTCTTGCCCAGTGACAAGCTTGCCACTAATGCAGCCATCTCCAAATGGAGATTCTTTGATGTTCATTCTCTACTTGGAGTAGAATAGGGGGTGCTGTCAGGAGCTGACATGCCTCAATATCAAAAAATTTTAAATTATGAAAACATCTTTGAATGCCATATTCTGTAGATCTCTTGAGGTTTTTGAAGACCACCTATCAATCTTTAGATAAGCAAATGTTGCTTGTCTCTTAGCAACTTGATTTCTGGTTAACTTAGAAAACATCTGTGATACACTAAACTAGTACCCTAACAAAATGTTAGTTTGCGTTTCTTAATTATCCTAAAGAGTTGCTATCAAAAGGTCAAAACTTTACATTGCATTTTTAAGCATTACCTAGGTACAATACCTTTAAAAGGGTTAACCTTAATTTTGTATCAATATACAAAGATAAATACCAATGTAGTCAAATATAATCTTAATTCTGTATCAACATACAAAGATCAGTACCAAATGGACCACAAGAGCAAAGGTGTCCTATGTCCCAAATCAGCAGGAAGTAATTTTAAGAGAACGACATCCCATTCCCAGAAGGTGGGGGTGGGTGATATTTTTTTCTTCCCCCCATGGTCATTTGATGGGTTATAGATGTTTGTTGTTATTTAGGGAGATTGGTTACAAGTTGTTCTTGATTTTTTTTTTAAGGCTTTTCGAGACCGGGTTTCTGTGTGTATCCCTGGCTGTCCTGGAACTCACTCTAGATCAGGCTGGCCTTGAACTCACAGAGATCCCGCCTGCCTCCACCTGCCTCTGCCTCCCGAGTGCTGGGATTAAAGGCATGTGACACCACACCCCGCCGGTTACAAGTTGTTAAATGGTCTTGTTAAATAGATTTTGGAGGTTAGACCCAGGGATTTCTCTCTCTTTTCTCTATCCTTCTTCTCTCCTATGTATGGGGGAAAGACTTGAAAAGGGACAGATTATTAAATATGCCTTATATTTTTGTATATTGATACAAAATTAAGAATATATTTGGATACACTGGTATTGATCTTTGTATACTGATACAAAACTAAGCTAAGAGGATTCTTATGCTCATTTCCTCTAATGTTTCTCAGCATTTTTGATTATAGGAAATAGAGGAAAAAGGCCAAAAAAAACCCAAAAAACAAAAAAACCCAAAACCAAAAACAATAACAAAAAAAAAAACCTCAGAAAAATTTCCATAGGCTTAGAGAGATAAACCTCACTGCAAATCCAATGCTGGATCCTGTCCAATTTTTCCCCATTACTGTTGAACAGTAGGAGACCAACTGCTCCTTGAAGCAGGCATCTCTGGGACACTGTGAGCAATCACAATATGGTAAAAGGGTTGGTTGGTATAGCCACCCAGAGCAAGAAGGTCAAGGTGGCCTTCACAGTAGGCTCTGCAGAGAAAGGTAGTAAGGTAGACCAAGGTGCTACCACATAAGGATCTTAGGCTACCCCGTCCCACACACACGGATCAGCTCAATGGCTCCTAGAGCCCAGAGAAACACCACCAAAACACAGTGCGGGACACAGTACATATGCTTTTGAAGATGGATCTACAATCTCCTCTATGACTGATCCACTGATCCCTTCCAAGGTTTAAAGTATTATCTCTTTCTGAGACAGCCCCGTGTAGTCCAAACTTGAACTCCTGGTTCTCCTGCCTCTGCCTCCCAAATGGTGGGATTATAGGCATGCACATGACAGCTGGTTTTATGTAGTACTGGGACTTGAACCAGGGCTTTGTGCTAGTTACCACTCTACCAGCTAGGTAAGCTGTACCCTTGGCTCTAAGATGTTCATTTTTATTTATTCATGTGTTCTATTTCCCAGATTTAAAGTAATGATGCCCTTCTATTCACTTTGGGCTTTTTCATCAAGTTATTTTCACAAATATTATTAAGGAAACCACATGGTCTGCAGGACAGCCAGGGCTACACAGAGAGACCAGGTCTTGAAAAAATAGCAAAATCTCATATGAGGCAAGTTAGTATGAAAGCTGAGTTAGATATAGAACTTTAAACCCATGGAGATGGTTAGATAGTAGAATGTTAAAGTCAGGTGCCAAATACATATGGACTGGACATTGGGAATGTATGCTAAGCCATATAACTCTTATAATCGTGGCCTATTTACTTCTGTTGTTTTGTATTGTATTTATAGTTATAAGAAAAAGAACCATTATTTGGACTGAAAGGGAGAGCAGTTGGGGGGAAAATAAACACCTTAAACAAAAAAAAAGAAGGGAAGAGGATGGTGGGGCTGAGGGGGAGGAGGGTGGAAGGGTGGGACTGGAGGGGGGAGTAGGGAGGGGATTGTGATTGAGATGTAACTTGAAGAAATAAAAAATAAATTATTGAAAAAAAAAAAGCAAAATCAAAAGTTCACTAGCTATCCCAAACACTCCCAATAGCACTTGCTGTATGAGGCATCACTTACCCCAACAGCCACCAATATTTGGTGTTGCCATCCTTAGAACGAAGCAATGGCATTTGATAATTTTAATTTTTTTTGAAGTAAAAAGAAAAAAACCCAGCTTTTATTATCAAACAGCCACCATTGCTAAATGGAGCCTGTAGCCCCAACCTGTGCAGAGAAACAGGCCCAGGGTGACGCTATTCCTTTTTCCTAAAATGAGGTTATTCTTATGGGGGAAAAAGGGCCAGAGAGAACTGTACAGGATTTCTTCTGAAATATAACTGGAGGCAGACAGTATCATCCATTTCCTTTAGCAAGCACCGTGGACTGTAAAGAGCTCCTCGGACATGTTTCTCCTAATCTGGAACTAAGAGGGTCGGGAGATAGCAATTTGATATCTGCTCCTGTATCTCCCACACGTACCCTAGGCTTCTGTTTAAAGAAGGTCACAACCTCAGAAGAGGGTAGGAGTTTGTCTGGAATTCTCCTCTATATTTAAATTTAAGAAAAAAAATTTTTTTTTTTTTTAGATTTATTTATTATGTATACAGTGTTCTGTCTGCAGGTATATCTGCAGGCCAGAAGAGGGCACCAGATTTCATTATGGATGGTTGTGAGCCACCATGTGGTTGCTGGGAATTGAACTCATGACCTCTGGAAGAGCAGCCAGTGCTCTTAACCGCTGAGCCATCTCTCCAGCCCAAGAAAAAAAATTTAAGCTTCTACCTACCCTATGTTTTGGTTAATAATCACAACTTCATGAAAACAAGACCTTTCTCGATTTCTTAAAGACTTTGCTAAGAGATAAGTGTTTTGTGTTTAACACAAACTCAAGTAAGCCCACTGAGTCAGTGCTTCCCATGGTCACAAGTAACTGGAGGAACCAAGCCTATGGAGTTAGCCACTTCAGCTGATGAAGCGGCAAGGACAGCTAGGCTAGGGGTTCCATACATTGATGGTAATTTCTTGGTCCCTCTTGTCCAGTCCTAATCACAGCCCTTCGTCTTTCCACAGTTAGTCTGTGTTTCACATGCATGTCTGTGCTGGGCGGGGGGTGGGGGGGTGGGGGGTGGTGTGGTGTGGTGTGTGTGTAGCTCTCTAGGTGGCAAACTAGGCCAACTCCTGGGCTCAGACCGTTTTGTGACTTCAGGTGGGAGTTCCAGACAGCTAAGAGGCCGGAAAGAATGGGCAGGAATCACTCTACAAGGAGAGGTTCTGCAGTTGAGGCTATAGTCCCCACCTTCAGTACAGGTCTGAGTCCACCGAACTCCGCCAGCCTCAGTCATTCTCATTCCTCCAAGAAGCATGAGAACCCCAAGCCCTTTCTCCAGGAGTCCCATCAAGCCTGCCAGGCCATGGACATGGGCTTGCAGGTGCTATGCTGTTCTTGCTACACATCGCACTGAGCATCTTGGCAAACTGGTTTGGGGTACACTACGGGAACAGAGCAGTGTAGTCCCAATGTGATCAAAGCAGCTGTGGCAGAGATTCATCCAAGTAGTCCAACAGCCCCCCACCCCAGGTGGCAATACAGTCCCTGAGCAGCACACGGCAAAAGCTCTAAGGGGTGTACTGCCAGAACTGTCAGTGCCCTGTTTCCCGCCCCAGCCTATGTGGCTGGAGCAGTCAAAATGGCGGCTCCTGGTGCTTCTGTCAGAATGGTCCGCAGCCCAGTAGGGAGCTGTCCTGCCTCAGCAAGGAGCTTTCCACTGAGACCACATCTTTCTTGTTTCAGCCTACCTCTGTCAAGGGAGCTATCATGGATTTCCTTTGTAATCTTCACAATTTTGTAATCTTTGTAAACCCTCAGGACAGGGAGGGAAAGTGGCCAGTGGCCAGCCTGCAACCTGAGGAGCTCTGGCAGCCCAGCACCGCCCCCCACCAGACCTCCCTGTCATAACATTTCCAAACTCTGTAACTGTCACAAAGGTCATCTCCAGGCCCTCAACTGGACTCATCCCAGATTAAGCTAATTTAAGGTGAAAGTCTGAACAGAAGAAGCCCACCAATCCTCACTCTGGAAATCCCTACCCTAGAAAGCTCCGCCCCTCAAGAAACCCTATATAAGCCCTGCACCAGCCACACCCTGGATTCATCCCTCCTCACCTCAGACCCTGCAATAAATCTCTCTTATGAGATTTGTAGCCTGCTGAGACTCTTTCATCGGGAAGAAGCCAAGAAGCCATGAAAAAGAAATAAGGAAAGGAAGAAGGAACAGGGCTTTGGCTCCAATGCTCCACAGTTCTGGTGGGGTTGGGGAAACCCTCCCTTGTGAGCTGCAGCGGCTGAAGGGGCAGGGCTCAGGCTCCTCAGCTCAGCAAGGGGTGAGGAAACTCTTCCCTATGAGCTGCAATGTCTCCTCCTCTCAGAGTTCGGTTGTTCCTGAGCTCCCATGCCTCAGGATGCCCTTTCACTGGGACATCGTCCCACCTAAAAGACTGTGTGCTTCCTGGGTTCACAAGTCCCAGGACACCTTCCTCAGAGCTCTAACACTTTCACTAAGGATACCCTCTCCTCTCAGAGCTGTGTGGTTCCTGGGCTCTGAGTCTTAGGATACGTTTCTATCTGGGCAGGCCAAATGCTAACAAGCGGACCTGTCGTACCTGAACTAGGGTGGAAGCCAGACGCATGCCCACACCACCAGCTGAACCACAGGGACAAGAATACAGGTCACATGCCTCAGGATTGAGCTGGTCCCTCAGCTTCCATCCCCTCTGGTTCAGATGGCCATGGGAGGACTTGTTCCATCTCAGAAGACTGTACTGTCAACCCCCAGGCACTCGACACCGGCTCTGTGGAGAGACCCCCTCTTCTAAGTGGTCCCCAACAGTTCTTCTGCCTTCGGTCTCCATCTACACTTTTCTGTTCCTTGCTGACCGCCCCTTCTCATCATCATCCTCTTCTGGATTTCTACTTTCTTCACCATGTCTTTGGTCTTCTCCTGACTTATGGCCACTATTCTCCCTCAGTCCTCTGATCTCATCCTTTCTGCCTTTCTCAGCTTCTCGTTTGTGAACAACTTACCAGCTTTCCCCACATCACATGCTCTGGATCCATTCCAGATTCCACAGGGGTGTCCTCTCCTTTCTCAGCTCCTTCTTTTCCCCCAATCTCTCTTTCCTTCTCATCTTTATCCTGTTATCTTATTTTCTCCATGTCCTTAGTCTCCTCTACACTTTCAACCTCTTGACCTTTGGAATTTTCTTCCTTGGCCTCTCTCTTCACTACTCCCTTCTTCAAAACTACCCATCACCTTTTGGCATCTTTTAGCCCCCCTCCTTCCTCATCAGTCTTTCCTGCCCCAATCTCAGTCTCTGGCATCGCCTTGCATCTTCCCTGTCATCTGATGAGCTTCCGGGCTCAGCCTCCATGTCTTGTCCAGTTTCTCAGCATGCCTGTTCTTCTTCATCCTGTGTTGGAGGTTATTTCCCACACTTTGCTGCCTCTTCCTCCAGGCTCCCTACACCTTCCCAGTTCCTGGGTTCAGGCCCAGAAGGACTCAAGTCATCACAGGTGCCCAGGAAGACATCCTCCCTGCTTTCCTCTTCCACTTCAGGTATGGGGCCAGCAGAATCAAGGGAACAGCAGTTAGGAGCCAGGACGTATTACGCATCATCCAGAGACAGATCATCCAGGGGTGGCTCCACAGAGAACTCTTCCACCTGAGGCCCGATTTCCAGAAGCTCCTCCAGGTACCCCATCCCAGGGTTGTCCTCCCCAAGGGAGAAAGCTGCTGGTCCTGCCTTGGCGACCTCCCTTTCCTCCACCCCTACCCACTCAGGCTCTGAGCTGCTCAAGGAAGGAGAAGGAATCCTGTACCTCCTGGGACAAGGTCTGCTGGGCTCGGCAACCAGGGTACGTGGGGCTGATCTTGCCTCCAACTTCTCATCTGGGGGGCCAGGACCTGGGCCTGGACCAGGACCTGAGGCAGGGCTTGGCCAGGGCTGTAGGGCGAGGCACTCAAGGCCACGGGTAAGCCTGACCAAGGAGATGTCAGAGATGATATATGGAGGTCCACTGAGGATAGAGGTTATGCACGGAGGGAGGCTGACGTTGTAGGGTCTGAGATGTGGTTGCCAGCACAATGCGCTCCATGACTGTTACCCGAAGCCTGAATAGCTGACAGTATTAATTTTGATCTTCATGTACTTCTAAAGATGTTATACCAACCTTACAACTGTGCTGCAAATGAAACCCAGAATCTACCACTGGCCAGCATCCCAGCCTTGTTGGGCATTAAAAAAAAAAAAATGTTCTCATTAGTTATATTTAGGAATAAGATTAAATTTGCAGAGAATCTGTTAAAGAATACCACCACCATCTCCCATGCAGTTTTTTTTTTTTTTGCCTATATTCACTTATTATTTATCTGTATTGGTTTATAAAAACCCTTTATTGTGCTTTTATTGGGGGCCACACTCATGAGGGGTTAAAGGAGAATTCTCAGCATCAGCTGTGTCGTTCCACTGTATAGACCCTGGTATCAAACTCGGGTCACCAGGTATGGCAACAGGTGCCTTTGACCATGTCCCATAGTTGCCTAAATGTTTAAGCATCAACTAAGGAGGATTGCAGATGCAAGGCCTGCCTGGGTTACACAGCCAACTCCAGGCTAGGTAATGAGATCCTGCCGATAAATTAACTATAGTGAAGGCAACTGGAAAAGAAAGAAAAATAAGGGGGGCTAGAGAGATGGCTCAGTGGTTAAGAACATTGGCTGTTCTTTCAAAGGACCCGAGTTCCACATGGCAGTTTGAAACTGTCTGTAATGGCCAGCAGTGATGGCACACTCCTTTAATCCCAGCACTCTGGAGGCAGAGGCAGGCGGATCTCTGAGTTCAAGGCCAGGCTGGTCTCCAGAGTGAGTTCCAGGAAAGCCAAGGCTGTTACACAGAGAAACCCTGTCTCGAAAAACCTTTAAAAACAAAAAAAATCAGGAACCATTAATAATAACCATATTATCATAAGTGTAATGTTTAAAATATAAATGGAACTGTGACACATTAGGACTAAACTTTAAGCTGAGGAAGCTTAAACAGCCCAATTTGGAGTATCTAATTAAAAAAAAAGATAAACAAGGTCTGGGAAGGTGGGTTAGTGGTCAAGAGCATGTAGTGCTCTTCCAGAGGACCCACGTCCAGTTCCCAGCACATCCCATGTCTCAAAGCTGCCTGACTCTCCACAACATTATTTGGCCTCTACAGGCACTTATCCAGAATTTTAAGGAAATGCAAATCCCAGGTAGGATTTTCCTTTCTTCACAAATGTGATAAACCTTTCCTCAGCAAGAAACACATACTCTTTAGAAGGCTAATGGAAGGCTGTTTGCTATAAATAACTAAACTCTAAGAAAATACAGGCCTTTCAGCAGCAGACTACCGTTCCTAACCAGTGCATGATAACGAGAAACGAGGTTAGAAGACAAATAAGCACAACACAGCTTTAAGGACAGTGCACAGTCTACCCACATCGAGCTGGGCCACGGTGGCGCACGCCTTTAATCCCAGCGCTTGGGAGGGAGAGGCAGGTGGATCTCTGTGAGTTCGAGGCCAGCCTGGTCTACAAAGTGAGTCCAGGACAGCCAGAGCTGTTACACAGAGAAATCCTGTCTCAAAAAAGATAACAAAAACAACAACAACAAACAAAACCAATCTACCCACATCGAAGATTTGAGAGGCTCAGATCTACTGACCTGCAACAGACTGTGTAGACCAGGCTGCATTGAATTCAGAGATCCGCTAGCCTCTGCTGGTATTAGAGAAGGGCACTGACATCCTTCTCCAGAGTTTGGCCAGAAAATTGCACCCCCTCATCAAGGAGACTTCTCTTTGCAACAGATAAGAGAATTTTGCAGAAAACCACAACCTATCAACATGCAGAGTTGTGCAGCCCAGTCCCAATGAATAAATCCTATATGACTCCTACACACAAGGCTTAGGGATCATTTCAGAAGAAGAGGCAGAAAGAGTCTAAGATTTAGAGAAAGAGAATTTGCTGTAATACTGAGAGACTAGCTAAAATGGAGAGGGGAAAAGCTCAGCAGGCCTTCACCATAGACAAATGACTACAGGCAACCAAGACATAGTCTGTCCCAGGAAGAGTCCAGCCACTGGTTACCAATCGCCAGCTCTGAAAAATGTGCAAGTAATATTATATAGACTGAGGGGCTGCAGAGATGGCTCAGCCGTTAAAGGCTAGGCTCACAACCAAAAATATAAGAGACTGAGCTGGCTGTATTATATATTTGGGAATACACATACATGTATATAACAATTAAAAAAAAAAAGAGGCCATGAATTTTTTTTAAAAGCAAGGGGGAGGTACATGGGAGGATTTGTCGGGAGAAAAGGGAATGAGGGAAATGATACAATTATAATCTCAAAACAATTTTTTAAAAAAAAAAAGTTGCTCAGCAGGAAGATGCTTCTTTTACATAAAGCTCCAGTAATTAAATGAAGTAGTTGATAGGGGCTGAAAGGAGGGGAGAGTAAATGACACTACTAAAGGGTTTGTTTCTTTTGGGGGATAATAAAAATGTTCTAGAACTACAGCATGATAACTGTTGTATAGCTTTATGAATATACTAAAAAGCCACTGAATTGGTCACTTTAAGGGGAAAATTGTATGGTCTGTGAACTATGGTCTCAGTAACCCTTTGTCTAAAATGTATGATGCCTTTTTTTTTTCCTTTTGGTTTTTCGAGACAAAAACCTGGCTTTTTTTTGTGGTCCTGGCTGTCCTGGCCTCACTTTGTAGACCAGGTTGGCCTCAAACTCAGAGATCTGCCTGCCTCTGCCTCCTGAGTGCTGGAATTAAAGGCATGCACCCCCACGCCCAGTGTCTAATGATATTTTAATTGTTACACAAATCATTAAGAAGTAAAAAAATTATGGCTCACTATCCCACTGAAACCCTTAAGTCTAGATATTGTTTAGAATTCATAATTTCTTGAACTTTAAAATGGTAACAAGGTAGCATTATTATCATATTAGCACCACCAGCAACACATAATCAAGTACATTTTAATATTGGGAAAGTAAAATCTGTGCTCATATCAAGTGGGCTAAACACAGGACCAGAGATGACTAAGCATTTTCTGCCAAACCTAATGATCTAAATTCAAGTCCCAGGACTCACCAGAAGGATGTTGCCTTCTGAAACACACAGACAAACACATACACTTCTCAATAAAATATTCGAAAGAAGATGGGCATGGTGGCACACACCTATAATCCCAGCACTTGGAAGGCTGGGGTAGGAGGAGAACTGATTTCCAGGAGATTATCAGGGCTATCAACAAAAACAAAAAATGGAATGAGGTTTTACAATCCCACTTTTCTCATCAATTATAAAATGTGAAGAAAGTTAGACTGAACTATTTTATCAAAGCCCAGACTCTAAATGGTTAAGAATGCCACAATGTGAAAAAATAAAGCAATATTTCAGTAGATAAATTAATATATAAAGAATGCAATAAAATTGTGTAAAAACTGTAAAAACAGTTAATTATTTTCATGAAAATATGTTTAAAAAATTTAAAGAATCATTTATTTTTACCTTATGTGTATTTGTATGCCTGTGCATCGTGTGCTTACAGTGCCCTCAAAGGTCAGAAGAGGGCAGGAGATCTCTGCAACTGGAGTTACAGGGGGTTGTGAACTCCCTAGTGGGTGCTGGGAACCCACCCAGGTCCTCTACAAGAGCAGCCAGTGCTACTTACTGCTGAGCCTCTCTCCAGCCCCAAACAGTTTTCAATAATGAAGAACTGGAAGTAGCATGAAAAGCCTTAATAAGCTATACTGGACGAAGACTGATATGGTACACTATTAAACAACAGTTAAAGGAGTAAAAACACATGTGTAGCAACAAAATAATACACATTTTTCATGGCCGCATATAGGAAGAAACCTGGCTAACTAAGTGACCAGTTAGGGGAGGGATAGGGTGTGAAAGTAAATGCCATTCTCCATCTTCTCTGCAGGAAGGCTTAAACTCGTTTAAACATGGCAACCAAATACATGGTTCTTTTCATCACCTGAAGCATCATAG
The DNA here is from genome assembly GCA_907164525.1 of Lophiomys imhausi. Lineage (NCBI taxonomy): Eukaryota > Metazoa > Chordata > Mammalia > Rodentia > Muridae > Lophiomys > Lophiomys imhausi. The sequence goes on from CAJQZJ010001061.1 coordinate 851,967, forward strand.
AATGGATACAAAGGAATAATAAAGATGTAAGCGGCAAAGAGAAGGGGAGGTAAAAGTGAATATATGAACAGATCTAGAAGATGGCTGGCAGGAAGGTAAGTGAGTCAGTAGGGGAAGAAAAGTCAAATTCTGATGCTACAGAGGAAAAGCCACTAAGAATAAGCCAGACAGAAGTGCAAAACCCCAAGTGTACAGGGGCTGGGAAATATTTCTGAGCCACTGCAGAAAGAAGTGAAGCATGGGCTGGGCTGCCAACTTGCTTTCATTCTGGACAAGCATATTCCCCAGGTCACCTCCCTGTCAATCAAGCAATACTCTTCTAGCTCTGGAAGAACCGCAGTATTTACTTTCTAGTTAGTCTGAACCCAAGAAATTCTGAAAGAGAAGACAATAAGCATAGACCATGGGAGATGGGGAGTTAGGATGTCACACTAACATACAAAGTAGCCATGTTCCCAGTGTGGCTTCCAGAGATTCCCCCAAACCACCTTCCCTGCTCAAAGCTGACTGTTAGGCATTCAAACAACTGCCAGGCCTAGTGCCCTGAGCCTGTATTCCCAGCTACTTGAAGCAGGGGGAGTCCCACAGCTCTAGATTTGATCCCCAATACCAGAGACAGAAGAAAACGGACCTTCACAGGGCACAACTTCAAACACAGATGACAAGGAGCCCCCAGAACTATGTGGGTTTCTACTGCTCTGTCCTGGCCACTCAGTTACCACAGCACAGAGCCCATCAGTTCTCTCAGCAAGGACTAGCAGATATTTAAGCACGGTTCTTACATGAAAGAGGTCCAAAATTAAACAAACAGAAACTAAAAGGAAGAAGATAAATTGTCACGGTAAACACTCTCTAAAAGCACCAGTAGGCACAGGGTGCTTTAAAAAAAAAAAAATCACAAAGATGAATAAACACACACACACTGCTGGGATCTAAAAGCAGGCTATCAGAAACAATAGGTTATCTCTCATAGAACTGAATAAAAAGATGATTCAGTGATTAAAAGCTCTCTCATTCTTGCAGAGAACCCTGGCTTAATTTCTAGCATCTACACAGCAGTTAACAACTGTGCATAACTCCAGTTTCAGGCTGCACACAATACACATACATGTGAGCAAAACACTCATTCGTAAAGTAAGTAAAATTAAATTTATAAACATATATAAATATACAAAATTTATAAACATAAAATTATTTGTTTGGTTTTTTTTTTTTTTTTTTTTTTTGGTTTTTCGAGACAGGGTTTCTCTGTGTATCCTTGGCTGTCCTGGACTCACTTTGTAGACCAGGCTGGCCTCGAACTCACAAAGATACGCCTGCCTCTGCCTCCCAAGTGCTGGGATTAAAGGCGTGCACCACCACCGCCCGGCTAAACATAAAATTATTAAAATTAAAAAGAAATTACTAAAAAGAAAAACAGGCATGGGTGAAGGAAGTCTCACGCTAAATAAGCAGAAGGCCGGGAAGAAGAGATGGAGAAGCCGCACACTAGGCAGGGGGTGACTTAGGAAGAGCTGCTGCAAGCCCCATGACCTCAGTTTAATTTCTAGGACCCACACGGTAGGAGACAAATGACTCCCACAAGTTATCCTCTGACCTTTGTGCATGCAATAAAAACAAACAAAACAAAAAACAATACCCAAAGGAAAAGACTCAAGTTCCAGATTTTATAATTATGGCAAGAGGCCTACTTTAATGAATAAAAGATTTATTTCTTATATTATGCAATTTCAAAATACAGAGAACACATCACACATAGGCAGAACATGAACACTGTACCTCTCAAGAGCAGTTTTAAAGAATGAAATATGAGTAAAACCAAGGCTGGAGAATGGCTCATTGGTAAGTGGATACTGCTCTAGTAGAGGACCAGAGTTCTGCTCCAAGCATTCAAGGCAGGTGACTCACAACAGCCCTAACTCCAGCTCCAGGGGATCTGATGCCTTTGGCTTCTGCTGTTATGAACATTCATATGCACAGACACATAATTTAAAAATAAAATTCTTTTTTTAAAAATTAGCAAAGGTAAAATTTTTGGTCTCTGTCCCAAACTAACAGTCTATACACAGAATAAAAATATATGAAATCTCAACTTACCTCCCACATACCATTTCTCAAAAAGCAACTCTATTCAAATGTACTCTGCATAAATGAATTACAGAGAATGTGCACATAAACTACAACAAACTGAGTCTTATGAGATCTAGGAGAGACAAGGAGAAAAGTGAAGAGAATTTCCAAATCTTTTCCTAAGATGATGAAGCTAAAGGAAGCCCCAGAAAAACTGTCATGTGAGGGCTGGAGAGAAGATTGAATGGTTAAGAGTACTGGCTGCTCTTCTATAATTTCAATCCCCAGCACTCAAATGTCAGCTCACAACTGTCTGTAACTCTAGTTCCAGGTGATCTGATATCCTCTTTTAGCATCTACAGGCAGCAGGTTTATAAAGCTATACACAGACATGTCTGCAGGAAAAACATACATACACATAAAATAATAAAAATTTAATACATAGAAAACAGCTAAGTGAATGTCAACAAAGTAACCAACTGGCCCCTGTAATGGGTATTAGATTTCTTCAATGAATATGTGGGGGGCTTCTGAAGGAGAGTTGTAATAAGCAATTTTTATTTATTTTTGTACTTAATTATATACTCTACTTATTTTGTTGTGTTTAATACCCCTACCTTCCTTCCAACCCTTGTTCCTTCTAACCCCCAACACTAGGTGGGAGAGAAAGAAGGTCAGAGGGAGAAGGGATGCAGTTCTCTTTAGGCTACTTCCTGTTGATTAGTGTCATTGGGTTCTTTGGGGCTAATACCAGTCTCAGTAGAAGTCCAGCAAACCAGGAGACAGCAGCAGGAAGAACAAGCAGCAGTTTGGGGGAGCACCAGCAACCAGGAGAGCAGCAACTGCTTTCTTCTTTGTAGCCCCCTTCTCAGGGCTCTGGCTTTTTATCCCCTTCTCAAAGTCCTCTTGAGTTAAACTTGCTCAGCTGGCTAAGCCACACCCCTGCTAGCTCACAAGACAGTTAATACTTTACACCTGTATCTTAAACAGCCTCATACCTGGGATTAAACAAAAACATTCTCATAATTGGTTATTTTGATAAACTCATACCCTTTAGTTAAAAAATGGAGCATATATATGTTACATATAATAAAGGTATTTATCAGGTCTATCAAGAATTACAATGTCCAGTCCATTTGTATTTAGCAACCTTGGAGAAAACATAGCTTAGAGTTCTGTACCTATATCATTTTCTATTCTTATTTGCATTCATCAGCCTATAACATCTTTTAAACCTAAAATACTTCTTACATCCTGTACAACTAAGTTTAATTGTTGTAACTAATTAGGCTTCAACCCCATCAGAGACTTTAGAAGGAAATTATTACCCAAGTATGTAGGAAGTGTAAAACAAGTAACTTCCAAAACTATAGTAATGACAGAGGTTGCTGGATACCTGAACTAATGGTTTCTCTGTGTCGTTGGGGCATCAAGTCTTCAGCCTATTGGCCCAGAATACCTGACAAACTTTGCTGTGAAGTAGGAATAGTGAAGGACTGGCCTTCCTTATCTCTGTAACATTGGTCAGTTGACTTTTCAGTGTCCTGCTTGTTCACAGCCTGCACAGACAGCCTGCTATCAGTAGATTTTTGTCCAGTGACTATCTTGCCACAATTGTTTCTTTAATGCCCATCATCTTTTAGATTCGGGGTGCTGTCAGTAGCATATCTCTCTCAGAAAAACCTTTTCTTATTAAAACATCTTAAATGCCATTTTCTGTAGGTCTGAGGTTTTTGGAGACCATTTATCTGTCTATCTAAATAGACAAACATTGCTTGTTTATCTATGTACTATCTATTTAACTTCAAAAACATACAACAGACTAAATACAGCATGTCTGCAATTAACTAAACTAATACCTAACAAAACTACAAGTTCTTAAATCCTACAGTGTTTTCAATAGTAGTTTTCAAATGGACTGGAACTAAAAACTGCATTTTTAACTGAGTAACAAAGACATTTTCAATGAATTAAATGCTTTTTCTATCAGCAGTTTTGTTTATTTTTATAACCTGGTAACTCTTGGGTGCTCTATCTTGGTAACAATTCTCAGTTGCTCTTGTCTGAAATGGCTCACACATTTTGCTGTGGGACCTTGAGGTAGGACCTCAAAGTTTCTTCCTGACTGCAAAAGATTACCTTGTATGTCCCTCTTGGACAAATATTCATTTGTCCAATGCTGGCCTCTCCCAAAAAGTTCTCACAAATTCCAGAAAATCTCGACTTTCTGCCACTAGAAACTGCTTGTGTGCAGTTACTGTATTTCCCAGAGTTAAAACACTGGCCACTTTGAAATCTGCCTTCACAAGTACCATTATTTCTCACCATGTTGGACATTTTGGTCTCCGAGGCTATTAGCCATACAATTTCTTAGCAAATGGCCAAATTTACCACAAATAAAACATCTAGTGTTTTGATATCCGAGGCTTTTGGCAGCTATCGGGAAAGCTAATGGTAGGGATCTCGTAACCCCAGGCTGCTCCTCTGGGGGTGGAGTTAGCTTGAGATTAATTCTTTCTCTCTGAATGGGCTGTTTCTCTTTCATCAGATCTAACCCTGTGTGGTCTCTTCTCTCCAGCACTTTCTGCTTTCTAAGCACTTCAACTTCTATTCATAACTTCTCTAGGTGCACAGTCATTTCCGCAATCCTTTTATCATACCCCTCATCTATTTGCAACTTTTCAAATTGTTCAAGCATCCTCCCCATCTTTTTCAAAATATCATACAGAAGGAAAAACAACATATAAAAAATCCACTCTGGGCACAAAGTGAGAGAGAACCCAGTAGCAGCAGCCATCATAAGCCTTTTGCTGACATCCTGAAATACACTGTTCACTCCTTAAAATCCTGTCTCCTCCACAGCATTAGATATAAAATTACCCTTGCCTTATGTCTGGCTGCCACTTGTAGCAAGGCAGCTTTTACTAATTTGTATTACATTAATTAAACATTCTGATTTATTTTACTATATTTAACACCTTTACCTCCCTTCTACCCCTTGTTCCTCCCACCCCCCCCAACACTATGCAGGAGATAAAAAAGGTTAAAGTTTAAAAAGGGCGTAGTTCTCTTTAGGCTATTTCCTGCTGATTAGGGTCTTTGGGTTCTTTGGGGGTAATACCAGTCTCAGCAGAAGTCCAGCAAGCCAGGAGACAGCAGCAGAAAGAACAAGCAGCAGTTTAGGAGAGCACCAACAGCCAGGAGAGCAGCAACCGCTTTCTTCTTTGTAGCCCTTTCTCCTCTTTGTAGCCCCTCTTCTCCTACTTCTTTGTAGATCCCTTTTTTCTTTGTAGCCCTTTCTCCTACTTCTTTGTAGAGCCCCCTTCTCAGGGCTCTGGCTTTTTATCCCTTTCTCAAAGTACTCGAGTTAAACTTGCTCAGCTGGCTAAGCCACACCTCTGCTAGCTCACAAGACAGTTAATACTTTACACCTGTGTCTTAAGCAGCCTCATACCTGGAATTAAACAAAAACATTCTCATTAATTGGTTAATTTAATAAACTCATACCACAGACTCTTGTTTTTTGTTTTTTTTTTTGAGACAGGGTTTCTCTGTGTAACAGCCCTGGCTGTCCTGGACTCTCTTTGTAGACCAGGCTGGCCTCAAACTCACAGAAATCCCCCTGCCTCTGCTCCCAAGTGCTGTGATTAAAGGTGTGAGCCAGCACACCCGGCAGGACAGTTTCTTTCTTTTTTTTTTTTTTTTAAAAGACTTATTTATTATGTATACAGTGTTCTGTCTGCAGGTATATCTGCAGCCAGAAGAGGGCACCAGATTTCATTATGGATGGTTGTGAGCCACCATGTGGTTGCTGGGAGTTGAACTCATGACTTCTGCAAGAGTAGCCAGTGCTCTTAACCGCTGAGCCATCTCTCCAGCCCAGGACAGTTTCTTAAAAGGAGGCAAATGACTCACGGGAAACACCTGGCACAGTGCATGTGATTCTGGGCAACCAATGAGAAGGCACACTGTATAAGGAAAGCCAGGGAAACTGGAAAAGGCTTTTGGCTTGGCATTGCATCTCAGCATTGCTCAGTTGCTGGACACTACCACACTTTGAAAGACCTTAGAAAGATAGCCTCAGATTGGACTGAGGCAAGAGAAAGCCTCGTTTTGGAGCCATAAAAGCTGGGACCCATGAGAAACAACCAAGAGAAATACACAATGTCCTGCTAAGGGGTGTAGCTACAGGGACCTTGAAAAATCGCCCTGGTGAAGGGCATGGCTATAAAAAGCCTGGAAGCTGCAAAAGACAGAACAAGGCCCCATGGAAGGGTGTGGCCAGGGCCTGGCGCTGCCAATTACCACGAGAGCAACACCCTACTTAAGGGCACAGCAGCAGAGCCAGGACAGAGGTGGGAAGCAGCTGACAGGAAAAGTGAGACTTCAAGCAGAGAGGCATTCGTCAGCCCTTAGGCTGCACCAGTACTGAGGTAGTAAGAATAAGGCAGTCAGGCCTCAGCACATAAACCCAGATCTGCCAAGGTAACAGAATGCCGAGTCCGAGAAACGCCACGGGAAGTGGCACCTTTAAAGAGCAAGCTTGGACTGGCAGAGGAAGTATGGCATAGAAACAGCTCAGAGAAACGTTTGTGAGAACCAGAATCTGAGGAGAGCTTTGGGCGGTTTGCACCACAGGGACAGGAATAGAGTGGCCTGAGGCCACGGCCATCCATAGGCCCACAGATGCTGAGCAAATGAGCAGGCTCATGTGCTCTGAGGCTAAGGTGAACGGACTGTGAGAGACCGCAGACACAGAGCCCTGTCAAGGGGCATGGCTGGGGAAGCCAGGGACCCTCCAGGTGCCTCAGGGATAGGCAGGTATGTGTCAAACTGCCGGTGGTAGGCGGTGGGGCCTCATGTAAGTGTGACAGTATTGACTGACTGAGGAGGCCTCATCTGAGGAGCCCAAGCTGATGTGAGGCTTCCATTGCAATGCCAGAGCCAAGTGACTTCTGATTGCGGTGTTCCTGCAGACAGACTGGTGATGAGTTGCCCTGAACGGACCTTCGCTCCAGGACTGGTATCCTTTCTAAAGGGTTAGGGTTGGTTGGGTGGTAGGTGTTTAGAATTATTAATAAATTTATGTTTACAGGCCCCAGTTTGCCTGGGTCAGCACTGAAAAGTACTGTCCAGCAAATGAAACCAAACCCTCAGTCTGAGTACACAGGGATGGCTGTCATCCCCCACAAAAGCTCTATATTGGAAACAAGAGAAATGACAGCCTGAGGCCCAAACCTTAAAAAGAGGAGGAGGAGGAAATCAAAATGATGACTACATAGCCAAAGAAATTTACAGCTGATGGGAACACTGGGCTTCAACTCTTCTCCACATGACCTACTTTTAAAAATGCCCCATCTTTGAAATTTTATTTTTAAGCAGGAGAACATTAGATAATCACAAGAGTCAAAAGCATAACTAAGGCTTTATTTATTAGAGAAGTGTCACTGGTCCCTTCTCTCCTTCACCATCTCACTCCAACACTTCATTTGACTCATCCTCTGAGTCAGCCTACCACATGGCTCTTTTACTTGCAGTCCTCTGTGCATAAATGATAACATACCCATCTATTTTATTCTCTCTTCATTCTTAGCAACACAATCCCAAAAATGCCTACCACAGATAAGATTCTCCATTTTTGCTTTAAAAAATATATTCTGGAAAATCGCATTATGACTTCATCTGCAGATTCCTAATTTTCTTCTCAGTTGCATAATACTCCATGATGTGAGTGATAACACACCATGTTTATATAACCACAAACCAGGATGATGACACTTAGATGACTACTGATGTTTTTCAAACAGAAACACTATTATAGAAACACTACAGGTGCTCAGTGGCTAAGAGCAGTTGTGTGAACATTGGGACATGTGCGCCTGTAACCCAGGCATTAGGAGAGGATGACAGAGAATGGATTACTCGAGTTTGCTGGTATCCAGCCTAGCTCCCAGCTCAGTGAGAGATCCTGTCTTGAGAGTTAGAGAGTAAGGGGCCATCCAACTTCTCCTTGAGAGCTACAGACTGAACACAATCTCAGTCAAACTCTGCTGCGGCATAATACAACTTACAGAGTGTATGAGTGTGTATAAATTTCAATTGCACAAACAAAAACCAAAAAGATAAATTTTTTATTTTATTTTATGTGCACTACTGTTTTGCCTACATGTATGTCTATGTGAGAGTGTCGTATCTTGGAGTTACAGTTTGAGCTGTGATTTTGAGTGTGATGGGTGCTGGGATTTGAACCCTGGTCCCCTGAAAGAGCACTCAGTCCCCTTAACTTCTGAGCTCTCTCTCCAGCCTACCTTTAAAAAAATTATTTATTTTATGTGGGTCAGGGTTTTGACTGTATGTAAGCCTGTGTAAGAGTGTCAGATCCCCTTGAACTGGAGTTAGAGAGAGTTGTGAGCTACTATGTGGTTGCTGGGCATTGAACCCAGGTCCTCTGGAAGAGCAGCCACTGCTCCTAACCACTGAGCCATCTCTCTAGGCCAATAAATTAATTTTTATATTGAGAACACTTGCTATTTTCTTCCCTAAACTAGTCCTCACTTCTACTAGGTGACACAGAACAAGGGTGTGTGTGAATGTGACATTATGTAGCAGTCAGAGCCCAAAAAGGATGGAATGTCTCAAGGAGGTCACTTATAGAGGAGGACAAAACTTAAAACAGGTGAGGTGACCATCCACAGGAGAAGAGTGACAACCCAGTTTAGGAGTTCAAGAGGACACTGAAGGATGGTAGGGTAGTGACAGGAATAGTTACAGAAGGTAGAAGGATGGACTAAACAATATACTAATGTTTTTGTTCGTTTGTCTTTTAGTTTGTGTATGTGTATATGAACAAGTGGATGCCAGAGTTGCTCTCCAGTGTGTGTGTGTGTGTGTGTGTGTGTGTACACACATGCCATGGAACAGGTAGAAGTCAGAGGACATCTGGAAGTTAGTTCTCTCACTCTGCCTTTCCGTGGGTTCCAGGGATAAAACTCAGGTCATCAAGTTTGTGCAGCAAGTGCCTTTTACTCCCTAACCCCAGCCCCACCAAGTCACCTTCACTGGCTCTCCACCCTAATTTATTTATTGTTTACTCATTTACTAGTTTATTTTTTGAGACAAGTCCAACTCTTTCAGCAAACTCAGAGTTTACCAATTTGGTTAGGCTAGCTAGGTTGGTCAACAAGCTCCAGGGACTCATCAAGTCTCAGCCTCCCTAGTGCTGGCATTACACGTAGGCACTGCAATACCCAGTTTATGTAGGTTAAGTTTCTTACTTTTTAAATTTCTGGTAACATTACCAAAATTTACAGACAATGTACCAGATGTATTAAAGGAAAAAGACAAAGCTACAAGAGCTTGGGCTGGAGAGATGGCTCAGCGGTTAAGAGCACTGGCTGCTCTTCCAGAGGTCATGAGTTCAAGTCCCAGCAACCACATGGTGGCTCACAACCATCTGTAATGAAATCTGGTGCCCTCTTCTGGCCTGCAGATATACCTGTAGACAGAATACTGTATACAAAATAAATAAATCTTTAAAAAAAAAAAAAAAAGCTACAAGAGCTTAAAAAAAAAAAAGCCCTCAGGAATGTACACCTAACTTATAGTTACACTGCATTAATCAATCTCTGCATTTTTTTTGAACACTTTGGCTATGACAGTTCTCAAAAAGAAAAGTTTGGCCACATATGGTTCCACAGGCCTTTAATCACATCATCAGCATATTTTCTTATATTTTTGGTTGTGAGCCTAGCCTTTAACAGCTGAGCCATCTCTCCAGCCCAGCGCATTTTCTAAAAACCAGATAAATCCTGGCTTGGCATGAGTTTATGACTGCCAATTATTATCTGGAAAGATGTTCAAAGGCACCATGCCAAAAGGTGTTGAATGCCCTGACTGGAAGAGAGACAGCTGGGAAAGCACACACTCAGGTAGCCAGAATTTGTAGGACAGGACCTCACATAGGAGATAGGTGCAAGGACCTACAGATGAAAACTCTCAAATGTATTGCTTGCTGTTCAGCCCACAAATGTGGTGAAACTACCCAAGATTCCAATTGAGCCAAAAGAATGACAGAACACTGGCCCTCACATGGTGGCTATTCCTATCACGCAGATTAGAAATGTCAATAACAGCCTCAGGATTCACAAAAGGAGTCTGGGGTAGTGGTGAACGCCTTTAATCCCAGCATTCAGGAGGCGGAGGCAGCCAGATCTCTGTGAGTTTGAGGCTAGCCTGGTCTACAAAGCAAGTCTAGAATAGCCAGGGCTATTACCTTGTCTTGAAAAAAACAAAACAAAAAATTATCCTTACTGGGATAATTGAAATCAACCCAGAAATGACACAAATGCTAAAAACAGCAGAAAAGAAATTTACAGAGTTACAACTATATTTCTGAATATAGATTCAGAAAGTTATATAATACTACGCAAGAGTTCAGGTTTTTTTTTTCTGAGAATTTATTTATGTGTTATGGGTATTTGTCTTCATGTATGTCTGTGCATCGTGTTCCTACAGTGCCAAAGGAAGGGAGCCAGCAGAGGGTCTCAGGGACTTTGGAATTGGGAGTTAGAGAGGATTTACCCATGTGGGTGCTAGGAAATGAACCTTAGTCCTCTGCAGGAGAGCTCTTCATTGTTGAACCATTTCTATAGCCTCTGGTTTTTGTTTCAGAGACAGGATCTCCCTATATAGTCCAAGCTGGCTTTAAACTCACAACCTTCTTTCTGCCTCAGTCTTCTTTTCAGCTGGGATTAGGCATGCATCATACCAGGCTTTAGAAACTATTTAAGGCCCAAATCAAAATTCTAAGAATAAGCTGGGCTGGTGGCACATGCCTTTGATCCCAGCACTCAGGAGGCAGAGGCAAGCATATTTCTGTGAGTTGAAGGTCAGCCTGCTCTACAAATTTAGTTCTATGACAGTCAGGATTACACAAAGAAATTCTGTCTCAAAAAGCTAAAAGATGTGAAAAATTTTAAATGATAGACATCAGTCCAGATAAAAGACATTGGATGACAATAAATCTGTAGGCAAAGAAAATAGTAGAACCTTTCAAATAAGACAGAAGAGAAAAGGCCTGGAGAGATGGCTCAACAGGTAAGAACTGTTCTTCCAAAGAACCCAGGATCAAATTCCAGCACCCACAAGACACTTCACAGCTGTCTGTAATGACCAGGCATCCAGCACATGGGAAGCAGAGGCAGGTGGATCTTTGTGAGTGCAGGGCCAGCCTGGTCTACAAAGTAAGTCCACGACAGCCATGGATACATAGAGAAACCTGGTCTTGAAGAAAAACAAAAATTAAATATTAAAAAAAAAATTTAAAGACAGAAGACAAAAAAGAAAAAAAAAGGGGAAAGCCAGCAAATGGAGGAACAGCTTTGAACAGCCTAATGTATATAATTACGGATTATCTGAGAACCTGACAAAAAGGAAGAAACAAAGAACAGCTTAAAACATTAAGCATAAGGAACAAGAAAGCACCATCAAGATATCTCACAGAACTGCACAAAACTAGTCAAAAAGAACACAAAAAATAACAATCCACAGGGAGGCATGCTAAATAAAGACGAACAAAAAAGTAAGGATGGAATCAAGTTTCTTTTAGGAAGCAAGGTGAGCAAAGTACTAAAAAGGAAGATAATGTCAAAGGAATGTTCTGCTAGTCTAGTGTATATGTGTGTGCATATACACACACACATATACATATGGGTATATGTATATATATAAATCTAATGTATTTCTTTCTGTATTCACATGAAATAGCCAGACCATACAAAAGGACAGAAACGAAGTCAGACTAATGTTTTGTCACAATTGCTGGAAAGGATGGAGGAGAATACTTAACCTGGGAACCACAAAAGGAATGGTTAACAACATTAATGTATTAAATGCCAGTTAACTGTTGAGCTTTAAAAAATAACGGTTCTGCTGTTATAATTTCATGTTGATTTTAAATATATATATCTATATTTAAAAACAGCATTTTTTTTTATGCTGGGCAGTGGTGGTGCATTCCTTTAATCCTGACAATCAGGAGGCAGAGGCAGATGTATCTCTGAGTTTGAGGCCAGCCTGGTCTAAACAGCAAGTTCCAGGACAGCCAGGGATACAGAGAAACCCTGTCTCGAAAAAATAGAACAAAAGTTATTTTTATTTCCAATTATGTGTCTGTTTGTACATGTGAGTTCAGTGCCCATGGAGGAGGCAAGAGGAGGGTATCAGATCTCTTGGAGCTGTACTTACAGGAAATGAGTATTGGGGACCTAACTCAGGCCCTTGGCAATAACAGAATGCATTTTTAACCATCTCTTTGGTCCCAACTTCTATCTATCTCCCTACCTACTCACCTCTATCCAATACACTTTAAGGAACAAATATGAATACATTTTTTGTTCACACAACATGAATGAATACATTTGTTCTGATGTTAAGACAGAATGGGTCTCACTATGTATACCAGGTTAGCCTGGAACTCACTATGTAGCGCAGGCTAGCTTCAACCTCTGAAGAACTGAGATTACGGGGTGTACCTTCACTCTCCAGCTACAAGTGAATCATAAAAGTATTATTATAAGTAAGAAACCATACACAAAGCCTAACATTAGTAAATTTAAAGAACAGTTTTAAGAGCCAGTGAGATAGGCCGGTAAGTAGAGGCACTTGCTAACCAAGCCTGACAAACTGAGTTTAATTCTCAGGTTCCATGTAGTGGAGAGAGATTTGACTCCTTTGTCTTCTGACTCACACAAGCATACTGTGACACACTGAATTGCCCTGTAATAATTTTTTTCTTTTGAGACAGGGTTACTCTGTGTAGCCCTGGCTGTCCTGGACTGGCTTTGCAGACCAGGCTGGCCTAGAACTTAGAGATCCACCTGCCTCTGCTTCCCAAGTGCTGGGATTAAAGGCGTGTGCCACCATGCCCAGCTAAATAATATTTTTTTTAAAGTTTTGATTATTACAAGACTACAAGTAAAAGGACATATAATCAGTAAATTATGGATGTGAATATGACTCATAGACAAAATCTCTTTGATTAGGAGACAAGACAATTGAATGCAGTGTTGCACCCAACACTGTGTTCTTAACAGAAAAACAGATGGACTGACTCCATAAAACCTCTTCTGGCAGGAATGGTGCTGTGTTTGTGTGAATGTTTCAGTTTAAATGTACTATAATTATGTAAGGCAGAGGTGCCCAACTTTATGACACTGTGAGCTACAAGCGTCGGTCACCATTAATAGCTACCCTAGGATACACAGTCTTTGGATGTTGCTAACTTTCTTATCTCTCTACAGAAATAAAGTTTTTGTTTTGTTTTGTTTAAAGTTAAACAAAGGGACTGGAAAGATGGCTTAGTAGGTGAACATTTGATTTTGCAGGCATGAGTCCCTCCCTAAGTTTGGATCCCCAGCACCCACGTGAAAACAAAACAAAATGCAAGCCTGAAACTCATGGCTTGGGAGGCAAAAACAGGTGGGTTCCTGGAGCTCACTAACCACCCAGCCTTGAATCAGTGAGTTCCAGATTGAGGTAGAGATAGCTGGCCAAAGACACCTGCCACTGGCCTCTTGACTCCACATGCAAGAGATCCACCTGCCTGAGCCTCCAGAGAAAAGGAGTGCACCACTACACCCAGCAAGGATAGTTCTTTTTTTATATACATCTTTGTAAGCCTGATGATTTTTGATTGTCAGATGTGAACCTTACTGGGTGTTGTATTATAGTATTTCCTATAAATTTAAGGGAAAAAAATCCACCTTTTTTTATTGGGAAATTGGAGAGATGGCAGATCTCTGTGTATGTACTAATTTCTAAGGTTTTTTGGTTGTTGTTGTAGCAAGAGTTTGGACCTGAAACTCTCCTTTCAAAGGCCCTGTGGTGGTTTGAATGAGAATGGCTCCCATAGGCTCATAGACTGGAATTCTTGGTTACCAGGGAGTGCCACTATTTGAAAGGATTAGGAGGTGTGGCCTTGTTGGAGGAAGTGTGTCATTGGATGTGGGCTTTGAGGTTTTCTGGGTTTTGTTTGTTTGTTTGTTTGTTTGTTTTTGTTTCACAAGATAAGAGTTTCTCTGTGTAGCCCTGGCTGTCCTGGCACTCACTCTGTAGACCAGGCTGGTCTCAAACTCAAGAGATGTGTCCACTTCTGCCTCTGGAATGCTGGGATTAAAAGCGTGTGCCAACACCACCAAGCTCTCTTTGGCTGTGAGATTTTCAAAAGTCCAAGTCAGGCCCAGTGGCTCTGTGTTTTTGTTGCCTGTGGATCTAGACATAGCTGTCAGCTACTGCTCCAGCACCAGGTCTGCTTGCCTGCTGCCATGCTCCTTGCAATGATGATAATGAACTAAACCTCTGAATGTGTAAACCAGCCCCAATGAAATATTTTCTTCTTTAAGAGTTGCCTTGGCCATGATGTCTCCTTAAAGTACAAGAACACTGATCAAGACAGGTCCATATGCTAAAGTCCTCAGCTTACACATTGAGGACAGTGAAGAGATGGGATCAAGTGGGAAGTCTTCTGGTCATGGGAAGGTGTGGTGCTCCTGAAGGGGACAGGAAGGCTCTTCTGTTACTCTTTAAACCCTTGGACATGATGTAAACTTCCCTTTGAGCCATCATGTGCCTTGTCATCTTACCACAGTCCCAAGAGCAGCAGGAGAACCAACTGACCATAGACAGAACCCTCTTAACTTTCCAACAAACCCTTTTAAAGTTCATTATCTCAGAAGGTTTTTTTGTTGGAGGATGGGGCAGGGTCTTCCCCTCCTGTATCCCAGACTGGCCTTGAGTTCAATATGTGACTAAGATGCTCTTGAACTTCTGAGTCTTCTGTACATCACCCACAAGTGCTGAAATTATAGGTATGCACCACTATGTTTGGTTGGTTTATGTGGTGCTGGGAATTAAAAGCAGGACTTCATATATACAAGGCAAACATTCTACCAAATGAATTACACTACCAGCCTTCAGTCTTGGCACTGGTTCGTTTTTACAGTAACAAAAAACTAACACATTTCTAGAAAAAAATGTTAGTGTGTGGTGCTAGGGGTCTAGGAAAGTGCTCTACCACCGAGCCACAGCCTCCCCCTCACCTTTGTGCTTGTTCTCTAAATCTAAAACACTGAGAGCAAAAAGTGCTTCCAGGTGGTGGGGCCTTTAATCCCAGCACTCAGGAGGCAGAGGCAGGCCTCCTCCACAAATGGAGTTCCAGAACAACTACAACTACCTGAAGAAACCCTGTTTCAAAAAAAGAAAGAAAAAAAGAATACCCTGTAGTATTACCCACTTTCCAGGTTTCTTTTGTAAATCAGTTAAAATGTGTTAAATTATAAAAATGTTTATGTCAATTTTCCACTCTAAAATATGACTTCTCAATTCCTCTCAGTAAGAGAAATGTCTTGCTGCTTTTGGGAGTTGATGTGACCAAGAGATTGATGCATGGCTGTTCAATTTGGACCAGATAACTAATTCCTTGTTGCAGAGGTGCTACACACTACAGGATTCTCTAGTATCACTGGCCTATCCCCACCACAGGGCAAAAATCTCTCTCCACTCCCCACTTCTATAGAGAACTAAAGCAATCAGACTGCCAAATACAGATAATCAAAACTGTCATGCACCACTGTAAACTCTGCTGTGTGACACAGAGGCTTACAACAGAGGCTTACATTTTGGGGTTTGTCCTCTTGCTGCTATTGGGAACCTTTTTGTGCCTCATGTGGCAGTCATCCAAGAGCTGCAGCCACAGCATACAAGGGAAGAGGGCCATCCTATGCTACACAGTGTATCTGTTTTATCTTGCTACAATGACACATTACCACATACATTTAGTGGCCTAAACATACATTTACTATCTCAGTTTTCTATGGGATGATCATTTTGGGCATGAATACAGTTGGAACTCTTGCTGAGGGGTACACAAAATTCAAATCAGGTGTCAGTCGGGCTCATTTCCTTTCTGGAGCTCAGGGGTTCTTGCAGTGTAGACTACTGCAGGACTGAAGTGACTCTCAGGACTTTCCCCGTGCTACTTGCAGTGCTTGCCATGAGGCCTCACACATGCCAACACTCGTCTTCAAAGCCAGCAGACTTGCTGTTATCTTCCATCTCTGAACATCAGACCCATATCTAACTGATTCAGGCCTACCCAGAAAAATATCTTTGGGTTACAGTCAACCAGATCTGAAAAATCTCCTCACCTTTGCTTAGTCTACAGCTGAAAACTATAACCACCACCCCACACAGGAAAGAGATCACAAAAGGACAACTGTTATCAGAGATCATCAGAGGGATTGTTCTGACACATCTAGCCTCCAGCTAATAGTGCTGATAGGGAACCAGACCATGCAACCAAAGAACTGTAAGTAAAGCAACTGGCTGATCTGCGACATCAAGCTGTGGGACGGCTTGCTGCACAGCTGACACTAGGAGTGAAATGTGCTGCTGTGTGCCTGTACTGTGTTCCCACTGCTGGAGACGCTGAGGCAGGAGGATCTTTAATCCTATACTATTTTGGGCTATAGAGCTTAAAAGTGTCTCAAAACACACATACACCAAAACAAACAAACAACCCCTCCAACAAGGGAGTAGAGGGCTGGGAAGCTAATAGCAAACACAGAATCGACAGTCAACCATCAGGCCAGGTATCTGTAGCAGTGGACCAACAACTGCAAAATGAAAGGCACAGATAGCACATTTTAAATCTAAAGATAACACATGATGCTTCAATTAGCAATGCACTTCTACAATGACTATATCAATCCCATACCACAGCCAACATTCTGAAGTCATTCTTTTTACAGGGTGTTTCACAAAGTTAGATGAACAGACTTTAGTTTTAGCCACACTTAAAAACAGAAACATAAATTTGGTTTTAACACTGAGAAGGCAAATGCAAAGAGCACTAAGGAAACAGCCGTGCTGACAACTCAACTTTAAACTGAATGTAAAATTCTTCATCAAACACACTCTAAAAAGAATACGATACAATTTTAGGGCTGGGGTGTAGTTCAGCTGGCAAACTTTGCCTGGCATGCAAAACCCTGGGTTCACTAATCAGCAGCACAAGAACTTGTCAGGGTGGCACATATTTAAAGTCCCTAGATGAAGAGGCAGGAAAATCTGAAGCTCAAGATCATCCTCAATTCTATAGTAACTTAGAAGCCAGCCTGGGATACATGAGATTCCATCTTTGCTGCCAAAGAAAATAAGGTGGGAGGAGAGGAGGAACCAGTACAATTATAACTATTTCAGGTGTTCAGCATTGACCCATGAAACAGACAGACAGGTAAACCATAAACAATTTCTAAGGAAAAAAGTATTTAATCTGGAGATCTTGGGATAGCTCAGTGAGTAAAGTCTCAAATTCTATCACAAAGGCATGTTAAAACAACAAGCAAACAAAAAGCCCAACTAGGATTTCAGGACACATCCTTTTATTTTGTTTTTAGGTTTTTCAAGACGGGGTTTCCTCTGTGTATCCTTGACTGACCTGGACTCACTTTGTAGACCAGGCTGGCCTTGAACTCACAGAGTTCCACCTGCCTCTGCCTCCCTAGTCCTGCGATTAAAGGCGTGTGCCACAACACCCGGCAACTACAGACAGCTGTGAACTGCCATGTGGGTGATAGGATTTGAACCCGGGTCCTTAGGAAGAGTAGTCAGTGCTCTTAACCGCTGAGCTATCTCTCCAGCCCCAGGACACACCTTTTAAACTCAGCAGCAGCAGGCAAATCTCTGAGTTAAGAGGCTAGCCTGATCTACATGGAAAGTCCAGGCTAGCAAAAGATACACAGTGAAACTTTGTCTGAACAATCAATAAACCTAGGCAAGGTGGCATGCACTGAACATCTCAGTTCTTGGGAGGTAAAGAGAGGTAGGCTCCCTGGGACTCACTGGTCAGCCATGCTAGTTCCACTTGGTAAGTTCCAGTGCTGGAGTAGGGGTGCTGAGGTGTGAATGGCACCAGAGGAAAGACACCCAAATTATTTCTTTGGCCTCCACAGGCACACCTGTGGACCTCTGAGCAAAGACACAAAGTGAATGGAGTTAACAGATTTAACACTACTGGTAAAAATGTATCAGTAGGAAAATCCCAAAATAGAGGAAAACAGTTTAAAACAAAATTACAGTAAAGCAAGGAGGTATGGCACAACTTCAAGGAGCCAATACATATGTAATTAAGTCTCTAAATGGGGCAGCAGTGGAGAGATACAGAAGAAAATAAATTACCTCAAGAAATAATGACTGAATATTCACCAAATGTGATCCAAGGAGGGAAACAAAATCTAGCACAAGAAACAGGAAACAAATTATGCTACGCTGCATCACAATAAGATTGTAAAAAAATTAAAATCTTGAACTGGGCGTGGTGGTGGTGCACGCCTTTAATCCCAGCACTCAGTAGGCAGAGGCAGGTGAATCTCTGAGTTTGAGGCCAGCATGGTCTACAAAGAGAGGCCTAGGACAGTCAGGGCTATTACACAAAGAAACCCTGTCTCAAAAAGCCAAATAAAATAAAATAAAATCTTGTGGGGTGGGTGAAATAGTTGATCTTCCATAAAAAGGCATCTGCCACCATGCAGAACACCCCAAATTCCATACTGAAACTCACATGATGGAAAGAACCAAATCCACCAAGTTGTCTCTAACCTACATATATGCAAAGTAGTATGCATGTGCCAACATCAACTCCCAGACACACATTTTAAAATTTTGTTATATTCAACCAGGGCTACAGAGAGAAACCCTGTCTTGAAAAACCGAAGTTATTTTATGTGTATGAGTATTTTATCTGCATGTATGTCTGTGCCCCACATGTATACCTGGTGCCCATGGAGGAGAGAAGAGTGTCATTCTGGTGGAACTGGAGTTACAGATGGTTTTTGAACTACCATGTGGGTCCTGGGACTGAACCTGAGCAGTCAAGTGCTCTTCATTGCTGAGCCAAAAAAATTTTTTTAGGGAGCTGGAGAGATGGCTCAGCAGTTAAGAGCACCGTCTGCTCTTCCAGAGGTCCAGAGTTCAATTCCCAGCAACGACATGGTGGCTCACAACCATCTATACTGGATGCCTTCTTCTGGCATGCAGGGGTACATGCTGATAGAGCTCTCATATGTGAAAAATAAACAAATCTTAAAAAAATTTTTTTTAATCTTAAAATTAACCAGGAAGGCCAAAAAGATTATTATTCATTGAGAACAATTAAAATGACAACAGATTTCTCATTGGAGATTATGGCAGCCAGAGACAATAATGCAAAGTCTTTTTAAAAAGCGCACCTAAAATTGTCTATGAAGCAAAGAGGGCTTACAAAGAAGAAAAAATATGCCGGGCGTGGTGGTGCACGTCTTTAATCTCAGCACTAGGGAGGCAGAGGCAGGTGGATCTCTGTGAATTCAAGGCCAGTCTGGTCTACAAAGTGAGTCCAGGACAGCCAGGGCAACACAGAGAAACCTTGTCTCAAAAAAAAAAAAAAGGAAAATATCTTTTTCAAATACCAAAAGCTTAAAAATATACCTAGAGAGCTGGGCGTGGTGGCGCACATCTTTAATCCCAGCACTTGGGAGACAGAGGCAGGTGGATCTCTGTGAGTTCAAGGCCAACTTGGTCTACAAAGTGACTCCAGGACAGCCAGGGAAACAAAAAGAAATCCTGTCTTGAAAAACCAAACCAAATATATATGTATGTATCCTTGCTACAAAAAACTAAAAGTCCTCTGGCAGAAAGGAAAAAATACGAGAAGGCTACCTACATACAGGCAAAAAACATCATCATAAATGGAAAATACATGGGCAAAAATAAAAGACTTTGCCAGCTGTTAAGATTACTTGCTGCTCCTCTGGAGGTTGAGTTCAGTTCCTAGCACCAGTGTCAGATGGCTCACAACTGCCTTTAACTCCAGCTCCAGGGGACTAGCACCTTCTTCTTGCCTTTGTCAGCACCTGCACACATGTGGCATACACAGACACATAAATTTCTTTTTTAAAAAAGAAAAGAATCCCATCAGTTGGGAAGCACATTCCTTTGATCCCAATACCTAGAATGCAGAGACAGGCACATAGGATTTAGAAGGATTTAAGTTTAAAAGCTACTCACAAAAGGCATGATGAAATTCAAAGCAGACTATCCTTTGAGATCTCAAAATATATACACTTAAAAGTTTGTTTAGTTCCAAAATATCACAATAATTTTTTTATCTCAATTGAAAGATAATATTTTTATATTGTCAAAAAACCAAATTTGCTCCAGGAAAAATATTACCTGCCATTCCCCCAAAAGTAGTGTCCCAGAGTTAGGATTAGGGCAGGGCTCTGTTCTTATCTTTCCAGGAGATTAAAAACATCCAACTAAAGAATCCAGGGACAACTGAACAACTGAAACCTCAGAAGAAAACAGATCAGACACCAAAGAAGACGAGTGGCCCAGATGATGCAGCCCCGCAGACTTCCTCAATAGCTGTTTCCTCAAAGTCTACAACCACAACAACTCAAAATCGGTAAGATCCTTCATCTCCACAGACTTCTCCAGCCAGAACTCCAGTAAAGCCCTGAAGTTCAGCTTCTGTCTACAAACTTCTCAGGACATTGACATAGCTGAGCACAAAAGGACTGAACATTAAATGATTCTGTTAACATGCTTAACCATTTTTCCATTCTCATTTGGGCCCCAAACAGGTTTATTACGACCCAAATCAGTAGGAAGTCATTTTAAGAGAGTGACGTCCCATCTCCAGAAGGTGGGGTGGGTGATTTTCCCCCCCTTTGGTCATTTGATGGGTTACAGATACTTCTTGCTATTTAGGGGGAGAAATTACAAGCTGTTAAATAGGCTTTGGAGGTTAGACCTAGGGATTTCTCTTTTTCTTTTCTGTATCCTTATTTCTCTCCTCTGTAGGGGTGAAAAGATTTGAGAAAAAAATGGGACATAGACATAAATAATATAGGAATGATCAAGAAAAAAGGACAGATTATTGAATATTCCCTTATACCTTTGTATATTGATACAAAATTAAGATTATATTTGGCGGGCTGGAGAGATGGCTCAGTGGTTAAGAGCATTGGTCCTGAGTTCAATTCCCAGCAACCACATGGTGGCTCACAACCATCCACAATGTGATCTGATGCCCTCTTCTGGCTGCAGGTGTACATGCAGATAGAGTACTCATATACATTAAATAAATCTAAAAAAAAAAAAGAAAAAAAAAAGATTATATTTGGCTAAATTGGTATTGATCTTTGTATACTGATGCAAAATTAAGATTGTATTGGGCTACATCAGTAGTGATCTTTATATATTGATATAAAATTAAGATTATATTTGGCCACAATAGTAAGATCCTTATATACTGATACAAAATTAAGGTTAACTCTTTTTAAGGTATTGTACGTAGGTAACACTTAAAAATGAAATGTGAAGTTTTGGCCTTTTGTTAGCAACTGTCATAAACTGTTTAGGATAATTAAAAAATTCAAACTAATAGTCATTCAAGCATGTTATTTTGTTATGTACTCGGGCAGTCCATCACAGTTATTTTCTAAGTTATTCAGAAATCAAGTTGCTAAGAGACAAGCAACATTTGCTTATCCAAATATAAGAAAATAGATCGATGGTCTTCAAAAACCACCAAGAGATCTGCAGAATATGGCATTCAAAGATGTTTTCTTAAGATTTTTTTTTTTTAAATTGAGACATGTCAGCTCCTGACAACACCCCCTATTCTACTCCAAGTAGAAGATGAGCATCGAAGAATCTCCAACTGGAGATGGTTGAATTAGTGGCAAGCCTATCACTTGGCAAGAAAACCCCCTTGCTTCAACTGTAGACAGACTGCTGTCCAAAAAGGACAAAACTTGGAAGCAGGTAAGTCGACAGCCTAGCTCTGCCAAGACAGGGTAGGCAAGTCCTTCATAATTCCTGCTCTACAATCAATGTCTGTCAGAGAAACAGGGCCAAAAGGCTGAAGATTGATGCTGTAATATATGGAGAGAAATTGGGAACTGTCCAGGCAGCCAGTTGTCTGTCATTTCTTAGTTTTAGAAGCTGCGGGCCCTGAACTTCTTGTATAATCAGATATATTTATCCCTCTCAGGTCTCTGATGTGGTTGAAGACTAGATAGCTAGAGTCTCATAGTTAAATTTTGAGTTGTTTAGGAATCAAGAGGGTGTTCTGGATCTAAGAAGATGTTTTTAAATTTTTGATGCAAGTTAGGATGGAAGCTAAGTTAGATATAGAACTTTAAACTCATGGAGATGGTTAGATAGTAGAATGTTAAAGTCAGGTGCCAAATACGTATGGACTGGACACTGGGAATGTATGCTAAGCTTTATAATTCTCATAATTATGGCCTAATTATTTCTGTTGGTTTGTATTGTACTGTATTTTCTTGTTATAAGAGAAAAGAGCCATTTGCTGGACTTAAAGGGGGACCTGTTGGGGGGAAAAAGATATACCTTAAACTTAAAAAAAAAAAAAGGAAGTGGATGGGGGTTAAAGTGGAAGAAGGTGGGAGGGTGGGACCAGAAGGGGGAGTAGGGAGGAGATTGTGATTGAGATGTAACTTGAAGAAATTTAAAAAAAAAGAAAATTGTCAGTCTGTGTACTTGGGAGGCAGAGGCAGAAGGATCATAAATTCAAGGCCACTATCAACTACACAGCAAGTCTGAAACCAGCCTGAGCTACATGAATCCTTGTCTTGTAAAAAACAAAACTATCACACAAAAAACCTGAATAAGAACAATTCCTAACAATACATATCTATAAATTATTCATCTTAAATATAAAAGGATAGAAATATATACATATATATCAAGTAAACACATTACATAAAAGCAGGTGTGCTGGTCACATGCTTATCAGAAGAAAGGGTAGATTTGGGAGTCGGAGGAGATGGCTCAGGGGTTAAACTGCCTGCTGCACAAGCATGAAAACCTGAGTCCAGATCTCTGGGCCCCATGAAAAAGCCTGGCACAGTCATGTGCATCTGTGGCTGGCAACAGCCAGCTCTTGACATTCTGTGACCAGTAGGTTCAAAGGGGACCCTGTTTCAGAAACGACTGTGGACAGCAATGTCATTGAGAAGCTACGCACAGGATATAGTTTAGCCCATTGATTGTTTATGCACACCCTCCTAACAACGATGCCCTTGGCAGCTTAGTTCCTTTACCTGCACACACCCCTCTCCAAACAATATTCCCAGCAACCTGAGAACCTCTCAACTCTCCTTTTGCATTGGGCTACCCCAACTCCTACATCTATATTGAGTTCCCCCACATCCCCATTAACAATCATATTTGGACAGTTTCTAATCAAGCACATTCCCAGAATATTGGAGTATGAAGAATAGGATGGCCTAACTAGTTTTTGGTGCATACATAGTAAGGCAATCATGCCCCTAGTAACCTTCGAAGGAGAATCCCTATGTACACTCTATCTTACAACTACGCATAACTGGGTGTGCATGTGATTATAAATTATTATGATTATAAAGTATTACGATTATAGGAAGGGGCAGTAGAGAAATGATTATATAATCTATCATTCAAAAAAAACCTATCCAAACTTGACTCCTTAATTAACTTGAACCCCATAAAAGGAAACCCCAAACAATCACCTAGCCACTAATGCTTTCAATCAGGGTCTGCTGTCAATCTTGATAGCGTTCCCCTCTTTAATCTATACTATAGTTTTGTTCCCAATAAGATTATCTTGCTTCTGCCGGGCGGTGGTGGCGCACGCCTTTAATCCCAGCACTTGGGAGGCAGAGGCAGGCGGATCTTTGTGAGTTCGAGGCCAGCCTGGTCTACAAAGTGAGTCCAGGACAGCCAAGGATACACAGAGAAACCCTGTCTCGAAAAACCAAAAAAAAAAAAAAAAAAAGATTATCTTGCTTCTTTTGCAAATCTGTGTGAGCCTTTCTTTTACATTTCTTGGGTAAGAGGCCAAGAACCTAGAAATAGCCAACCTGGACCTCCAGCACTGGTAGCATTAAGATACCCAACACTGGTCTCTGACAGTGCTCATCAGTGTGTGTGCACACATGTATACACACACACACACACACACACACACACACATACACACACACACACACTCTTAGATCAAACTGCCTGATACAAAAGCAGTCATTTCACAATGGCAATTTGTCAAAAAGTATTTATGTGCATTATAACCAAATTTCAAAATCTATACAGCAGGAGATTCAAAAGTACCCCAAAGAAAACACAGACTCATAATAAAATTTATTTTTATATGTTTATTTTTGCAGTACTTACTAGGGATTGAATCTAGGGTCTTGCATGCTAAGTAAGCACTCTACCACTGACCAACATCAGAGACATTTTTGTTTTCCTTTAGGGTTCCCGGGAGGCTACAGATTCACTAAGGGAGATCTTTAACTCATAACCTTCTGGCCTCAACCTCAGGAGTAGCTAGGCATGTATTACTATTCCCAACTCTGTAAATCAAATTATCAATACCCTTTATAAATTGATATGATCTGTGACCCTAAAAAAGACTTGAGCAATGCTGTTAACCTCAAACTCGTCAACATTTCCAGAACACTCTAGCAGGGCACCCACGTGCAGGTGTACCTGAAGAACATATCCCAACAGACATCAGCCACAAATAAACCTCAGTAAATTGGGAAGACTCAAAATATACACGATGTGCTCTCATACCACAATGTAATTTATACCCCCATCAGAAGATCTCAGGATAGTCCCCAAATATACCACACTTCTAAATAAGTTAAATCAAATCAAAGAAACTTAGATGTGGTCTATCATTAAATATCTTTCTTAGGAAAAAGGCAAGTTCTTACTTAAATGATCCAACTTCTATCATAAAACACTTAGAAAGAAAAAAGAAGCTAAATTCAAAGCAAGCCTAAGGAAGAAATGAAATGATAAGTCAACCATACAACCAAGTAAATGAAACACTGAAACCAACTGCTCATTCTGTGAGAAGACCACTGAAAGAAAGGAGCTAGTGGGATTAGCCTAAGTAGTCAGAGACAAATCACCAACATTAGGAATGTGAGCAGTTACAGCAACACACATCCAAATGGCTTTAAACTGCTCAGGCTTCCAAATACTGTTGTTACAGGCGTGAGCCACCATGCCCAGCTTAGATGCAAATTTCTAAGCAAGTCTTCAGGCTCTCAAATTAAAAACCAGGTTGGTTTATATATCAAGTTATAGGCCACCAAGGATACAATGAAAGACTGTCTAAAGAAGTTTTTTAAATGTGTGTGGTTGTAGCTCCGTTTATAGAGTACCTGGCCTAACATGCATAAAATGAAGCCCTTGGTCTGATATGCAGAACCATCTAAAAACCAGCGTGGTAGCACACATCTGTGACATCAGCAATTGGGAGGAAGAGGCAGGAGGACCAGAAATTCAAAGTCATCATCTTCAGTTACAAAGTGAGTTCTAGGCCAGCTTGGGTTACATGGGAACCTATCTCATAAACAGACAAACAAGCAAAAGACTCACTCCAAGTTCAGATGGCTCTAATAGTGAATTCTACCAAACACTGACGATGGAAATTCTTTCCAATTCTTCAATAAGAATAGCATGGTGCCGGGCGGTGGTGGCGCACGCCTTTAATCCCAGCACTTGGGAGGCAGAGGCAGGCGGATCTCTGTGAGTTCAAGGCCAGCCTGGTCTACAAAGTGAGTCCAGGACAGCCAAGGATACACAGAGAAACCCTGTCTCGAAAAAACCAAAAAAGAAAAAAAAAGGTTCTTTAAAAAAAAAAAAAAAAAAAGAATAGCATGGTATCATTACCCTTATCTGAAAATCAGATTAATACATCACAAGATTTATGGACCAATACATCTCAGAAAACGGACACAGAAACTGTTAACAGATTTGGCAACTCAATCCAACAACATATATAAGGAAAATAGATCACAATCAAGTGAGTTTTGTCACAGAAATACAAAAAGGTTGACATTCAGACTAATTTTTAAAAACCATCATGTACCTCAACAAATGCAGAAACACATTTCATAAGCTTCAACATTCAGTCCTAGCAATAGTTAAATGTTAATAGATTAATCTGATTAAATGGGCTAAGTAGGGCTCTGTTTTTGTACCATTTAATATAGATGCCACTTTTTTTTTGAAGTAAATTTAGAACTATTTCCAAATCAAATGTCTTTTTAAAAAGTGATAATACATGGAAAGCTGAGTTCAATTCTGGTAACAGCTCAGTTAACTATTAGCTATAATAACCACTTTATAGATCGAGAGTCAGAGACAAGTAATTTATGGAGAGTCATTCTGTCAATTTTTTTTTTTTTTAAAGACACGGTTTTTCTTCGTGGTCCTGGCTGTCCTGGAACTCACTCCTGGCCTCTAACTCAAGAGATCTGCCTGCCCCTGATAGGACTGAAGGCGTGCACCATTACTGCCCAGCCATTTGACTACACAAAGTTTCTAGAGCCACACCATACACGTAATTCAATAATACTTTCACTTAAAACAGAACCAAAATAGTAAATATGTACGGTCTCCTCCAAGTTGTACCTAAAGAAAAATGCCCACCCCCCCCCCCCCTGCCAAAAATCACATGAAGACACAGACATACCCAAAAGCCAGCGCTGTCTTAGTAAGGATGCCTGCGGCCAAGCCTGAGGATCCAAGTTCAATCTCAAGGACCCACAAGATGGAAGGAGAGAACTGACCTCAATGAACTGCCCAGGTTACCACATGTGATACATACCAATAAGCAAAGACATAATTTTCTAAAAAGTCACAAACAGTATAGTTTGTGAAATTTTCACCAAAAATTTATGGTGAAAGTGGGTACAGTAATCACAGCATTCGGGAAGGTGAAGTACAGTAACCACAAGTTAAGACCAGCCTTAGCAAGATCCTGAGGGGAAAAAAATGGGGGTGGGTAATATGAGGGTACCTTAATTTGAACAAAGTAGACAAAGCAGGCAGGCACATGTAAGAGAAATATCAGAAACAGAGATTTTGATTTGCAACTTATCACCATATTATTATGGAAACATTAGAAAGTCAGGATGGCTACAAACCACACCTGAGAACTTAAGACTCCCTCTAACAGTGCTGATGCTAGCGGGAGAGAAACAAAACAAGGCTCTAATAAGAGGTCTGAGGCCCTTGAGACTGTGGAAGCCATATGTATTTCTCTTGTATATAAGACATGAGCTAAGTGGGTTTGCTCTGCCAACATGCAAAGATGTGCCTCATCACAGGCCCCAAAAAAGGGGCTACCCAATGCTGGCCAATCTGAATATTGAGTTTACAGGTATATACACCACACTTATCTCCCAAGATCATTGTTTGTACATACACCATCACTATCTTTTCAATAAATTCCTGACTTCTCATATATGTAAGCAGATGCTGTCATAAGCATTTTATTTTCATAAATTGATTAATTTGAGTAATTTTACTATAGTGTCAGAAATCTGACACACATGAGAAAATCATACCACTGATCCATGATATGCAATGTGCTACCACCCACAGCTCACAAACCTATATAACTCAGACACCCTCCAGCCTCCATGAGTTACACCAGTTTTACAAGATATGAACAGATGTGCAACCGATCATCCACTGAATGAAGCAGACAGCTCAGACATAAACCTTCCTATACCCCAAATACATAGAAAAGCTTGCAAAACACACACACATACACGGGGGAGGCCCAAAAAGCAAAGCAAAACATTCCTTGGTGCTAAAAACAAAGAAGCAATTCAAAGCCAAACACTTCAGAGAGTTACTGAAGACAGAGAAATCAGCAGGTGACAGAGCTATCCTAACAATCACCAGAGAATGACAGACAAACTGAAATGAATTGAATACATACAATATCAGAAGCCACCTGGGTCGGAGAGGCAGTTCAGCAGTTAAGAGCACTGGCTGCACTCCCAGAGGACCCCAGCTTAACCACAGCACTCACATGGTGGCGGCTCACAACTGTTGTAACTCCAGTCCAAAAAAAAAGATCTGAAGCTCTTTTCTGGCCTCCAAGGGCACCAAGCACACATGTCGTACAGACATACATACTAGTAAAACACACATACACATAGTTTCAAAACAAATGATATATATCTCATACACACACAGATATACACACATGCATGTGCACTCAACGCACATATCTCAGAAGCCAACAAAAACAGCCCCACAACTAGACAGAAAAAAAAAAGACTGCTAATCTACAGCCCACAAAAAAGTTGTCTGCTGTCTGTCAGAAGTCAGGGTTCAAAGAATCACTTCTAAAAACTAAAGTTCCATTTCAAAAGTACAGATTTTAAGTCACTCTACCCAAGTGTTTCAGGAGATGACCTGAGATTAGCTGAAAGGCAGGTGGGGCACAAGCTCAGGTTCAGTTGAAATTTAAACCCTGTCTACTGAAGAACTTTCAGTGTGACTCAGAAAAACAAATCCCAAGGTTACAGATGCAGTTCAACTGATACATATTTGCTTAAATGCACAGTGCCCTGCTTTTGAGCTCCAACACCATATAAAATAGGGAGTAGCAGTAAACACCTGTAATCCCAGCAATCTGAAGGAAGAGTTATGGGGATCTCTGAGTTTGAGGCCAACCTGGTCAACATAAACTAGCCAGGGAAACAGTGAGCCACTGTCTCAAATAAACAAACAATTTTTTAACAAAAAATTCTCACAGATTGTAACACACACACACACACCAAAAACAAAACAAAACAAACAAAAATAAGAGGCTGGGCATGGTAGTGCACTACCTGTAAATCCCAGCACTTGAGAAGTAGAGGGTAAGGGTCATTCTTGGCTACAAAGCAAGTTTAGAGCAGCTAGAGCTACATAAGACCCTGTCTCAAAACTCAAATTCAAAATTAAACAAAACGAAAAGGCTTGGCATGGTGATCTCTGACTGCATGCACAGGAGGATCAAGCAAGAGTTCAATGTCATCCTGAGTAGGTGTCAGAAACTTGGGAAATAGGAGGAAAGAGAGACACACAGAGAACAGATACAGAAGTACAAGAAAGAAGTGTATTAAATCACTTTTCTTGTTACTGTACACCTGACACAAAGAAACCTAAACATTTATTCCAGCTCCTGTTTTCAGAGTCTAGTCTTATGGTGGACAACAGCAGTGGAGGCTTGCCCATATTTGGGCAGATCAGGGAGCCGAGAAAACGCAGCGACCACGTTCAGTCCAGGGCCACAGCCCATACCATGGTGGTGCCCACATCACATGCCAGGTCATTTTCTCTCTTCGGCTAAATTTCTCTAGCTAGAAACACACTCAGCACACCCAGAGGTGTGCAACTTAAATTCACATATTTAAATGATTCTAAATCCAGTCATGCTGACAATGAGAGGGTTAGCCATCAGAAGTATGGGAAGGTCTGACACAGTAAATGATGCTCCTTAAAGAAAAAGTAGTTACATTTCAAAGTGAGTCTCCCAACTGTAATTTATTCAAACACACACTGCAACAAACCTCGCAGCAATAAGACAAAAATGTTTAAAGCAATCATTAAAAATCGCATGCCTTTACTAGCACTTGGGAGGCAGAGCTTGTGAATTTGAGGCCAGTCTGGTCATCTTGATCCATACAGTGAGTTCCAGGAAACCCAGACCTATTTAATGAGACTCTGTCTCAAAAAAAAAAAAAAAAAAAAAAAAGGCTTCAAGGAAAAACATTGTTCAATTTAGAATTTTCTTATTTAAAACCAGAATCCTTGCTCAGAGATGGCTTGGCTCGGTAGATAAAAGCACCTGCAGCCTAGCTTGTGAACCTGAATTCATTCCCTAAGACCCACATGGTGGAAAAACAGAACCAATTCCTGTCCACTGATCTCCATGTGCATTCTATGGCATGCCCATGTACATGAATAAGCACACATGCACACACACACACACACAACTCAACAAATAAAATTTTAAGCAAATTACAAGCAAAACTGGTAACAATGATCCATGAAATGTATAAATTATGTAGAAGTATCACAAAATGACTAGCACAAAAACTACAAAGAAGTTAACTGGAAGAGTATTATACGGACCTTGCATTTTACACAAGATGACATAATACTTAAAGGTGTATTTTGTGTTTGATAACATTACAGTTTTGCTTTTTAAAAAGATTTATTTACTTAACATATATGAGAGCTCTATCAGCACGTACCCCTGCAGGCCATAGAGGTCATCAGATTCCAGTATAGATGGTTGTGAGTCACCATGTGGTTGCTAGGAATTGAACTCTGGACCTCTGGAAGAGCAGGTGCTCTTAACTACTGAGCCATCTCTCCAGCCACCAACATTACAGTTTTCAAAATATCAGGCAACATCTGACAAATGTAGAACTACAATTAATAGCTAACATTGACAAGAGAACAGATTACACAGGAAACAGAAAAACAGGGTAGATTTAACTCAATCACAGCAATTACATTAAATGTCCAGGGGCGGAGCTCAGCAGTTAAGAGAACTGCCTGCTCTTCAAGAGAACCCATGATCAATTCCAAGAACCTGCATGGCAACTGACAACCATTTGTAACTTGGGGGTGGGGTTTGGAGGATGCCAGTGATTGACTCCAATGCTGTCTTCTGGCCTCTAAAGTCATTGCGTGCAAAATAATACACAGGAAAAACAGTCATACACATAAAAGAAAAATAAAGATGGAAAAAATTAAGTGTTCAAGAGCTGGAGAGATGAATTAATGGTTAAGTCTGCTTTTTGCTCTCCCTGAGAACTGTGGTTCTGTTCCCAGCATCCATGTTGGGGAACTCATAACCACATCTATCTCCAACTGCAGGGAAATCCAAAGCCTCTGGCCTCGAAGGTCACTGACACTCGTGTACTCAAGGACACACAAGCATATACATAATTTAAAAGGGGGGGGGTCCTGGAGAGATAGTTCAGTGGTTAAGAACACTTGCTGAGAGTTGAGAGGTTGTTGCAGGATATTTGATCACATTATAAACCCCAAGATTGTGTTACTTACCAGGAAAAATCAGTTTCTAGTTGTGGCTCAGCCCTAGCACACACCTTTAACCCAAGAGCTTTCTGCTTGAATATTGTAAAGTCAACCATATAGGTTACGAGGAGATAGTTCCACAACAGCCAAGGCTACACAAGAAACCCTGGCAGGGGGAGATAACTCGCTGCTTCTAGAGTCAACCCAGGTTCAATTCCTTGCTTTCATATGGTGGCTTAAAACCATCTGTAACTCCATTTCTAGGGGATCTAAAGACTATCAAATGCATGATCCCATTTCTAGGATGCTCTGGAAAAGCAACAGTGCAGAGACAAATTATGAACTGGTAGTTTTGAGGAGCTGGGGATGGAAGCGCTAAGGGACTGTTCTATGAATGTAATAAGGTGGCAGTTATACCACTGTATCTGCTTATGACAACACAAGACGCTACACCAAAAGGGGTGAACTTCATTACAGAAGGTTTAAGGGGGGACAACCACATAGCACCAATACTTACTAGAGCAACTCCAACACACGGATAGTATACATTTAAGCTGTATCAAAATACAAACAATCATATGAATTTTTAAAACACACCTCAGATCTGAATATTAAAAGTTTCACTGTACAAAAATTGCATCAATGTAAGAATGGAAGGAGCCAGGTAGTGGCGCACACCTTTTATCCCAGTGCTCGGGAGGCAGAGGGAAGTGAATTTCTGTGAGTTTAAGGCCAGCTTCGGTCTGTAGAGTGTTCCAGGCCAGCCAAGGTCACACTGAGAAATCCTACCTCAAAAAACCACAAAAACGCCTTTAATCCCAGCACTTGGGAGGCAGAGGCAGGCGGATCTTTGTGAGTTCGAGTCCAGCCTGGTCTACAAAGCGAGTCCAGGACAGCCAGAGATATTCAGAGAAACCCTGTCTCAAAAAACCAAAAAAAAAAAAAAAAAAAAACCCACAAAAAAAAAAAAACAAAAAAACAAAAAAAGGAAGGAAAACTAGTGATTTTTAAATCCACAGTAATCAAGCGACAGACCAAGAGGCATTCTTACCCACTGCTAAGGAGAGAGTACATTCACACAGTTGCTTTGGAAACCTGCTGGACTACTTAGCCAGCACAATCAAGAATAAAGACTACTTGGTCTCATTCTTGAAACACATACATTGTACACACCTGTACAGTGACACATGCATTTAATACAACAGTTGCCAAAACCACAACTTGAAACAGCCAAAATATAAGTGTGCAACAGACCAACCATGAGTCGGTCACCCAAGACAGCACACACCAAAAAGTATTATTTCATTTAGTGTTTCAACACAGTTGAAAACTTAGGTTTCCTCATCAGTAATGCACACATGTGGGTGGACCTATAAATAAAAACAAAGGGAACTTAGCGGACACGGGGCTTGCCTACCTGGCTACCACACATTAAGTCCTGGGTTCAAATGTCATCCCCACATCTGTAATTGCCCAGTTAGGATGATAAGACGACAAGGTCATCCTTGGCTGCACAGCAAGTTCAAGGCCAGTCTGAGATTCATGAGACCTGGTCTTGTTATAAAAGAAATCTGAGCCGGGCTGTGGTGGCGCACACCTTTAATCCAAGCACTTGGGAGGCAGAGGCAGGCAGATCTTTGCGAGTTCGAGGCCAGCCTGGTCTACAAAGCGAGTCCAGGACAGCCAGATATATTCAGAGAAACCCTGTCTCGAAAAACAAAAACAAACAAACAAACAAAAAAAAAATCTGACCAGTCATAATCTATATGAGGAAGGGAAAGGAGTGGACTCAGAAGGTTCAAAGCTTGGGATGACTGGTAGGCATGAAAGAAAAAAAAGCAGCTGCTTTTTTTTTTTTAAGATACAAGTTTTACATGTACTTTTAAAAAGTTGAGTTACATATTTTGCAAGACAATATAACATATTCTCACAATAAAAGCACACAGTATACTACTATACATAGTGGTTCCTATTTCTAATCTCAACACTAGATACTAAGGCAGGAGGACATATGTTCAAGACCACCCTGGGCTATACTATATTGCAAGA
This sequence comes from Lophiomys imhausi, assembly GCA_907164525.1. Lineage (NCBI taxonomy): Eukaryota > Metazoa > Chordata > Mammalia > Rodentia > Muridae > Lophiomys > Lophiomys imhausi. The sequence continues at coordinate 885,045 of CAJQZJ010001061.1, forward strand.
CTCAGCTGTAAACAAAACACCAGGCCCAGTAGGTCCTACAAACATATTTTATCATAAATACCTTAAAGATACAAAATCAAGGGGAAAACAATACACTTGTCTTTACACCAAAACTAAACAAAGTTTCAAATTAGAGTAACATTGGTATCTGTATAGAATTTACAAATAGATATAAAATCCTTAATAAATTATAAACCTAGCTATAGGGACATAAAAAGAAAATCATATAGAAGTCACCCTAGGAAAGCAAAGGTGCTTCTGTAAGGCTGTAAAAAATAATACCACTACCCCTCCCTAGGAAGGCCTTCTCCTCTGTTCATGAGAAACTGACCTCATGACCCCTGGGGACATTCCACAGAATTTGTTCCCAGGACTATCTAAATTTACATAGCTGACTGGATTGCTCCCACTCCCCTATCCTCACCTGTGTTATCACCTAGCATTCTCCTTTGTTCCCTTATCCCCACCTGCAGCTATCACCTAGCGGGCTAAAAGTTAACTCCTTTATGTACCCACTTGTTTGCAGCTTGTGTGCTTAAAAACTGCCTGAAAAGCCGGGTGGTGGTGGCGCACGCCTTTAATCCCAGCACTTGGGAGGCAGAGGCAGGCGGATCTTTGTAAGTTCGAAGCCAGCCTGGTCTACAAAGCGAGTCCAGGACAGCCAGAGATATTCAGAGAAACCCTGTCTCGAAAAACCAAAAAAAAAAAACTGCCTGAAAACTGTTTTTGTTGTTCACTCCTCCCCGAACGGAGTCGAACCCCTGTGCGTCGGCTTAATAAACATCTTGCATATTGCAACGACTCTCGCTCTCTGGTGGTCTCTGGGCGTCAGGACCTCAGGGGACCCCCAGGGTCCAACATTTGGTGCATGGGACAGGAAATGATTTGGAAGTATGCTGGAGCTACTTTGTCTGTTCTGTGCGAATCGCTGCCTGTTTTGGCCAGTTGCTCCAGCTTCTGTAGCAGCTGTGTGATGCTCTGGCTTCTATATCTTTCTGATTTCAGAGTGGCCTACATTTCAGGTTGGGTGGCCACCCGAAGGATCTTTTTCATTAGACAAAGTTATACAGGTTAGGTCTAAAACTTTTAATCCAGGACCCCATGGGAATCCAGATCAAATACCCTATGTCCTGGTATGGGAGGCTCTGTTGGACTCTTCCCCTTCGTGGGTCCAGTCTTTTGTTCCCTCCACAGGTCTATCTCCTCCGCTCTCTATGCCTCCTGCTCCAGCCAGCCAGCCACAGAACCATCTCCTTCTCATTCCCCTTCCGAAGTCCTCGCTCTGAAGCAGACTCCGGCAGAGAAGGAGCCCATCTGAACTACAGGTTCCACAAAGAAGATCAAGAAGATCTACTCCGACACCCAGACAGAGCTACTTCTGGACCCTCCACCACCCTATCCCCCAACCCTAAATACCCAGCCACCCAACCCTCGGCCCCGCTGGAACCCCTGCCAGGAGCCGAGGGAGCCACAGGGACCAGAAGTCAGAGGGCTGGCACCCCAGACTCCACTGCACTCCTGCTCAGGGAGTACAGACCCCCTGATGACCGGGGGAACTGGCCGCCGTTCTCCACAGCGGATCTTTATAATCGGAAAACTCATAATCCCTCTTTCTCTGAGAACCCGCAGGCTCTGACTTCCCTGATAGAGTCCCTTGTCTTCTCACACCAACGTACATGGAACGATGGTCAGCAGCTCCTGCAGACCCTCCTCACCACTGAGGAGAGGCAACGGGTGCTACTTGAGGCCAGAAAAAATGTGCCTGACGCAGACAGGCAGCCAACTCAGCTGCCCAACAAGATTGATGGAGGCTTCCCTTTGACTAGACCCAACTGGAACTTCAATATGCCTGAAGTAGAGAACACTTAAAGGTTTACCGTCAGGCTCTTGTGGCAGGTCTCCGAGGGGCAACTAGATGCCCAACTAATTTGGCTATGGTAAGAGAAGTGAAGTGACTCAGGGACCAACTGAGTCGCCAACAGTGTTTCTAGACCGACTGATGGAGGCTTTTCGGAGATTTATGCCATATGAACCTACCTCTGAGGAACATAAGACAACGGTAGCCATGGCCTTTATTGATCAGTCAGCTCCAGATATTAGAAAAAAGCTGCAGAGGCTGGAGGGCCTACAAGGATTCTCGCTCCAGGACTTGGTTAAAGAAGCAGATAAAGTGTTCAATAAAAGAGAGACAGAGGAAGAAAAGAGAAGACGTAGGGAACAGGATGAACGAGAGTTAAAAAGAGAAAAAAGACGGGAAAAAGTTTTGAGTAAAATCCTGGCCACTGTAGTAAACGAGAGACAGGCGATGTCAGAAAGATGAGGGAAAGGGCAGGAGGCAACCGTTGGACAAGAACCAATGTGCCTACTGTAAATAAAAAGGACATGGCTCAAGGATTTCCCCAAGAAGAAGAGGGGAGGACCCCCCAGAGAAAAAAATTCTGGCTTTAGAAGAAGAGTAGGGGAGTCGGGGTTCGGACTCCCTTCCCGAGCCTAGGGTAACTCTCAATGTGGAGGGGAAACCCGTCCAGTTTCTAGTGGATACCGGGGCTCAGCATTCAGTCCTCCTCCGATCAGAAGGACCACTATTCACTAAGTGGTCCTGGGTGCAGGGAGCCACAGGGAACAAACAATACACATGGACTACCCAAAGAACAGTGGACCTTGGCGTGGGCCGGGTATCCCACTCATTCCTTGTGATCCCTGAGTGCCCCTATCCACTCCTAAGCCATGACTTGCTCTCTAAGGTGGGAGCCCAAATTCATTTCCAAGCAGAAGGACCATCAGTGACTGACAGAGAGGGGAGGCTGCTTCAGGTCCTCACTATGAGGCTGGAAGATAGGCTGTTCGAAAAACCCCCTCCTCAGACAGCAGATATGCAGGAATGGATGGCCAAGGTTCCCTCAGCCTGGGCCAAACTTACTGGCATAGGAATGGCCAAACATCACCCACCCGTGGTGGTGGAGGTTAAAGCTACCTCCACCCCAGTTTCGGTCCACCTGTATCCCACGAGCAAAGAGGCCAGAGATTGCATCTGCCCACACATACAGCGGCTCCTCGAGCTGGGGGGGTTCTTGTTAAATGTCAGTCAGCATGGAACACCCCTCTGCTCCCGGTTCGAAAGCCTGGGACTAATGATTATAGTCCAGTCCAGGACTTAAGGGAAGTTAACAAAAGAGTTGCTGATCTTCACCCTACAGTGACCAACCCTTACAACCTCCTTAACCCCCTTCCCCCTCAGAAAACATGGTATACAGTATTGGACTTAAAAGATGCCTTTTTCTGCTTATGGCTTAGCCCTTCCAGCCAGCCTATATTTGCCTTTGAATGGAAAGATCCGGCCTCGGGATTATCTGGACAACTAACTTGGACCCGCCTGCCCCAGGGATTAAAGAACTCTCCCACCATCTTTGATGAGGCCCTCCACCAAGATTTGGCCCACTTCAGGGCCTCCAACCCCCAGGTAACATTACTTCAGTATGTGGATGACATTCTCCTAACAGCAGAGACCAAAGAAGACTGCCTCCTGGGAACTGAAAACCTGCTGGCTGAGCTCAGATCCTTGGGATACCGGGCCTCAGCCAAAAAGGCCCACATTTGTCAACGACAGGTTACTTGGGGTATCTAATCAAAAATGGAAAGAGATGGCTGTTGGATGCTAGGAAAAACACTGTGGCTCAGATACCTGCCCCCAAGACTCCCCAACAAGTCAGAGAATTCTTGGGAACTGCGGGCTTCTGCCGGCTATGGATCCCAAGGTTCGCAGAACTGGCTGCCCCTCTGTATCTGCTCACAAAGGAGAGTGCACCTTTTGTTTGGGGCGAGAAAGAGCAGAATTAAACAGGCCCTGCGATCAGACCCAGCCTTAGGACTGCCTGATGTGACTAAGCCATTCCACCTGTATGTAGCTGAAAATAAGGGGATAGCTAAAGGAGTCCTGACTCAGAGACTGGGTCCATGGAACCGGCCCGTGGCATATCTGCCAAAAAAATTAGACTCTGTGGCAGCAGGATGGCCCAGCTGCCTATGGATAGTGGCTGCTGTGGCAGCTTTAGTCAGAGACACTAACAAGTTGACTTTGGGACAAAACCTTACAGTTACGGCCCCCCATGCTCTAGAAAGCGTAGTGCGCCAGCCTCCTGAGAGGTGGCTGACAAATGCCAGGATGACTATCAGTCACTCCTCCTGAACTCGGACTGCATCAAATTTACACCTGCCACAGGGCTTAACCCAGCCACCCTGCTCCCCAACCCTGACTTAGAGGGATCAGCTATCATCCATGATTGCCGACAAGTGCTTGCCGAGTCCCATGGCACCTACACAGATCTCAGTGACCAGCCGCTCCCCCGACACTGAAGCCACTTGGCTCACGGATGGGAGCAGCTTTCTTGAAGAAGGTAAGCGTCGGGCAGGGTCAGCGGTGGTAGATGGAAAATGGGTCATTTGGGCCATGGCCCTTCCCCAAGGGACTTCAGCACAGCGAGCTGAACTGATTGCCCTCACAAAAGCTCTTGAAATGGCAAAAAAGACAAAGATAAATACCTACACAGACAGCAGATACGCTTTTGCTACCGCCCATGTGCACGGGGCCATTTATCAACAAAGAGGGCTCCTCACTTCAGCTGGAAAAGACATTAAAAATAAACAAGAGATCTTGGCTCTACTAGCCACCCTCATGCTACCAACCAAAGTAAGCATCATCCACTGTCCAGGTCATCAAAAGGACGGGTCCCCAATAGCTAAGGGAAACAATATGGCACATTGGGTCGCCCGAGAAGTGGCTTTAGGAGATGTTATACTTGAATTACTCGCTGCAGACCCCAATGAAACAGAGTCCCCACCACAACATCAAAATGGTAAACAGACTATGTATGAGCCCCAAAGAGGCAGAAGAAATGTTAAAACAGATGCAACGGTGGACACACCTGGGCACAAAAAAATTAATCACTCTAATTAACAAGACTAGCTATGAGATTCCAGGACTTCACAAGCTAGCAGAAAATGTTATCCAAGCCTGCATACCATGCCAGAAGGTTAATTCCAGTCGAGATAAGACAGAACCCGGTAAGAGACTGCATGGAGACAGGCCTGGGGTCTACTGGGAAGTTGATTTCACTGAAGTGCGTCCTGCCGGGTATGGCAACAAATATCTGTTAGTCTTCACTGATACATTTTCAGGGTGGGTAGAAGCCTTCCCCACCAAAAATGAAACCGCCTGTATGGTGGCTAAGAAAATCCTAGAAGAAACATTTCCCAGCTTCGGGGCCCCTAAGGCACTAGGGTCAGACAACGGGCCAGCCTTTATTGCCCAGATAAGTCAGGAAGTGGCCAGGTATTTGGGGACTGATTGGAAGCTACATTGTGCATGTAGACCCCAAAGCTCAGGACAGGTAGAAAGTATAAATAGAACTCTAAAAGAGACCTTGACTAAATTGTCCTTGGAGACTGGTGGTACTGACTGGATGGTGCTTCTCCCTTTGGCCCTGTTCCCTGTAAGGAACAGCCCTCTCGTTTCCGTCTTACTCCCCTTTGAGATTTTTGTATGGCACTCCATCTCCCTTGCTCACCCCTGAGAAAAAAAATTGATCCCAGCTGTTGTCGTAATAATGATTTATGTGCTAGATTAAAGGGACTCCAACTGGTTCAGGAGGAGGTGTGGATGCAGCTTGCTAACACCTATCAACCAGGCACCCCAGAGGTCGCTCACCCATTCCAGATTGGGGATTCTGTTTACGTTCGTCGGCATTGCTCACAGAATCTGGAGCCTAGGTGGAAAGGGCCGTATGTTATCCTGCTAACCACCCTGAATGCTGTCAACATTGACGGAAATCTCGCCTTGGATCCACGCCTCCCACGTAAGAAAGCACCTAAAGCCTCAACACAATGGTGAGCTCACCACACTTCCAACCCTCTCAAACTCAAGCTCCAATGATCCTTGGACTCTTAACTCCCCTTTTGCTTACCCAGCTGACTGTGAGTTCCCCCAGCCCCCATGTGCCTCAACGCCTCACTTGGCAGGTCTTGTCCCAAACAGGAGATGTGGCTTGGTCTAATTCCACCCTAGCTGCCCCCTGGACCTGGTGTTGTGCCAACTGGCTACAGGGCTAGACTACTGTGACATCCCTGATTGATTATTCAACAGGGGGAAAAGACCCAACCACAAAGGGGCTGCCTGAATGTGATGGAAAGCCAACCTGCTCTCGCATGCCATGTTCTGGGAGTGGGCTGGGAGGTAGAGGATTCGGTTGCAAACACCCCCAGCTACGCAATGAACTATGAAAAATCCCAATTTATGTATGCCCTAGGAGTAACTCTAGAGAAAAGGGCCACACATGTGGGGGGATAGAAATCTTCTACTGTGGGACCTGGGGCTGTGAGACGACAGGAGACACTTATTGGCTTAACTCAGAGAGTGATAATCCAGGCGAGTCGGGATTATAAATATGGACAGCCAGGGCTAAGTCAAAGCACCTGTATTAGGCCTCTTGGTGGTCCTACCTTTGTCCAATATGGGGTCTCCATCCGGGTAGATCCTCGATGAGGAGTCTGGAAAGGAACGGGCCCATGTCTTAATTTTACTTGTAATCCCTCCTCTTCCGGTTCACAGAGGCAGGAAAGAAACTTACAACTCAATGGATAAAAGGAATAACATGGGGCTTAAGATTATATGTCGCTGGACATGATGATGGAATGACTTTCACTATAAGACTAAAAATTGAAATCCTGCGGCCCACTGTCATTGGACCTAACTCTGTCCTAAACCAAGGGGTTCTGGTTCCCAGAGCGGTCACTTGGACCTCAGAAAGTCAACAAAAGTCGGGGACACTAACACTTGTCCCCACCTCATCCCTTGACCTATCTACCCAAACAAAAATGCTAAAATTAATCACAGGTGCTTACCAGGTTCTCAATGCCACTAACCCAGGGGCAACTGAGTCTTGCTAGCTTTGCTACACTGCCCTGCCACCTTATTATGAAGCAGTTGGGATAGATGCTGAGGTAAGCACCTCTGAACAATGTAGATGGAAACAAGGTAGGGGAGCCAAAATAACCCTTTCCTCAGTGTCAGGAAAAGGAGTCTATGTAGGTATTCCACCCCCCCCCCAACAACACCTCTGCAATAGAACTGAACATGTCACAGACTCCTCTGGATACCTCATCCCACCTGATGATGGATGGTGGATGTGCAATACAGGGCTTGCCCCATGTGTGTCTTTAGCTGTGTTGAACTCAACTAACGAGTTCTGTGTGCTGGTGCAACTATTTCCCAGGCTAATCTACCACCCAGACTCTTCCTTCTCAGACGCCTATGAGGGGGGCTGTAAAACTAAAAGAGAATCTATAACAATGACTTTGGCCGCACTACTGGGTTTAGTAGTGGCAACTGGAATAGGAACAGGTGCCGTGGCTTTAGCACAGCAACCACAATACTATGCTAGTTTAAATCAAGAAATAGATACTGACCTACAAGTACTGGAGGATTACATTTCAAAATTAAAAGAATCCTTATCTTCACTGTCGGAAGTAGTCATGCAGAACTGGAGAGGGTTAGATCTTCTATTTCTAAAAGAAGGAGGGTTATGTGCTGCCCTAAAAGAAGAATGCTGTTTCTATATAGATCATTCTGGAGTCATTACCGACTCTATACTATAAATAAGCTAAGGGAAAGGACAGCCACCAGACAAAGAGAAAGACAGTTCCCAGGGATGGTTTGAGTCATGGTTCAATAAAACCCCATGGTTTGCCACTTTAATATCCACACTGATGGGATCCCTCGTTATCCTCCTACTACTCACCCTAGGGCCCTGCATTTTAAACCGACTAATTTCCTTTGCTAGAGAACGGGTCAGCACTGTTCAAGTGCTCATGTTAAGACAATACGCCGAGATCCCACTTGAGGAATCAGACCCCTGATTTCAGGACTGAAATCACTCACTTGAACAAGAGGAGAATGTAAGGCTGTAAAAAATAATAAATACCACTACCCCTCCTAGGAAGGCCTTCTCCTCTGTTCATGAGAAACTGACCTCATGACCCCTGGGGACATTCCACAGAACTTGGTCCCCAGGACTATCTAAATTTACATAGCTGACTGGATTGCTCCCACTCCCCTATCCTCACCTGTGTAATCACCTAGCATTCCCCTTTGTTCCCTTATCCCCACCTGCAGCTATCACCTAGCGGGCTAAAAGTTAACTCCTTTATGTACCCACCTGTTTGCAGCTTGTGTGCTTAAAAACTGCCTGAAAACTGTTTTTGTTCGTTCACTCCTCCCGGAAAGGAGTCGAACCCCTGTGCGTCAGCTTAATAAACCTCTTGCATATTGCAAAGACTCTTGCTCTCTGGTGGTCTCTGGGCATCAGAACCTCGGGGGACCCCCAGGGTCCAACACTTCAGTAATGTAAAGTCTGTTAATATAACTCTCTATATCACTCAATTAAGAAAACAAATTTAATTATTTACTCACAAATATTTCCTGAGTGTCTACTTTTCCCCTTGAGTCTAAAAGGATACAATAAGCTAACCTACAAATCCCTCCCTGTGATGGTTTGAATAAAGCAGCCCCCAAGGGCTCATATATTTCAATGCTGTCACCAGGGAGTGGAACTGTTTGAAAGGATTAGAAGAATTAGGAGCTGTGCCCTTATTGGAGAAAGTGTATCACTAGGGGAGCAGGCTTTGAAGTTTTTTCCTTATGAGACAGAGTTTTACTATTTGTTTTGGCTTTCCTGGAACTCACTATGTAGACCAGGTTGGCCTCAAACTCAGAGATCCACTTGTCTCTGCCTGTTGCATGCCCCACCATGAATGGCTCAAGGCTTTGAAGTTTCAAAAGCCCATGTCAGGTTGTCTCTCTACCTATGGATTAGGATGTAAAGCTCTCAACTACTACCCAGCACCTGCCACCACACTCTCTGCCATGATGATAATGAACTAAACCTCTGAAACTGTAAGCAGGACTCTAAATGTTTTCTCTTGTAAGATTTTCCTTGTTCTCTTCACAGCAATAGAACAGTGCCTAAGATACTCCCCTATGGAGGTTTATGTTCTACTCAACAGAGATCAGCTCTAACAGTAAACAAAATCTATGCATAACATACAACACACCAGACTGTGATGAATACTTAGGGAAAAATTGCAGGCAGGATGTTTGGTTGATATCCCTGGGAGGCCTGCCCTTTTCTGAAAGTAAATGGAGGATGAATAGATCGGGGGGGGGCCGGGGGGGGGGGGGGGGGGGGGGGGAATTACAGTCAGGATGTAATGTATGAGAATAAATAAACATAAAATAAATTCTGGCAAGAACTGAGAACTAGGAGTACTGTGAGATATGGGACCAGCACAGCACAATGGCAGGGAAGACCTGAAGGGGGTGGTGTTTGCGATGAAAGAGCAAGGGAAAAGGATCTTAGAGGAAGAATGCCAGCATGTTCAAGTATTCCCAAGAAGCCCAGGGCATTTGTGAACAATGAGCCAGAAGGAGATGTTAGGAGGCTGATGGAATTAGGGTACTGCAAACCACTTTAGGAAATCTAATCTTTATTATGAGTGTAGACAGAAATCAGGACAGGAAAGGTTTGAGGAATGGTGTAATCTGATCAAGCTTTGTAAAATCTCTTTTGTGTTTGCTGGATGTGGTAGTGCATATCTGTGATCCCAGTATTCAAGAGGCTGAGGCAGGAAGTTCAAGGCCAGCTTGATATCCTGGCTCAAAACAACAAAATTTCTTTCCTGGAGATGTGTATCAATGCAAAAAATGGGGTTTTGTTTTTTTTTTTTTTTTTTGGTTTTTCAAGACAGGGTTTCTCTGTGTAACAAGCCCTGGCTGTTCTGGACTCGCTCTGTAGATCAGGCTGGCCTTGAATTCAGAGATGTGCCTGCCTCTGCCTCCTGAGGGTTGGGATTAAAGACATGCACCAGCACCCCTGTTTGCAAAACACAACTCTTATCTCAAAGGGAAGAAGAAAGTTAATTGTTGGTGTACTTTTAAACTATTAATAATTCTAAACCCCTTTTAGCCAGCCCACCCAAGGCACAGGAGAAAGGATATCAAGATGAAGATGTCCTTAATCAGGTGCAAGTCCTTAATCAGTTGTCCATCCAAATCAGCATCCACCAACAGCAATCAGCAGCAGCCCAGTGCTCACCCGGATCTTGATGGCACTTGCTTTGCTGCACCCCTCCCCAACACCATCCCCCAAGGTCTTTCCCCTCTGTTTGAATTAGTTGAACCCCCCCCCTCGGGGCAGGTGCTGTACTCTCGAGGCCTAGGAGCTGGCCTCTACACATGCACTTGAGGCCACTGTTTCTTCCGTCGGTTGGCCTAGGTGCAGGCTGCTGGCACACCCTCGCTTGGGGTCTCAGACTCTACTGTCCTCTTGGATCTTGGGGATTACTGCCCTTTCACTTGGTGCTGAGGTCTCCGGGCAGATGCTGCTCTCTGCAGCAGGCCTAGACCTTCAAGATGTGGCTTTTCACCTGGGCTCCATTCAACCTATGCTACAAGTTTTGGCAACAACAACTTTCAGGAAAATGTTGTCTAGTGTCTTTGGAAGTTAAGCAGCAATGAGCAGCCAAGCAAAAAAGCCCTGTCGAGTTTCTGGGCCTTCCTTTTTATACACTCTAATTATGCACCACGATGTTTTCTCATTGGCCAACCTTATGCCCTCCTCCCAAGGTACACCTGTTGACCAAGACCATGTGCTCTCCCAGGTGTTCCCCACAGGTGCCAGTCTTTAGGCTGATTTCTATGCCCCTTTTCCTGAGTGTTTTTCAGCAGTAGACAAAGCACTCCCACAACCCTTACATATTCATTCAACACAACTGTGTTATCAAAGAAATGCAAACCTCCACCACAGCTAATTCTTAATGTATGAGTGACTATGGCCCAGACACAGATTCAAGATTCCCTAAGGGCCACTGTGAAAATGTTTACAGGAGATTGTATGAGCTACATAATCAAGGCACTTACCAAATCTACTGGTGGATTCCACAGATAGAAAGGTTAGAACAAACAGGCAAACAAACCATGTAAGGACTCAGCTCTTATCTGATGACTAAACCTAGTTTTTTGACTGAAGGAACCTAGTAATCTGGTAATACAACTTTTAAAGAGTTAGAGTAGTAGTTCTTAACCTTCCTAATGTTATGACCCTTTAATACAGTTCCTCATGTTGTAGTGACCCTCAACCATAAAATTATTTTTCTTGCTACTTCATAACTTGCTACTGTTATGAATCATAATATAAATACCTTTGTTTTCTAATGGTCTTTTGGGGGCTCTGGCCCAAAAGTTGAGAACCACTTTTAGACAGTCACAAAAATGCTGGTCACATAGGCACAATCATTGGCTTACAAAGGGACTACAGAGTAGTCCAAAATAGTTTCGTTCTGGTCTGTGGCAACATTTTAACTGTCCACAATCACAAAATTCAGATATCTGGCCTAAAAGAATCTTTAATATAGGTGTCTTAGTGTTCTATTGTTGTGGGGAAACACCACAACCAAGGCAACTCTTATAATAAAAGAAAGCATTTAACTGGGAGCTTGCTTATGTTTCAGAGGGTTAGTCCAGGACCATCATGGCAGGAAAAAGACAGGTTGGCGAGGGAGGAGAGACTAGGTTTTGTGTGGGGGCTTTTAAAGCTCAAGGCTAAACCCCAGTAGTATATCTCCTCCAACAAGGGTCATATCTCCTAACCCTTCCCAAACAGTCCCACCTCTAGTGACTAAGCATTCCAATACCTGAGGCTACGGGTACCATTCTCATTCAAACCAACACACCAGGAGTGGGCTTTTCTTCATTTTACAAGAGGAAGAGATCATAGGTAGGAGTTATATTTCTAACATAAATTAGAAAGTATCAAGCAGAAAAAAACAGTAGCTTAAACCAGGGTCATGGCAGACGGAATGCCAAATTACTATGTATTCTGAAGGTAGATGCAGCAAGAGTTGCTGATTACATGGAAGGGGGTGAGGAGTTACTCCAAAGCAAGGTTTCTATCTGAGCAACTGAAAAGATGGGATTCTAGAGTCCCATGCCTTTTGCATGCATTATTCTGTGTGCTTTTTTTTCCTATTTCAAAAAATAAAAAATAAAAGGCACTTCTCTCCCTACCCCTTTATTTGTATCTGCCATGAAGTCCACAAAAGGAAACCGACAGTAGAGAATAGATTGCTATGCAACGGCTCCTCAGAGGGAGAATCTCTGTCACTACATACTTCAAATCCTCATGGTCAGTTTCATAATTGATAAGTGACCTAGTAACTCAAAAGATGGAATTCCACTACTATATAGTGAAGACAGGGTGGAAACAACTGTAGGAAAAACAATCACGACACCAGTTTTGTACATGTTAATTTTGAGATTATATAAAACGCACAGATAGAGAATATGCACCTGAATATACAGACCACATAGGAGGAGACACATACTCTTATTCTAGCACCATGCATCTAGGTGGTAACCACTTCCCTACTCCTGCAAGAGACACATGAAACTGGAAAACCACAATGCAACGAATTTTCCACATATATATATATTTTTTTTTTTTTTCCTCGAGACAGGGTTTCTCTGTGTAGCTCTGGCTGTCCTGGACTTGCCTTGTAGACCAGGCTGGCCTTGAACTCACAGTGATCTGTGCCTACCTCTGCCTCCCAAGTGCTGGGATTAAAGGCATGTGCCACCACACCCAGCTTCTCCACCAATATTTAAGAGTCTGACTCCAAAGTGTTAAGTATCAACCAAGAACTACTTGGCATTTGAGTAAGTCTGTGACATCAAAGAAATAGTGCAAGATAAGAGGTATGGGCTATAACAAGAGTAATTAAGCCTCTGTAGTATGAAATCTTTCTGATATAAATACTGTCTGTATCAAAACAAAAATCTAGGTACCTACCCACCAGAAAAAACACTATAAACTAATTTCCCAGACCTAAGAAAGCTTAGTCCGAACAGCAAGGGAGAAAAAAAAATACACACACAGCAATAGACATAATCACAAAAATATTCTAAAAACTCTGTTGGAGAACAAAAGGTAAGGTAAGGGAAGAACATGTAAAAGATTAGGAATGAACATGATGTTTTTCTTTTGAGGTTAAAAACAAAGGCATATACAGTGGATATTTAAGTACACCATTTCATAAAGATTCTGTTGGACATTCCCTGATACAGTTTCCATTTTGACCTAAAAATTTCTATCGTAAACCAATCAATTTTGAGAACTGTTATCGTATTATTAATTGGGCTTTCTGCTGAACACTTACACTCCCAGCACTTGGGAAGCTAAGGCAGAAGGATCAAGAGTTTGAGGCCAGCCTTGGTTACATAGTGAGTTCCAGGCCACCATGGGCTGCACATTGGGACCCTGTCTCAAATACCTAAACACTCCTACTACCAAAAGAGGTTTCTTTCTTAGTCTTTCTTTCTGTGGTTTTGGGAATTATAGTCTGGGTTTTGTGATAGCCAAGTTCTCTACCAATGAGCTACATCCTCAGCCCCAAAAGCAAAGTAAACACAATCTCCTTTATTTATTTTTGTATTACATCTATCCAAAATTTTTCCCTCTGAAGAAGGGTCTCCTACAGCCCAGGCTAGCCTCAAACTCCTCACAAACCCCTGATCATGCTGCTTCCACTTCCTAAGTGTTGGGGTTTCAAATATGTTCCACCACATCTAGCTCTCAACAGACATTTATTAAACATTTATCATAACAACTACTTGAGATACAGTCTAAAGTAAAATCATCTGCATTTAAGAATAGCATAATTAGGAGAGATTCATCAGGCATATCACACGCACACTGAAATTATATACTTGTAAGTGGTAAGAAGTTCAGACCAGGAGACTGGAGAGATGATTCAGAGGTTAAGACCACTTGTTATTCCACAGGACCAGAGTTAATTCCAAGCACCAACACGATGGTTCACACCCATCCATAACTCCAGTTCCAGGGAATGTGATGGCACGCCCCTTCTGAGCTCCGAGGGCACCAAGTACATACGTGGTGCACACACATGCATTCAAGGAAAACATTCACAAATAAAATATGAATAAATCTAGTTGTTTTTTTTTTTTTTTTTTTTTTTGGTTTTTCGAGACAGGGTTTCTCTGTGTATCCTTGGCTGTCCTGGACTCACTTTGTAGACCAGGCTGGCCTCGAACTCACAAAGATCCGCCTGCCTCTGCCTCCCAAGTGCTGGGATTAAAGGCGTGCGCCACCACCGCCCGGCTAAATCTAGTTTTTTAAAAGAAGTAGTTTAGACCCTAAAAGAAAAGTTCAATTTAGAGGCCAGAGAGGGTTCTGAGAAACAACATAAATTGTCACTTCTTAAACTATATTAGTCTGACAAAATGAGTTTGAAATGGGAAAGCCTAAAACTAGATGTCTGAGACATCAAGAGAACTGAAAGAAAGCCAGAGGGTGTTGAATGGGGTTTGTATATTGATCAATGCCATGGGAACCACTGACAAGTGTAAACAAAAACATGTCATGATCCCAAGATGTTTTGAGAAAAAAAAAGCATCATTCTAACTGTCATGTGCATTAAAAATAAGCAAAGCAATTATTTCTAAAAGGGCAAAGTAAAAGCAGTAGCCTAGACAGGAGCTACTTTAGTATGTAGTGTATGATTTTGTTTTTAAGTTTTTGAAGGGCTTTTTTTTGTTTGTTGGTGGTTTGTTTTTTGAGACAGGGTCTCACTATGCAGCTCTGGCAGGCCTGAAGCTCTCTATGCAGACCAGGCTGTCATCGAATGCAGAGATCCTCCTGCCTCTGCATCCCATGTTTAAAGGTGTGCAACATCACACCTGGCTAAATGTTAAAATCAGAACACTCAGGTCTTACCTTCCAGAGAAAAACTAGCATAAAGAATCATCTGTAGGCTGGTCGTGGTGGTGCATGCCTTTAATCCCAGCACTTGGAAGGTAGAGGCAGGTGGATCTCTGTGAGTTCAAGGCCAGCCTGGTCTACAGAGTGAGTTCCAGTACAGCCAGGGCTTTAAAAAAAAAAAATCATCTGTAGATCAAAAGAGAAGACTAAAACAAACGATCAGCTGATATTAAGGCATACATTTCTGACGCCACTGGCTCACAAGACAGTACCTTTTGAGAACTGACATGACCAGCTAAAGATTCACATTTGACACTCTGAGGAGTCTTTGACAGATGTGGCCTAATGCAGTGTCATGCATTTCTCTCAGCCAATATGGGTGCTGTTGCATCACCAGCCTTCTCTCTAAAATCTCACTGGAAGCCTCCATGACTCTGTAACTCTTGCATCTGCATGTCTGCAAAGCCAGCATCATAGGAAAAATGTAAAGATCTGCTGCCAGTTCAATTAGCATCTGGCCCCCTTGGAACCACAGAATAGTAGCAAACTCTGAATACCTGGATAGCTGATCCTGGGAAAATACTTCTCTAGGAGGCCCTCCACACTCAGGGAACATCAAAAGCTCTTTCTTCCCAAAAGATAAATCTTTCCAATTTTACACTATGGAGCCTGCCAAAGGTGAGAGCTGGTCAAACCCTGAGTCACCCTCAAAGGCATCTTCCCTAGTGTCCTAGCATAAACTGCTTGTCTTTTCTCGTAAAAAAATAAATAAATAAAAATAAGTTGGGCATAGTGGCGCACGCCTTTAATCCCAGCACTTGGGAGGCAGAGGCTGGCAGCAGATCTCTGTGAATTTGAGGTCAGCCTGGTCTAAAAAACGAGTCCAGGACAACCAGGGCTATTTCATAAAGAAACCCTGTCTTGAAAAACAAAACCCAAAAATATATGTATAGATAAATCACATTATGTGTGTGCACGATTGCATGCCACAGTGCAGTGTGAGAATAACCTAGGAGTTTGACTTGTGCTGGGGGTCAGACTCAGGCTGTGTGAAGTCCTAGCAGCAGGTACTTTCACTTGCTGACTTATCTCCTCTGTCCACCTGGCACCTTTTTAATGGCACCAATTTCTCTATAATACCCTTCTTGTCCACAGCTTTAAATATGCACACTTTCTGTCTAAACTTCTTGTTTCTTAGATCTTTCTGCTCTGCTTTCTGAAAATTTTCACTGTAAATTGGGCTAAAACCTGTAACAAGAATCATACCAATTCCTGAACACTAATATTGGCTTGAAAATTCCTCGGCCAAATTAATTAGATCACTACTTTTAAGTTCAACTTCAAAGTCTCAGGACATCACAAAACATAAGATATATTCTTTGTCAGACTAAAAAATACTTTAAGTGAGAGGGAAGAACCATAGAAGCCCCGAGATATAAAAGGGGCAGAGGATTGCTGGAGAAGGAAGGATACAACAGGGTGAAAGGCAGAAGACAGTGAAGGAGGGTCACATTTGCATGAATGTGATGGCATTTTCCTTTCTTCTTAAGATTGACTCAGATTTTGGCCCACAGTTGATCATGGCAGTGGAACACAGGCAGAAATATGAAGCAGCTGGTCACATTTCACTCAGTCAGAAGGGAACAGAGAATGCTGGTGCTCAGCTAGCTCTCTCTCTTGTCCCTCTTTCCCTCCACCCACATTCTTCAAAATAAGTTGGCTCTCACCTCACCTTCTACCACAAGAGTTCCTGGGGATCAAACAAGTCATCAGACTTGGTGGCATGGGCCTTTACTGACAGAGCCACTGTGCTGGCAGTTTAGGACCCAGACCCCAAAAATGGTAGGATTTACTTTTAGTGGCTCTTCCTACATCCATTAACCCAAGTAACATAATGCCTCATAAGCATATCCAGATGCTAAATAATCTTTCATAGATATTCCTGGAAGTTTGTCTCTGAGGAAATGCCAGACCCTGTCAATAACACTAACCACCATACCTTATTTTTCTGGTACCAATTTTGCATGTGAGTTAGCTTTCATCACTGTGACCAAAATATCCGACACAAACACTATAAGGCAGGATTTTGGCTCAAAGTTTCAGAGGGCTTCACTGCAAGGTTGCACAGCCATATGCATTTGGACAGAGCAGTGTGGTGCTGAGAGCACACGGTAGAAGAAAGCTGTTCACTTCATGTCAGAAGCTGAGAGAGGAAGCGCAGAAGAGTCCAAGGAAGATTTAGCCCCAAAAAGGAGACACCCCAGTACTTTCCCCAATTTCTTCCCTATGTCTACCACTGACCATATCCTAATAATGGCACCATATTATGAATACATCAAATTATTATGCCTTCATTTGGTCAAGGTCTTATGATCTAACCACCTCTGGAAATACCGTAACAAACGCCTCCCCCAAAGTGGGCTTTACTGAAATCCTTCTTAAACATTTCTCAAAGCTATCAAGTTGACAACATTAACTACCATTGTTTGTTAAAATGAATCTCCGAATTAACAAAAAAGATGACTGTGGCACTCTAAGCTTCTCAGATTGGATTTGCTATCTGAGTAGTTGTATGTCAAAAGAACACTCAAGAACATGATACGTCTCTGGAATATGGTTAAAATATACCATATTTTCTTCCAGATTTAGCTAAGCAAGAAGCAGCAATATTCTCAGAATAAACAAATCCTTCTTCCTGAAGTCTAATCTGAAGAAGTCAGACATGGAATTCAGTTTCTATGTTGACTGACCTCAAGAAAAACTGAAGCAATTTCCCAAACATAATCTTAAGGATGCACAGAATACACAGAAATCTTTCTCCCAGAACCTGGTACTTTAAAAAATAATAATCACCACAGAACTATAGTCTTTACTTTTTTTTTTTCAAATAAGCATCACTTTAAGCAACTTGGCCATTACCAACCCACTTCCACCTCAAGGTGCCACCAAGTCACTCCACACCTGTGTTTTCCTAACTGCTACCTTCACTGTGACCCGATCATCTGATTTTCCAACGAAATTCAGTTCTTTTCTGGGGATGGAGGTACAGTTTAGTATATAGAGTACTTGCTTAGCATGAATGGGGTCCTGGGTTTATACCCCTAGTACAGTATAAACATGATAGGGAGATGGAGGCAGGAGAATCAACAGTTCAAGGTCATCCTTGACTGATTGTATGTTCAAGACCAGCCTATACTACACAAGACTCAATCTAAAAAATCTAAACAAAGGGCCCAGTGAGATGGCTCAGCAGTTAAAGGCACTTACCACCAAGCCTGACAACATGAATTTGAGTCCCAGAATTTCCAAATACCACCTACACAGTGGACGAGTAAACCAATTCCCTGTAAGTGATCCTCTGACATCCCATACATGCACCCTGTGATGTGCCCATTCCTACACACATACACAGATAAATAAATAAATGTTATGCAGATAGTAGGTAGGTAGGTAGACACAGGCAGTTCAGGGGCTACAGAGATGGCTGAGTAAAGAGCTCAAACTATTCTTGCAGAGGACCCAACTGAGTTCCCAACACCCATACTGGTCAGCTTGTAAGTGCTTGTAAATCCAATTTCATCAACTCTTAACAACTCTGGCTTCCATAGGCACCTGAACTCATGAGACATATGCAGATACACACACACACTTAAAAAATAACATTAAGGGCTGGAGAGACTGCTCTGTGGTTAAGATCACTGGCTGCTCTTTCAAAGGTCCTGAGTTCAATTCCCAGCAACCACATGGTGTCTCACAACTATCTATAATGGGATCTGATGCCCTCTTCTGACATGAAGGGATACATGCAGATAGAGCACTCATACATAGAATACACAAATTAAAAAAAAATAAAAAATGTTTAAACAAAAATAGTAGTTTAGCCGGGCGGTGGTGGCGCACGCCTTTAATCCCAGCACTTGGGAGGCAGAGGCAGGCGGATCTTTGTGAGTTCGAGGCCAGCCTGGTCTACAAAGCGAGTCCAGGACAGCCAGAGATATTCAGAGAAACCCTGTCTCGAAAAACCAAAAAAAAAAAAAAAAATAGTAGTTCATCTCTTAGGCATAAAACAGATTCTGACCAAGACTTTGAAAACAGCCAAGCTCACTCTTGCTACTACAGTGGGCTGGAAATACAGACAATTGTACATACCCCCATCAAAGGTAGTCACTTGAGAAACACAACTGAAGAGAGGTCAAAACCTCCACCAAAATCGAGCTGCTACTTCAACTAAGCTAAGCAAATGGTACCAATCTAAATAGCATTCTAAATAGACCTCCTACAACAGAGTAGGTTTATGATTAAAAAAAAAAAAAAAAAAAAAAAGTGTCAGTAGGGCTGTTAAGGTGGCTGAGCATGTTAAGAGTGCTTGCTGTAAAAGCCCAGGTATGGTGGTTTGAATGAGAATGGCCCCCGTAGGCTCAGACATTTGAGTACTTGGCCATCATTTGGCAGAACTATTTGGGAAGGATTAGGAGGCATTGCCTTATTAGAGGAAGTCACTGGAGGTGGGCTTTGAGTTTCAAAATACTCATGTCATTACCAGAATGTCTCTGTCTCCCTCACTTGTGTAAAGATGTGAGCTTTCAGCCACTGCTCCAGCACCACGCCTGCCTGGCTACCTGCTACAAAGCTCAATGCCAATGATGGTCATAGACTCTAACTCTCTAAAGCTGTAAGCCGCAAATAGTCTTTCTTCTATAAGTTGTCTTGGTCATGGTGTCTTATCATAGCAATAGAAAAATAACTAAGACACCAACCACCTAGGTTTGACCCCCAGAACTCATGTAAAAGTGGAAAGAGAAAACCAACTCCACAAATTTGTCCCCCCCCCTCTAATAACAGTAATAAGAACAATTAAAAGAAGGAGTCGGTAGCCAATGATGCCAAATACACCACAAGAACTGGAAAGAAAATGCCCGTAGCCAGCTTGCTTCTCACACAGAACAGTCTGCTCTAGATGCTAAAATGGCAGTCAGTCTTACTGATGTTTAGCCCATAAAGTATTCAAAAGAGCTCTAAGATTCACTGACAATGCCTTAGGAGCTTAAGCCATTTCTTAAGTGGCAATGATAGAAACCACAAGAGAAAACGCCAGTCCCTCATTACTGTTTCAATCACAACAACTTAAGTCTCCATTTACATATCCATTTTGTGACATAAAAGGGTTTTCTGTACTTTTGAACTATCAATTTTAACTCTGCAGTGTTAAAAGAGGGAAGTAACACAGGAAGTGCTTGGCTGCAACCCTGACCTTGAGGGACTTCTCCAATGCTCTAGCTTTCTTTTTGAGACATGGTCTTGAGAGCTTCCAACTCACTATGCAGCCAAGGATGACCTTGAGTCCTGATCCTGCCACCTATACCTGCTAGGAGGGAGATTACAAGGAGTAGGCACCATCATGCCCTGCTTCCAGAACTCTAGCACTGCCATACACCAACCACTCTTCTAACTTAAAGGAAGCCAACAATTAGAAATATCAACAAATGCAAGGACGATCTAAAACTTCAAACCAACCAGACATAACAAAAGTTCCTATCTTATGATCTGAAAATTGTTAAAATAATGTTACCACACTCAAGCCAGCTGATTTATATATTTCCTCTTGCTTATTTCCATTTCTGTTATAAACAGAATGTGCAGATTTTAGGGTTTTTTTTTTTAACTCCCTATTCAGCAAGTTAATATCTAAGAATGTTTTTCTTGCCCTCATTGGAGTTCTACCTAAAGCTCTGAAGAATCTGCTGACATTAGAAGTCAATCTTGGAGCTGCAGAGATGGCTCAGCAATTATGAGCACTTACGACTCTTGGAGAGGACTCCAGTTCAATTTTCAGCATCCAAACAGCAACTCAGTGTCTTTAACTCTAGTTCTAGGATATCCAATGTCCTCTTCTGTTCTCTGCATTAGGTACACACACGGAGCACACACATGTCAGCATGCATAACACTGTACACATAAAGTAAAATGAAATTCAAAATTAAGTCTTTGTTGGAGCTAAAGAGATAGCTTAGTAAGTTAAGAGCACTATCTACTCTTCAAGAGGACACAAGTTTGATTCACAGAACCCACACTAACAGTTCACAACCATCTATAACTCTAGTTCTAGGGGAACCTGCCCTCTTCTAACTTATGTAAACACCAGGCATACATGTGGTATCCTTATATAGAGTGGGCAAACACTCATACACATACAATAAAAATAAATCTTAAAAAAGGAAAACTCAGCCAGGCAGTGGTGGCTGCCAGCACTCAGGAGGCAGAGGCAGGGGGATCTCTGAGTTCATGGTCTACAGAGTAAGTTCCAGGACATCAAGGCCTACATGGAAGAATCTTGTCTCAAAAAAATAAAAAAATCTTTGCATTTTAAATAAAATTTACAATTTGAGAAATATCAATATAAGATACTGCAGAAGATGAAGTAGCCAAAGGTTGCAAAACTTGAAGAAAACCTCTTTCTTTTAAACTGGCAGAATGAGACCTAAATTCTAGTCCTAATTCAGCTATATGTACTGTCATACAGAGATGATTATAAATCTAGCATTCCATCTGCTGGAGCTCCATTCTCAATCTGTAAAGTGAAAATAGACCAGATAACTTGACATTTCTTCCTTCATTAAAAATTTTAGGATTTTAAAGCTGGGCGTGGTGGTGCACACCTTTAATCCCAACACTTGGGAGGCAGAGGCATGAGGATCTCTGTGAGTTCAAGGCCAGCCTGGTCTACAAAGTGAGTCCAGGACAGCCAGGGTTACACAGAGAAACCCTGTCTCAAAAACCAAAACAACAAAAAAATTTTTTTAGGATTTTAAGCATTAGAAAGAATGCCTTATTTTCCCCTTAAGACTTACAGGAACTACAAAAGGTATTGTCTAAATATGTTGATGTATTTTAAATGAATCCCATCCCCTAATGGTTATAGTTCAAACTCTACAAAGCAGCAATATAATTTTTAAAATATTTAAAATGTTTAAGCTGTTTATTATTGACTTTAAAAATATTTCTTTGTTGGGGAGACTGTGTTAGCATGTACATGTCATAGCTATTCTACAGCACCTCTGTAGAGGTCAGAAGACAACTTGCAGGAGTCAGTTTTCTCCTACCATGGTGATGAGGAACAATGGCAAACACCTTTTACCTGCTAAGCCATTATGTTATATGCAGATGTGGCCACAGCCTGAGAAACAAAGACTGACTTTTAATGTCAGCAAATTTTTGAACAGATTTTGGTAGAACTGCTCCAAAGAGTGCAAGAAAAAAATATTCTTAAATACCAACTTGCTGAACAGAAAAAAAAAAAAAGCGAAAACAAGCATGCTGTTTATCACTCACAGAAATAAGCAGGAGAAAACACATGAACTGCTCAGTACTGTTTTCACATTGTTTTCAGAAGTCGCGGCAGACTAGATACCAAGTGGTGAAATGAGGTCAGTTTTCCAGGCAGTGGTGGCACCAGCACATGTAAAGCCAGGTTTGAGGTGCCTGAGAAACAATCTTAAGACATGGTTATCTACAGGATGGTTAGTGACCAAGCTAGGAGATCAGCAGAGTAGATGGGCCAGCTAGGAAAGCAATGGCATCTCATCTGCATTCTCAAAGCTTTTCATATACCCACTAAACCTCAAAATGGACTCAGATACTGCATTTCAAATGACAGTGGCTATGACTTTATCCTATCTAAATCAAGACTTACTCTATACTCATTCTTTCCTTTGTATTTAATGATATATTAATAATTCTGGTATGGATCTGTGTATAAATTTCAACTGCAGCTATAACACTGTAGGAATGCAACAGTTAAGCAAAGTGGTGGTGGTGGCTGCAGTGGCGCACACCTTTACTCCCAGACTTGGGAGGCAAAGGCAGGTGCAGCTCTGAGTTTGAGGCCATCCAGAGATACAGTCTCAAGAAACAAAAACATACAAAGTATGCAAAAATTATTATCTTTCAATTTCCCCCTTTGCTTTCCATCTAATGAAAATTGCTACTTTTGCTTGTGTTTGCCCTAACAGGGATGTACACAGAGCCTCAGACATTCTAGGTCAGCACTCTACCATAAACTGTGTCTCCATCCCAAACTGCTCACGGTGTTATACTTGTACACAACTCTAAACACATGTGTGTACAGGTGTGCCCACAGGGAGGCCAAGGGAGAGCATTAGGTGTTCTAGTCTATCATTCTCCATCTCATTCTCTTGAGATCCAGTGTCTCTCACACCTTGGGGCTAGGCCAACAAGCCCCAGAAACCTTCCTGTCTCTAACCAGCGAAGTACTGAGGTATGAGCAGGTACTCAAGTCATGCCTGGCTGTTTTTTTTTTTAATATTTTATTATTTATTCATTTTATTTTATGTGTGCTTTGTCTGCAGATATGTCTGTGCACCACATGTATACTTGGTCCCCTTGGAGGTCACAAAAAGATACTAGAACCCCCAGAACTAAGTTACAGAAGGTTGTGAGGGATTATACAAGTGCTGAGAATCAATTGTTGCTCCTCTGCAAGAGCAGCCAGTGTTCTTAACCACTGAGCCACCCCAGCCCTTCTTTCTTACCAAGTGTTTTTCAATATTTGCAACAGTATAAGGTCAGGCATGGTGACAATCCCATGTAATCCCAGCACTTGTATGGAAAATGCAGAAGGATCACATGTTCCAGACCAGTCTGGGCAAATGAATGAATTCAAGACCAGCATGGGCTACAAAGAAAGACATTGTCTCCAAAACAAGAATATTCTATAAAAAATAGAAGACAAAGCAATAAAATCTACTATACATTAAACACACACATCCAACACAGCAAAACCTACTAACTGAATTAAACAAGCAGCAGGAATCTAAGTATACTTCACAGCTCTTAGATTGTTTTTTTTTTAAGACAGGATCTCATGTAACTCAGACTCAGGTTGGCCTTACTACTAAGCCAAGGATAACTAACTAACCCTGGATCCTGATTCCTACCTCCACTTCCACCGTGCTAGGACTAGAAGCACTCATCACCTTGAGGGGCTCATCTGCTTCCAAGTATTACAAATTAGAGTTTGGGTTACAAGGAGAGTTTCACATATTTTGCTGCATTTTCTGTTACATTTATATATATTGCTTTTGTAATAGATCAAAAACATTAAGAGGTAATTATCCAACTTGAAATTCTATCAAAACCACAAGATATGAGCTATATACCTCAGGTAAATCTAGGAATAATTTTGTTAAAATTATGAGCAGCTGGGCATAGCGGCATAGAACTTTAACACCACTCTGGAAAGCAGAAGCAGTCAATCTCTGTGAGTTTAAAGCAAGTCTACTTTGCATAATGAGTTTCAGGCCAGCCAGAACTACACAGTGAGAGCCTGCCTCAAATTTTTAAAAAAGGGGAGAAGCAGTTATTTATTATCACATTTCAAAAAAGGATGTTTTGTTTTTACACGTATGTGCCATAGAACCTTCAGCATACTAGGTCAGTGTCATACCTCTAAACTATACTCGTAGGGAGACCGCAACAACAACAAAACAAGGGACCCTCAAGATTTCTCAGTAGGTAAAGACTTGCCTTTAATACTGGCAGAAATAGGCAGATCTCTGTTGAATTTGGGACTAGTCTCATCTATATATCGTTTTGGTCTAGCAGGAACTACATAATGAGACCCTGACTTATAAACAAACAAATGAACAAATAAAAAGGCCTCAGGATCAGCCTGGTCTCTATATATTGAGTCCCGCCTCAAAGACAGACAGACAGACAGACAGACAGACTGGCTGACTTGACTGTCTGTTGGTATGGCTCATAATAGAGTTCTCGTTTCCTGTAGGAGGCCCTGGGATCAATCCCCAGCACCAAAAGAGGAAAACAAAACAAAAAGAAAAAGCAGTGAACAACAAGAACAGGGGAAAAAAGTTCAGATCACACAAAAAAACGGTAAATGACTATAATCCTAACACTCAGGAAGTAAAGGGAGAAGGATGTGGCAGGGGTAGAAATCTATATTCTTTCTCAAAAATAAAATAAAGACAAGACAAACAAAAAAGGTCAAAATTATTACCAATAAATTTTTTGAAAACAAAAATATGAAAACTATCAGGGGTAGGGATATATAGCTCAGTGATAGAGCCTACCTGTCATGTTGTAGAAAGTCCTGAGGTCAATTATCAGCCCCACAGAAGCAAAACAAAACAAAAAGTTGCCTGGCCTCCTTAAGAGATCAGCCTCCTAGGTGAATGATCATAGGAGTCTCTTAGTTTGAGGCTGAGCACAAAGGAAACCCCTGTCCTCAATAAATAGTTTATGTACACAAACCTAATGAAATAATAGGTTATATAGTCTATATTTATTCAGATATTTAATTAACTGTTCATTAAGTAAATAAACTTACAGGAAGAAAACTTGTATATATGCTTTTTAAAATACATTATGGCACACTAGAAGGATCAGCACTGAGTTTGTACTTTCCCTATAGTCACGGAGTCCTCTTATGTCTACATCAGGTCACTCAATAAAGCCTCCTACAGTAAACCTGGCCACCACCTGTTCTTCTAAAGAAATTTTGTACATAAAAAATAAACTCTTGCTTAAAGGTTGAACATGGACAAGAAAGATGGCCCAGAACTTAGGAGCACTCACAGCTCTCTCAAGTGACAGGGGTTTGGTTCCCAGAACCCACAAAGCAAATGACAACCTTCTGTTAACTCCAGTTCCAATCCCCCTCTGCTGGCCTCTGCCAGCACTACACAAACATGGCGCATACACATGTATGCAGACTAACCACTTAAACACATAAAATAAAAATAAAACTTGCAAGGCATGGTAGTACACTCCTTTAATACCAGCACTCAGGAGACGGAGGCAGAGTTCGAGGACAGCTACATAATGAAACAGAACCGGTCTCAAACCAAAATAAAAAAGTATTAAATAAATAAAAGAAGCCAGGCAGTGGTGGCACTTGTCTTAACCCCAGCACTTGGGAGGCAGAGATAGGTTGATCTCTGAGTTTGAGGCCAGTCTTGTCTACAGAGTGAGTTCCAAGACAGCTAAGGTTATACAGAGAAACCCTGCCTTGATAAACAAATAAACAAAAAAAAGTAAAACAGCTCATCAATTTGTTTGTGTATGGTCCATGGCTGTTTTTCTGCTAAAATGGCAGAGCTGAATAGTTATGACAGAGCCAATAAGCCAACAAAATCTAAATTATTTATTACCAGTCCTTTATACAAAAATTCAGAATGTGATCTAAATGATAGCCAAATATATCAGAAATGGCAGAAAAATAACTGTTTGTTCATTTTAGCCCAATTACTTAAGGTTTATTATGAACTCCTTCTCTTTTGTAACTAGTGTCACTTAATAAATATTGATACTCACATTTCGGTTACTTTCCATAGAGTAGGTACATTAGTTGCCCAGTAATTTAACATTTACAATATTATTACAAACAAAATCGTCACTAAGGCACATTTGTAATTATTAATACATATACTTATCTTTCAATTGCATATAATGTACTAAGGTATAGACAAGCAAAGCTGAACACAGAAACAAAACTTGATATAACCTAATAACTCCTAATAGTCTATTTGGACTACAACATTTCAGAGTACGGACCAGTACTACCAGAGCGTGTACTAGGAAAGACAATGAATGAGCACCATTCCAATCCCACCAAGCTTCTCTCTCTCATGCACACTCCACATTGTGAGGACCAGAACACTGAAAGACAATTTTACCTTGAGTGTGAAAAGACTAATTCGGCCAGGCAGTTTATAAAAGAGTCCTTCTCCTCTTGAATTGGAATGCAGCATGGCGTTGAGGCACGCAAGAGGGGATGTCCCACTGTAAAAGATGAAAGGATGGAAAGACTGGTCACAAAAAATCAGCATCTACTTACCAAATATCCAGCTCCTTTCATTCATTTTCAAATCAAGAGAAGCAAAGCAAGCAATGCAAAAGCAATGATTGCACAGATCTATTATGAATTCAGTACAAGATAAGCAACTTATTCAAGTTCATAGAAATCCCACCCAGAGGGTCTAGGCTGCAGTGTATAATAACGTGGAATATGTACCAAGCACATCCTTAAGTGTTTCCTGACAATATAAACCAAATTCTCAAAAAATTTACAGACAGTTCAACAGTTAACAGTGCTTGCTGTGAGCCAGGTATGGTGGTGCACATCTATAATCCCAGCACTCGGGAGGCAGAGGCAGAGGCAGGCGGATCTCTCTGAGTTCAAGGCTAGCCTGGTCTACAAAGTGAAGACACCAGTCTCCTGTCTTGAAAACAAAAACAAAAACAAAAAGAGTAGGTTGGTTGCTTTCACAGAGGGCCAGAGTTTGGTTCACAGTACCCATGCTGTATGGCTCACAACCTGTACCACTTAGCTATGAGAATCCTATGCTCTCTTCTGGTCTCTAAAAGTAACCACATATACATGCCATACACACGAGTTAAAAATAAAATAATTCCCAAGTTGTATGTTAACAAATTTTAAAGCACATATTTTAGCCAGGTATGCTGGCTCATTCTTATAACCTCAGCACTCAGGAAGCTGAGCTAGGTGGCCTACCTCCAAGTCTGGGCTACATAGTCAGTTCCAAACCATTTTGGCCTATATATGAAAATCTGCTCAAAAATAAAAACAAAATAAACCTTAATAAAAATTTTATACTGAGGGCTGGAGAGATGGCTCAGAGGTTAAGAGCACTGACTGTTCTTCCAGAGGTCCTGAGTTCAATTCCCAGCAACTACATGATGGCTTATAACCATCTATAATAAGATCTGGTGCCCTCCTTCTGGAGTACAGACATGTAGGCAGAACACTGTGTACATAATAAATAAAAATATTAAATAAAAAAATATTTTACACTGAGCCGGGCATGGTGGCGCACGTCTTTAATCCTAGCACTCAGGAAGCAGAGTCAGGAGGAAGGCCAGCCTGGTCTACAAAGTGAGTCCAAGACTGCCAGAGCTATTACACAAAGAAACCCTGTCTCAAACAAACAAACAAACAAAAATAATTTTTTACACTAGGTGGGAGTGATACACATCTTTAATCCCAGCACTTGGGAGGCAGAAGCAGGTATATCTGAGTTTGAGGCCAGCCTGATCTACAGAGCAACTTCCAGGACAGCCAGGAGAAACCTTATCTTGAAAAAACAAAACAAAACAATTTTTTTACTATTACAAGTAAGTTTTCTCAGCTGAGAATAGTGTAGCCTTTACTTTCATCACATGAGAGGCAGAGGCAGGTGGATCTCTGTGACTTTAAGATCAGTCTGATCTGCATAGGGAACTCCAAGGCAGCCAAGGCTACATAGCAAAGCCTCCAGATCAATCGATCAATCAACCAGTATTCTGGTTCCTGGGGCTGGAGAGATAACTCATTGGTTTACAGCACTGGCTGTTCTGGCAGAGGACTGAAGTTCAGTTTCCAGCAACTACATCAGGCAGCTCCCAACAGTTGTCAGTGATTCCAGTTCCAGGAGATCTGACACTTTCTTTTGGGCTTCATGAGCGCGCGCGCACGCGCGCGCACGCACACACACACACACACACACACACACACACATCACCAGGCGTAGTGGCACACGCCTTTAATCCCAACACTCAGGAGGCAGAGGCAGGCCGATCTCTGTGAATTCGAGGCCAGCCTGGTCTACAAAGCGAGTCCAGGACAGCCAGGGCTCTGTTAAACAGAGAAGCCCTGTCTGGAAAAAACCAAAATCAATCAACAAGTGTTCTTGATCAGCAAGAGGACTTAGCAGGTAAAAGGCTCCTGCCACCAACCCTGAAGACCTGAGTTCTATCTCAAGACCTTCATGGTAGAAAACCTGAACCAACTCCTAATTAGGGTTAGGACAGGGTTAGCTTGGACCCTCCTCCCCAATATTCACGCAAAATAAATAAAATATAATAAAACATATTGAGTAAAAAAACAAAAACAGGTTTCAAGACGCTACACTGTAATATATGTATCATGCCCAGATACTGCCACACAGCTTTATGAAAACACCAGACTCAATGGTACTGTATCCCCATAATATGCCCGTACTTTATTTTTGTACTCATCTACAGTCTTCATTTAAAAGAAAAAGGCCATCAAATGGAGTTAGTATAATGCTTAAACATCTGACTAGACAGTATGTGAAGTTTCATGGTCTCAGCCAAAACAGGTTACAAAATGACAACTTCATGAGACAGAGGACACTTGCCAGTCTTCAAACAGAAAAAGTGTTAAAAACAGACAAATGCGCCTTTAATCCCAGCATTCAGGAGGCAGAGGCAGGCAGATCTCTGTGAGTTTAAGGGCAGCCTAGTCTATGAAGTGAGTCCAGGACAGCCAGTTCTACATAGAAAGACTCTTGTCTTGAAAAACCAAAAAAAAAAAAAAAAAAAAAAAAGACAAATGGCTATTACCATTAAATTTGTCACTAGAACATTAATGTTAGGATTCACCTGTATATATTTTCTTCACTCTCCTTGGCATGTTAATAAAATGTATCCTGCCAGGGGTAGTGGTGCACACCTTTAATCCCAGCACTTGGGAGGCAGAAGCAGGGGAATCTGTGAGTTTGAAGCCAGCCTAGTATACAAATCCAGTCTAGGACAGTCAGGGCTATTACACAGAGAAAAAACCTGTCTCAAAACACCCCCCCCCCAAATCCTAAGCCCCCATTTTTTAAAACTAGCAGCCCTAACTTATATAGTGTTAAAAATAAATTGAGGGTTAAAAAAGCTATTGAAAAAACAATTATTCTACTTTGACACACACTGGATGCTAAAAATAACTTTTTTCAACATAAAAACCAGTCATGGTACAGAATCTGGAACATCAAATAGCTGTGCCAGCATGTCCTCCAATGGGGGACATGCTGGCAAGTCCTCCTGTAACTCCTGCACACTGTACCCATCTCCCATGACAAGACTGCTCACTCACCCTGAGTGCTACAATTCCTAGAACAGCATAAAGACGGAACAAGGGGCTAGTTTACCTTCTACAGGCATGGTGGTTCAACCAACAGCAGAGCAGACATTGGTGTGATGGGGAACAGCACATGGAAATAAAAATGAAGCACAGTTATCACACTGCAAAGTGCACAGTACAAATCAAATAGATGGACTGTAGACAACCCTAAGCATCTCTCCCCACAAAGCTTTAGCTAAAAAATATGTGATCTGAAGAAAGTGAACAACTTTCTACAGTTTGATTAGCACATAATATACTAACTGCCTAGGGCTCAGGAGAAAAGCTCATAGGTGTGCTAGGCAGGCACTTGTAATTCCAATGCTGGAATGACAGAGACAGGCTTGTAGCAAACCAGCACAGACTAATTTGCAAGCAGTAGGTCCCAATGAGAGATCCTTTTTCTCAAAATGCAAGGCAGAACGACATCCAAGGCTAGCCAGGCATGGTGGCACACACCTTTAATCCCAGCACTTGAGAGGCGGAGGCAGGCGGATAAATGAGTTCGAGGCCAGCCTGGTCTACAAAGTGAGTCCAGGATAGCCAGAGCTGTTACACAGAGAAACCCTGTCTCAAAAAAAAAAAAAAAAAAAAAAAAGACATCCAAGGCTGTCCTGACATAAACATACACCTGCAAATACATAAACATGTATGCAATATCCCTCATAGACAAAATATTATTTGTTCTAAGCCCCTAAATGGGACTGCTGTATATAAACTCCCCTTTCTTCACTTAAATTAAAAAGAAAAGAGGTTGGGGGAGAGGGGAATAGCTGATAGTGGCTCAGCGGTTAAGAGCATTGGCTGCTCTTCCGGTGGATCTGGGTTCAATTCCCAGCACCCACACAGCAGTTAACAAGTGAATCTAACTCCAGTTCTAGTGGTTCCAACACCATCTTCTGGCCTCCATGGGTACTACATGCACACCATGCACACACATCAACTAGTTGTAAAACATACACACAGACACACACACACACACACACACACACACACACACACACACAAAATAAATATCAATTTTTTTTTTAAGCTGGGCAGTGGTGGCACACAACTCTAATTCCAGTATTCAGAGGCAGAGGCAGGTGGATTTCTGAGTTTGAGGGCAGACTGGTCTACAGAGCAAGCTCCAGGACAACCAGGACTACAGAGAAACCCTGTCTCAAAAAAACTAATTAAAAATAATAATAAAAGTAGATAAATAAAAGAGAAGTTGATGTAATTAATGGTGAGAAGAGAGGGGAATCAAATTAAAGACAACTGATTTTCATTCCTCTAATTAATTCTGTGTTTACTTGTTTTCTCCAGGAAAAATTATAACAAATTCAACAAATTACTCATTAATACATTTATATCACAACTTACTAAATCAGCTAGTTGTGGGTAGTATGTGTCTATAATCCCAGCCCTTAAGAGGTGGGAACTTGGGCTGGAGAGTTGGCTTAGCGGTTAAGAGCACTGGCTGCTCTTCCAGAGGTCATGAGTTCAATTCCCAGCAACCACATGGTGGCTCACAACCATCCATAATGAAATCTGGTGCCCTCTTCTGGCCTGCAGATATACCTGCAGACAGAACACTGTATACATAATAAATAAATCTTTAAAAAAAAAAAAGAGGTGGGAACATGAGGATCAGAGTTCAAGGCAAGCCCTCATCTGTGCAACAAGATGGAAGCCACCCTGGGCTGCAAGAGACTGTCTTAGAAAACAAAGAAGGCTCAATCAATGGGTAGCCAGAGGGTTTTATGCCATCGAGACCACCCCTCTTGGATCCATCCAAAAGGAAAAGACTTTAGTCCTCTGACAGAGAAAGTACAGAGAAAAGATCATATACGGGTTTGCTCCTTCTCTATTACTAAAACCTATAAAACAAGACTGTATGAGAAGACAGGGCTACCATGAGACCTTATCTTAAAAAAGAAAAGAAAAAAGTGTACTAGAAAATTTATCTGATTCCATTGAAGAAAAATAATCTAATCTAGCTGTAGGCCAAGACCTCAGTGAGGTCTTGTGAAAGACACTGTATTTCTGATGAAAATAAAAGGATGTTTACCCACTCTTCTTCCACCCTCAAACTACACAACACCACTATCATCAGATACACAACCACAGGTGGACCAACAAGTGGATTTACTATTGTATACCACAGACATATGTCATGTGAAGCCTCGTTTAAGCAACAGGAGCAATACAAACCTCATTTCCTTCAGTCCTTCTGCCTCTATGACCTGAAGAATCTGTTTTGGTGTCATTGGAGCATCCGAGTAATTTTCCAACACCTGAAAAAACATAAACATTATGACTTCAATATGAAAATTCTCATTACATCCATCAGTCTGCACCATGGCCTGTAGTTCTGCTATGAGGAGCTGCCAGTACAAGACGATTATTTACCACAATCAAAATGACTTTGGGGCTAGGGATATGGATCGGTGGCTGAAGTACAAGGCCCCAGCATGACACCGAAACAATTACTTCAGATACCAAATCACACTTGATAAGTATATTGAATGTTTACTGCAATTAGATAAAAACATAATTAGGTAAAATATTCTAATTCTCAATTCTAAGGACAGCTAACTTAACATCTATGTGTTAACATATCTATATGTGTGTAAGACCTTAGCAGCTCTAGTAACTGTATAATTTAATGTTTTTTATTTATAAGATATAGCTGAGTATTGATGGCACATACCTTTAATTCCAGCATTCAGGAGGCAGAGTTGGGCAAACCTGATTTTGAGGCCAGCCTGGTCTACAGATTGGGTTTCAGGACAGCCAGGGCTACACAGAGAAACCGTGTCTAGAAAAATCATATGTGTGTGTGTGTTTGTGTATGTATGTATGTATTATGCATGTATGTGAATAATATATCTCTTATAGACCAGGCATGGCAGCATACACTTTTAATCCCAGCTCTCAGGAGACAGGTGAACCTGTTGTGATGCCTTTCAAAAAATAAAAACCAACAAAAAATACTGCTGCAAAATACATGATAAAATGGAAATCCATTTAAGGAACTTTCAGGCCAAGTATGGTGGCACAAGCCTTCAATGCCAACAGAAGCAGACAGATTTCTGTGGGTTCCTGGTCTATATACTGAGCTCAAGACCAGCCAAGCTACATAATGAAACCCTGCCTCAAAAAAAAAAAAAAAAGGCTTTGACTAGTACCCATATAGGTATATGTGTGCGTATATACAGTTTTTGTTTTTGATACAGTGTCACTAAGTAGCCCCATCTGACACAGAACTCAGTATGTAGACTAGGTCAGTCTCACATTTACAAAGCCCTTCCTGCCTGTTTACCAAGTGTCTGCATTAAGGGTGTGCACCATCATGCCAGGCTGTATGTTCAGTCTTCTTCTATGACAACCTAGTCTAGCTCTGAACTTGCCATGTAGCAAAGGATGACCTGGAACTCTTGCCCCCATTGTCCCCACTCTCATGTGCTAGGATTACAAGAGTGTGGCATGCCAGCTTCAGTTCTTTTCCGCTACAGCATGAAAAACTGCCACAGTTCATTTTGCCACTTGACAACAGTGTATTTCTATATGTGACTGACATAACAAACAGCAAGAAAGTCAATGTCCTCCTGGTGCCAGTTTGTCTGTAACACAGTCAGCACTTCCTCAGCAGCTGCAACTCTTCCTCTAAGAAGTTGAACAGTTTCAGAAAGTCCCTCTTCTAAGGAAGGAAAACAAACGTGTAATTATCTTACTTTCTACACCTGTGCAGCTGCTGTGGCCACTTCAAGTAACAAGTGTAACACCACCAAGTTCTCTGTCATTTAAAAAAAAAGGGGGAGGGAGAAGGGGAGGAACAGCAGGCTACAAAAGACCTTGCCAATAAAGGAAATCAAGGTTTGGAGAAGGGAATACTAAAACAAAACTCCCATTTTCCTCCTTAGCCTCTCTGTTAATTTTTACACTGCTCTTGGATAATGTGTCAATTACTAACACTGCTTCTAGTTCTGATGAATATGAGCCTATCTACCTTTAGCCTGGACTTCTCCCAAGCTTCAGATTCAAGCAGTTCCGTATGATTCAGCTGTCTGTCTATTCTTAATTTGATCTACTCTAATTCATCTCAGCGTTTATCTCCCCTCCAGCCCTATCCTTTTCCCTATATTCCTTACCTTGGTTGGCACTCTTTCTAATCTAATCCTTCACTTAAAACCACTGGGAACACCTGCTTGTTTGTGCCAAGCTCAATTCTAGGGATCCAGAGTCTACCTTCATCATGTTGCTATTTCAAAATCATCCTCAGCAACTCTGCCTGTCTCTCCACATGTAGCAAAAGGTAAGTTTCCAGAACCCACCCAGCCACTAAAGTGCATGCTTTAGATTCAGATAGGCCAAGATTCAAATTCTACTCTGCCAAACTGAAGCAAGTACCTATCCAACCTGAGCCAAAGGGGATCTCTCACTCAATTATTTGGAGATCTTCCTCTCAGGGTCTTTTTCATATTAAAAAGAACATAAACAAGCATCTGTAGGTGCTCA
Organism: Lophiomys imhausi; assembly: GCA_907164525.1. Lineage (NCBI taxonomy): Eukaryota > Metazoa > Chordata > Mammalia > Rodentia > Muridae > Lophiomys > Lophiomys imhausi. Next base: position 919,323 of record CAJQZJ010001061.1, read on the forward strand.
GAAGCTGGACACACAAGGCCTCTCAATCACCTCTGCCTCCCCCACAAGACTGCCTCATGGACACAGCAAGCTTCTGTCCTAGCAATCTTTGCTCCCTCTCATTTGCACACTTTACAAATATATTCACATCCATTCACATCTCTTCTCCCTCAGCCATTCTTTTTTCATCAGCTTCTGCATGTATGGCCTCCTCTGTGATAGACCTACCCACATTCCACTAACCCTTCAAGACTCAGCTCAGAAAGAACATCTGGAAGCACTCCCTGGTCTATGCTAGGCAGTCAAACCTCTCTTCTTCAGGGTTCTCACTGTTCCATAGTACAAGTAATTATCTCCCAAGCCAGGATACTTCAAAGGAAGTGAGGAACTAATCATTTATTCCTAAACAAGACACTTGTTTAAATCGGTGGATCTCCAATGACATGTAAGCCTTTAGTTCTCTTCATGCATCTGAATCCCACACACACCATCCCCAGAAGACTAAAAGCTCCTTGGTTCTTCATAGTCTAACCCAAGTGCCCAAAGTCAATAAACCTACAGTAAGTCTCAGTACAGGTTACTGATGGTCACTGTCACAAGATACATCTCCTTGATACCAGCTGAGCTAGCAAATCTCCTACAAAAAAAAGAACAAAAGCACTACTCCAAAAAAATATATATCTGCCAATTATTTAAATAGTGGCCAGAAAGAGCTTCAGAATCTTAAAAGAGAAGGAAGGAAATTTCTAAAGAGAAGATACACCTAAAGATACAAAGTACTCATTTTCATTAAAATTGTATATGAACCACTAACTTTCAGAACAATCCAACAGTGTTCTATTCCCAGTCTTTCCAGACTACACATTTTTGAAGGAAAGAAAAAAGAATCTCTTCTACTTCAAAGTACAAAAAAAGTTTGCTGTAAGAATGGTCAGCCACCAATGAGAACAAAACTAAAGCATGCAATGTAGTGTATCTCAAAAGCCAGAGGAATCTATTTAAGAGTAGTTCATAACAAGCTGGCAGATTTACCCGCTCCTGTACTTCAGACAGGTAGAAACATTACCACACTGTAAGGCATCTGAGAGAAGAATGTCCACTTCTTAAAACAACCACAAAAACTCATCTGCAGGGGTATTCTACTCTACTGGAATTCTCCAGAATTCTCTCAGCTTTCCTACACCAAGACAGCAGAGATAAGACTATATTATCTACTCACCAATTTGAGTGAGGCCAGAAGCAGTTAAACTTCCACCTGACAAACACATGTAGTCACCACTACAAGCACTCTAAATTCAACTGTCCAAAAGTAGTTAAGAATAATAACCCTGTGACAAAATGAACTGTCCTGCCATTGTAACTCACTGCTTGCCAGGTATCCTCATATGCAGTAGAAGCTAATAAACTTCCCAGCACTCTATGTGACAAGACTCAACTCTCCCACCCCTACAAAAGCACAGAAATTCTAAAACACAAACCACATAAAAGATATGCAAAATTACATACCACATTCCCACAAGTCCTCTTTCAAATGTACAACTACACCACAAAGAAATTCCTGTTCAAATTACTATTTTTAACTGAAGAGCTACAGAAGAAAAAGAGAAATAACTTAGATAATTGTGCTTGAAGGTGAGCCAATGATAAATAGAAATAGCAACCTTACTTAACCTTGGAATTCAAACCGCAGTAAATTTAAGAACCTAAAGTGGCTTAAAATAACAGTGGATTCCAAATTGCTATAGCCTTTCAACTAATAGGCGCCTAAAGAGCTTTGAGACAAAGAGTTCAGAATTGTCAGGACATAAATAACACAGGATTTGAAGGTACTTTCACCTACCTCTAACAAGTAGGGTTCTGGCAAGTAAATTTTCTTTGGGTACCCAGAGTCATAAACACCTGCACCCAGAAACTCAGAACTTCAATGAACAGTCAAGACTCAACAACCTCCAAATAAAATAAAACAAGCAAGCTTTGTTTCAGCTTTCTCCTAGGCTCCTTCCGACCTAAATTTGTCACCAGATGAAGCATCATTGAATAAATCCTAAATTCCTAGTTCTGATGGACCCACAGAAGGAAAAATATACCACCTAAGAGTTTCAATTTTCATATGCCAACAAAAAATAAACCAAACTACAACCCTCACACAAACAATTTCTGTTTCTCTTCCCAGGGTAACAAGAGAAGACACCATCAAGAACTCCAGTGGCTGGGCGGTGGTGGCGCACACCTTTAATCCCAGCACTTGGGAGGCAGAGGCAGGCGGATCTCTGTGAGTTCGAGGCCAGCCTGGTCTACAAAGTGAGTCCAGGTCAGCCAGAGCTCTTATACAAAGAAACCCTGTCTCGAAAAACCAAAAAAAAAAAAAAAAAAAAAAGAACTCCAGTGGAAATTCTCTGGTAGCTCTAACAGCCCAGGTAAATTAACCGGCTTTCACAGACTCCAAGAAAAGGGTTTCCTCTAGATTTTCATCAACCTCCAAACACTTTTGAGGCAGAAATCACTTTCCAGTAAAAGGAACAATTAGAAAGCTAGGCTTCACTCCGTCATTAAAACTGAATTGGAACAACTACTTGTAAACTACAGGGCGTCAACTGACAAGTGCCATGCTCCACAATCCCCAGCTGTGGCAGCCTGAGGACATGACATCTCCAAGAGAAGTAGAACCTATTAGGATTGTCATCAGCAACATTTAAGAACATGCCTCAAGTCCTCTGGCTTTGTATTTTTGAATCCAAAAGGAACCGATCTCCCAAGTTCACTGAAGCTTGGAAAACAAAATCCACAAACCCTCTGCACAGGCAGCTAGCTCAATCTATTTTTTTAAGCCCTCTGAAAAGGAGCCTCATCCTTTCCAAAGTGTGTTCAGTCCCTTTGCAGAATGCCTACCTCTATTGCAGTCACAGTGGCTCAGTGTGACTTGAATGTCCGTGGGCCACCTGCACAATAATCACTTAAGCGGTTGGCCAAAGTACTGTTTCTACAGCAGAATCTCGGGTTCAGCCCTAGAAACAGTGTTTTAAACAAAGTCCCCAGGTATTCTACCACTGGGCACTCAAGTTTGAGAACCACTAAAGGTTCAGATTGGTCCTTGGCAGTTGCTTCCCGACACACACCTGGTTTAAATTGCCAACGCTTTAAATGCTTCCCACGTCCTCGAAACCGGGGGGCGCTTTCCCACCCCCGCAGTGTCCAGCGACCCACTCCACTGACCACGGAGAGGGAAGCACTTCCCACCCTTCCCGGAAACCTAACTCCCACAGATCAAACAGTGCTTCCCGGGACCCCCTGCTGCTGCCAACGTGGGGGAGGGGAAACTGGATCCCAGGCGCTCCGAGGGGAGGAGCCGCTGGCCAGCTCGCCCCTCCGCAGGAATTCAGGAGGGTGTGCGGAAAAAGGCGCCCCAGCCCACTCGGGCCAGGGACCTGCAGCGCTCGACGCCCGGGCGGCTCCGCCCCCTGCTGCGGTGGGCAGGGCCTCGCCCCTCCCCCGCTCCGGGAGCCGCGCGGGAGGCCACCCCCCAGCCCCCCCCCCCGCCGCGGCCCCCCGGGCAGCTCGCCTCACCAGGCGCGCGGCCTCTGCCCACGTGCGCTCCTTCTTCCTTTTCTGTTTGTCCTTCATCCTCCTCCGCAGCGGCGGCAGCGGCGGCTCCACGAGGGACCTCCGGGCGGGGCGGGCTGGGGCGGTGGCGGCGCGGGGCTGGGGTGGAGGCGGCGGCGGCGGGGGGCGCGTGGCGGCGGCGCGTGCGAGGACTCGGGTGCGGCCGGAGAGGGCGGGGGCACCGGGACCGGCTGGCGCGAGACCCAGCGCGAGGGCGGCGGTGGGGGAGGGGCGGCAGTTCCACGCGCCCGCGCTGCGTCAGTCGCCCACGGTAGCGGCGGCAGCCCCGCGATGGCTAAGGAATGCGGCGGCTCCGCATAACCACGGGGTCAGAGGTCACGGCTCGGGCCTCCGCTTTCCCGCGCTGCTGGGAAACCGAGACCAGACTAGTGGCGGGCCGGGAGGGTGAGACGCGGCTTTCCCTTCGACGCTCGGATGCGTGCGTGTCTGCCGTGGGTATGTGTGTGTATGTGTGTGCTCGCGTGTGTGTGAGAAAGAAGAGTGAGGAGGGGGAGTATGGGGTTTTTTTTTTTTTTGAACAAAAACAAACCGAAAGGGTGTCTGGGATTTGTAGTCCTTACTGGCTCACTGGCCTCCCCCGCTCCGGAAGAAAATGGCTGCTTGAAGTGGTTGGACCACATTTCCCGGCGTGTCCCGGGACTGTGTTTCCGCCCACTCTTTTCCGTAACCCGCTGCGCTCCGAGCTCGGTAAAGGTGGGGGCGGGGAGTCTGTCTGGAAGGGACGGGGCGGGGTCTCGCGAGGTTCGGGAACTAGTGGAGGCCAGAGGGTTTCTGGGAGGTGTTGCTGGGAAGGGGCGGTGGCTGAACTCCCCCGGCCGCGCGGTTAACCCGTTCACTGTGTTTGGGGTATTAGGGGAGGGTCCGGTGAGGATGAGGATCCGGAGTCTGCTACCCTTTCTGCTTCCACTTTGCGTCTCCCCTCCTCCCCCCCACATAAACAGTTTTCATCTGCCCTTGTGGGTGACAAAAACAGGACTTTCCCTTTTGGCCCACCCCTAAATGACTCAACTGGCGCATAGTCATAAGCAAAGAGACACTCATATCAATAAAACGGTTATTGCACGATTGATCGACCTACACGGTTACCCATTTCCTCTTGTACTTTTATACCGTTATGTATTTGCAGAGTGTGCACGTGCAATCTACAGCAGGATTGATGCCAGGTGAATTGGTGATCTGGTGGTAGGTTAAGACTCAAGGGCCATCCATGTAAATTAAAATACACCTGTGTATTTTTAGACGCAGTACCTGGAGAGAGGTCAAGTCCTAATGTCAACCAAACCTAGATTTAGAATCCTGTCACTCCCTGACTTTTAACGCCACTGAGCCTTAGTGTGATCTATATTAGTATTAATATCTCACATTAATGAGGTACAAATTAGCATGAAGTATCTAGAAGATCAGAGAATGTGGGGGATCCTGGTATTTTTAGGCTCATGTTAATTTGGCTTCTGGCATAGAATAATAGGTGTTGTTACAAGCTCACAGAGAGTGAGCAGTGGAGCCTCTTAGAACCTTGATTGTAGTGTTAGATGGGATGAGGTTTGGGGCACCCAAACATGAAGTATTTTTCTTATGTATTTGTTGGATCAAGGTCAACAGTCAGTCTTGAACTGGACTTGAACCTTTTTAAAAACTGATTTTACAGTTTTTGAAGTTTTGGGTGAGGAAACTATGGTGTTTGCACACAGGCAGCCAGTGCTGAGACAAAGCAATCACTGAGCAGTCTGGTCCTTCCACCTAAGGGGTTCAGCAGTCCTTAATACTGATCACCAGCTGGGCCTGGTGGCTGGCACACGATTTTAATCGTAGGACTCAGGAGGCAGAGGCAGGCAGATCTGAGTTCAAGGCCAGCCTGGTCTACAAAGTGAGTCCAGAACAGCCAAGGCTTGTTACACACAGAGAAACCTTGTCACGAAAACACACACAAACTGATCACCCAAGACTCAAATCCAGTAAGCAAAAATCTACAGTGAATAGATTGTAGGAGAAATTTACACATTTTTTATACCACCACCCCCTTCTGATTTCATCTCAACAGGGAGAGGAGGAATAACTTCTAAAATAGTTTTGGTTTTGACATTTTAAGTTTTTTTTTTGAGACCAGATTTTACTATGTACTCCTTGCTAGCCTGGAACTCACTATACAGACCAGGTAAGCCCCGAACTCACAGAGGTCCACCTGCTTCTACCTTCCCAGTGCTGGGATTAAAGGTGTGTATTAGGATTTGGGGTGTGGGGGTTATGGTAGGGATTGAACTGAGGGCCTTCACACAATCACTATGTTCTAGCACCCTTTATTTTGTTTTTGTTTTTATTTTGAAACAAAACCTCACAATATAGACAGGATGGCCTCAAACAGGCTACCATTCTCTTTCCTCTGCCTTCCATTAATATGTGAGGGATTAAAATACATGCCCACTACCCTTGGCCTTCAGTTAAATGTATAAATTATAAAAATATAATTATTTTTTCAGTCTGCAGCTAAAACAGTCAGCTCTGAGAGGATAGTGAAACTTATTTCAAACATTGTGAATCACTGGGCATGGTGGCACATGCCTTTAATTCCAGCACTCGGGAGGCAGAGGCAGGCGGATCTCTGAGTTCAAGGCCAGTCTGGTCCTACAAAGTGACTCCAGGACAGTCAAGGATACACAGAGAAACCCTGTCTCAAAAAAGTAAACAAACATTTTGAATTGCCCCGTATCCCTAACACATACACACACTTGGAAGTATTAAATAGGGAAGATTCACTCTAAAATGCAGGCTTTGTGTTTTGCTGTGCTGGGAATTGTGTTTATGACTGTGTGCATGTTAGATGCTTCACCATTAAGCTACTCTTCCAAGCCCTTTTTACCTTTGAGATAGGTTTTTATTTAGTCACACAAGCTCGCTTGACCATGCAGTCTCTCTGCCCCAGCCTCCAGAAGAGCTGGGATTACAGGCTCATGCCACCAGAGCTGACTAAAATGTTCATGGACACTGTGGAAATCAGTTCCTACCTGAAAGCACCCAACCTTTCATTCATGAACACTGCCCCAACCAGAACTCCATTACATTACCTTCAATGGGAAAAGGAGATTTGCAGATCAAAATTAGGACCTTAGGAAGATCATCTTCCTAGACTTTCTGAGTAGGTCACTGGAATTAACATGGATCCCTGAAAACATAGGTGTTTTGGAAATATGAAGCAACTCAATTCACTGTTGCTGGCTTTGAAGTGGGAGAAAGCAACAGCTGCAGGGAACTAGGGACCATAGTCATTCAACCCAATGGAACTGAACTCTTGACAGTGTAGATGAGCTCAGAAATAAGAGTCTCCAGAAAGGAAAATACATACCTTGACTTCAGTCTCAGATTGAAGCAGGGAACCACTGGAACCCACTCAGTATTTGGACTTCTGACCCAGGGAAGTATGAGGGATTTCTAAATGTAGTTTCAGGCTGTGTCTGTATTAACTTCTTACAGTCAACAAACACCAATACAGATGCTGTGGCAACCCTTCTTTTAGTTTGTCTCAGCAAGCATTGCCTAGTTCTTAGAAGTGGGTCAGGCTGTGGGAAAATCCACATGTGAATATTTCAAGATCTCTACCATTGTAGAATCAAACTAATGATAGTCATATCATTAAGTGTAAAGAGTAGTATGTCCAGAGGACTGTAAAAAGTATGTGTTGGAAATGGATGAGGCAGCTCATGTCTAATTTCATCACTTGGGAGGTGAGCTGGGCTACATAATGAGTTTGAAGGCAATCTAAGGTACACAATGAGACTTACTCTGGAAAAGAAAGGAGAGAATAGTATTTGAAAGTTACATTTGCTTATTAAGCTTTAAGAGGTTTTGGTGGTGGTGTTTTTTATTTTTCCCAGTTAATAAGAATCATGGGCCTTTCTTTCCAGAAGCAGCAAGCACATACATGCTCTGTTTTAGTGTGTTTTAAAGTTGTTTTTATCACAGTACTTTTATTACAGGTCACCTTTGAAAGTTAACACTGGTGCCATGAGCTTAATTAAGATAAACAAAACTGCTATTCAGTCCTGCCCAGTTCTGGATGAGTCATTGTTTTTCCATTTATGAACAAAGTACACAAATAGAATAATATAAGCAACAAACACCAGAGGCACACAAAAGGACACAGCATCCCTGATCCTCAGTGTGATATGTTAAGACTAGTTCTGGGGCTGGAGAGATGCTCAGGGGCTAAGAGCACTGTGTACTCTTACAGAAGACCTGGATTCAATCCCCAGAACCCACATGGGAGTTCACAACTGTCTATCTCATTCACATGGCGTACAGACATATATGCAGGCAAAACACCAATACACATAATTTTTTTAATTGAAAAAACACATTGGTTCTGGACTCTAGTGGCTCCGGGTTTGAAACTCTGTAGCCTTTCTCCAGCTACGTGGTCTTGAACAAGTTATGCAAGTTCATTAACCCAGCACTGTCACTGGACAACAGGGTACAGAATAAAATTCAAAGGGTGGTCTTGACAGGGTGGCACATGCTTGCTCACGTGGGAGGCTGTGGCAGGGGAACCACTTGAACCAAGAAGTTTGGGAATAGCCTGGATAACACAGAGAGACCCCATCTCAAAAGATAAATGAGAGCACAATTGTTCCACCTCAGGTACTGTGGAGCTCTCCCACCCTTCCCACATTGCATCTATTTGCATGGCTTTTGGTTGATAACTACACATTTGGTGTCTGATTTTGTTTCCTGTATCCCCCCAAATTCCAGCCATAGTCTTTGGCATGTAGTAGGTAACCAGACTTGGTATATGAGCCAATCTCAGTAATTCTTTTGTTGTAGAAAGTCTCTGAGGAGGAGCTGAAGAGATGGCTCAGCAGTTAACACCGGGTGTTCTTCTAGAGGACCTGGGTTCAATTCCTAGCATACACATGGCAGCTCACATCTGTCTGTAACTTCAGTTCCAAAGGATCTGACACCCTCACACAGACATTCATGTAGACAAAACACCAGTGCACACAAAATGAAAATATATAAATAAAATAAAAACACAAAGATTTATTTAAAAAAAGAAAGTAAGTCTCTGAGGAATGATCCCCTATTGAATGCTCTCAACAGATTTTGGAACCTACTCATGGGGAAAAAAGCTAAGACAAGATGTTACCCAAACATCTCTGCAAGTACTAAGTAGAGATTTGATGGCACTCCCATTCTCTCTGAGTTGCCAAATCTGCCCACATTACGGATGACTTAACGCATAGCTCAAGTGCCATTCACCATCGTTTAAATTCTACTGTTCAGTCTCCCATGACTCTGGAAAAGGTAATTAAATTACCAAAATGTTTACAGTAGTTATCTCTAGGTTTTGTAAGACCAGGAAGTTTACTGGTAATTTTTCCACACAAAACATTTATTTTAATTTTAAAAGTTTTTTTCATTTCAAAAACAAAATGGGGGGGCTCCTCTTTTCTAAGGAGAAGGGGAGGGTAAATGGGGGAAGTGGGTGGGAGGTGAGACTGGAGCAGAGGAGGGAGTAGGGTTGTCATTGGGGTGTAAAATGAACAAATAAATTAATGGAAAAAATAGAACATTTAAATTAAGGTGGCAGTTGCAATAATAGTTATAGTGAATATGATAATTTTTCCTTTATATCTTCCAAATCTAAAATGTGTGCTTCTTTATGATGGAAAACTAAAATTTTCATTAATACCAGTCAATAGTAGAAGAACATCTTTAATGACAAATTCATCTTCCTACTTTGGTTAGCATTGTAGGACTCAGAATGGCCCCAAAGGGAGACTTAAGCTAATTTTCATCAAAATTGTGAAAAATGACAGCTCCCTGTCTGATTAAGGCTTTCTGGTAGAATTTTCCTCATTAAAGATGCATTCCAATTCTTTTTTTTTTTTTTTTTTGGTTTTTCAAGACAGGGTTTCTCTGAATATCTCTGGCTGTCCTGGACTCGCTTTGTAGACCAGGCTGGCCTCGAACTCACAAAGATCCACCTGCCTCTGCCTCCCAAGTGCTGGGATTAAAGGTGTGCGCCACCACCGCCCGGCTGCATTCCAATTCTTAATCTCTCTTAATGTTAGAAAAAGATATCAGTTACCATAGACCTTTTTGATCTAAATTTAGGCCATTTCTTCTGTAATGCTGGGGGGGGGGGGATTAAAAAGACTTTAAGTGATTTTGCTGTTTGGAGCCACTTAGGTTATTATTTTGCCTTTTTTGTTGTTTTTGAGCCGGGGATTCTCTGTGTAGCCCTGGCTGTCCTTGAACTCACTCTATAGGTCAGGCTGCCTGACCTCAGAGCTCCACCTACCTCTGCCTCCCAATGGCATGTGCCATCATGCCCAACTATTGTTTTGCTTTTTGAAGATAGAACTCAGTATCCCAGGCTGGCTTCAGAAGTCCCCTGCTTCAGCCTCCAAGTTCTAGGATTCCAGGTATGATCACTATGGCTCCTAGGATTAGATAAAAGACACAGCAGATCTGCCTTGTACTGTGGGGTTGCATACTCCAAGAAGTCAGTCACAACAACACTGCAACAGCCTTAGAGCTACACACAGTCATCCAGGACAAGTTTCAATGAATTCAACCTTGGCCAACAATGCTAACTGCAAGCTCATGTGAGACCCAGAGCAGAACCAAATAAGCTGGATCCTGAGCCCACAGAATTAGAGATAATGAATTAACATCATTTGGGAGGTAATGGATTGTTTTCAATGTCATTTAAGTATTGAAGTAATTTGTTACATTCCAGTTAATACCTAATAAGGTAAGCGCCTTGCTTCTTGGTGGGTGTTATTGTGACTGCCCTCTTGGCAAAGTACTTACAATTCTGTAACAGAGTCCAGGGTGTTCCTACTAGAGTTCCTGTGGATAAGAGTAGTAGCCACAGTTCGTGGTGCTCTGAGTTCAGGGAAGGAAAAGCACTGTCCAGGTCTAGAAATGTCTCTCAGAGGCAGAACATTTACTTACATTTGCCTGTACAAGGCTGTGACTTTGATCCCTAGAGCTGTAACAATAAATACCCCACTTGTCTGTTCCTGGATTCAATCTTGAGCCAGGATTCAAACTAATGTAGTTTGCGCACCTTCCTGCTCTGCTTCCATAGAGCTGAAAGATCCAAAGCACTGCTCTCAAATGAGTCATCTGTACCTTTCCTTCCTCCCCTCTGCCACATGGATATTTATTATTGTTGAAACAGGATCTCACCAGGTAGCCCTGGTTGGCCTGGAACTCACTATAGAGACCAGGTGGCCCTGAACTCAGTGACATCCGTCTGCTTCCAGAGTGCTGGGATTAAAGAAGTGCACTGCCACTTAGTCATATAGTCTACATAGGTATGGCTCAGTATGGCTCACTGTTGTAGACAAGGCTGGCCTTGAACTCACAGAGATCCGCCTGCCACTGCCTCTCAAGTGCTGGGATTAAAGGCGTGCGCCACCATACCTGGCAATTACAGACAGCTGTGAACTGCCATGTTGGTGCTGGGATCTGAACCCGGGTCCTTTGGAAGTACAGCCAGTGCTCTTAACCACTGCGCCATCTCTACAGCCCCTTGATTGTAATTCTTACGGGCTCACAAAGACAAAAAATAAGGGCACTATTTCAAGGGCCTCCTGGTTTAATAGGATCCTAAGAGATGGAAACTGCTAACAACACATGATGGCAACATGTGTAATTCCAGCACTGTGGTGGCTGAGGTAGGAAGATTGTCATGAGGTAGAGGCCATCCTCAGCTACATAATGAAAACTATCACAAAAAGCCAGATGTGGTAGCACAGACCTATAAGTCCAACAGCACTTGGGACATAGAGGCAAGGGATAAATTCAGGGTCCTTCTTGGGTACATAATAGCTCTGCTACAAGAAACCCTGTCTCAAAACAAAACTATGTTTCTTTAGAGAACAACAAAAAGGAGGTAGTAACAAACATGGGACTTTCATGAGGAGCTGATACTTTATCTGGGCCTTGCAAGCTCCAAAAAAGTGACTTGGGAAATTCTAGGATCACATCACTACCAATACTATCTATCAGCTCTAGGAAGGGTATGGTCCCTGGCTGTTAGCCCATGAGAGTTATGAATGGCACCTGGAAATCGTGTTTGCCTGAACAAGGTACATTTCAAAGCCAATGGCAGAAGTTCAACTGGCCTGTGCTCAATCCCAGCAAGGGAGCCTCCTACACTCTGCTCTGAGAGTGGCCTGGTCCCATTCCTAGGAGACCAAGACCATGGTGGCAACCTGAAGCAGTCCTTAGAATATAAACAGTGCCAGAGAAAACTCCTGGTGAAGAATTTCCCAACCAAGCCCAGAACATGTGAATGGCAGACGGGCTTACTGCAGGCACTTAACAAAACTGCTGGTTATCTCAAAGGGAAATAACATTCAAGGTTCCACTAGTAGAACATGCTGGGATACAAACAAGGCTGTGCTTCCCTCATAATATATTTACATTGACATGGTAGCTACAGAAAGTTGGTAGAATTGAGATTCTTCTGAGTTATTCTCCAACTGGTTCTCCATCCCTCCAGGCCTTACAGATTCTCCAGTCACCAGGAATGTTCCGGGCACATTTGTTTATGTTCCCTTTGTCTGGCATACTCTTCTGTTGTTGTGGGCAAAACCTCATTTCTTGCCGCCTCCTCTACAGAGCTTTCCTCCATTCCTCCTGGAGCACACCACTCTCCCTCTGACAGACAATATTGGTTTCAGGTATCAGTGCCTCTCCAAGCCATCTAAATGCCAGGCCCAGAGAAGGTAATTGGGTCATCTCTTCAAGGAAGTTGGCCAAGAAATATAGATGCAAAATTGAAAAAGAGCTAAGAAGGGAGCATGGTACAAGAGACCCTCCAGCCAGGAAGAAATGAGAGAAAACCAAGATGACTCTGGAGGTGATTTAAGCATGGTTCCTGAGAGCCAGTCATGGTTGCACATACCTGTAATGCTAGTACTCAAGAGGCTAAGGTAAGAGAATCTCAAGTTAAGGCCAATTTGTGCTACATATGCTTAAAAAAAAAAATCAGAAGAGCTCCCCTCCAAAACCAAAAAACAAACAACAACAACAAAAAAAAACAAAACCCAAAACCCCACACCCTGGATTCTAAGAGATGAGTAGGAGTTTATCCACACAGGGTGGAAAGAACATTTTTAGGCAGAGATTACATGTATGGAACTGCCAACAGGGAGAGAGTCAAATGGAGGCTCTACCACCCAGTCTCAAAGGTCTAGGAAGACAGTGTGAAGCAAGGGGCAGAACAAAGGTACCAAGCACTCAAAATCAAAGCCCTTTGTTTTTGACACACAGCACCCCCACCTGCTCAGAAGGCTCATAATACATCTTACTTTCTCTCCCTTTGTCCTGGGCAACAGGACTCCTAGCACACAGGTATACACACTAGGTACAGATGGTCCCCAGAGCTGCAGTAAGAGACCTCTGCTCCTGCACATGCCCACCCCCCAGCAAGTCCTCAGTTGGCTTGCCTAACTGAAGCTCTCAGGGACCAGCTATCCACAAACACAGTGATATAAACCAAGGCTGCAATGACAACTGCAAGAGCTACAGTTATGTCCTTGACAAATGTCACCAACAACTCCACTGGCAGATGTGACCACCACATGCTTCTTGGATACCAAATTCTCAGAGTAAACTTCAATCAAATGGCAACTCTAGCCTAAGAGGGCCTGCCAAAATCACAGGCCCCAAGATTAAATCATCAGTGTGAAGTCAAAGCAGTTACTAAGATTTAGTATTTTCTCAAATAATTTTTAAAATAATACCAAAGATGAAAATACAACTATATTGAGCTGGGTGGTGGTGGTAGTGTACGCCTTTAATCCAGCACTTGGGAGGCAGAGGCAGGTGGATCTCTGTAGTTCAAGGCCACCCTGGTCTACAGAGTGAGTTCCAGGACAGCCAGGGCTACACAGAGAAACCTGTTTCAAAAACCAAAAGAGGGGCTGGAGAGATGGCTCAGCGGTTAAGAGCACTGGCTGCTCTTCCAGAGGTCATGAGTTCAATTCCCAGCAACCACATGGTGGCTCACAACCATCCATAATGAAATCTGGTGCCCTCTTCTGGCCTGCAGATATACCTGCAGACAGAACACTGTATACATAATAAATAAATCTTTAAAAAAAACCAAAAAACCAAAAGAAAAAAAAGGAAGAAGAAAAGGAAAATAAAACTAAATTGGCAGGAATATCCACTTGAGTAACCTGTCCGGAATCTGTATCATCACTGAGACAGTCCCTGGCCCAAGTCAGAGTTCTAATATATTTTAATAACACACGATCCAAATCATCCTTTAAGTACTTGGTATCTGGTTAATGGATTCTGACTGTTCTCCACTAATGTTTATTAAGCCACGGCAGGCTTCGAGTTTCCTTTATGGAAAAGGGTGCGAAATAAAGGTATACTACACATAGTTTGAGTTTATTTTATGAGGAAAAACAAATTGCCTAAGTCACGTCTCAAGTGCTGTGTGAATAGCTGTTTGCCTGTGAGCCTTGTGCCTATGGAGGCCAAGAGGGCATTGGATCCCCCAGAACTAGAGTCACAGTTCTGAGCCATCATTTAAGTCTTGAGAATCAAACCCAGGCCCTCTGGAAGAGCAACAGTGTTCTCAGTTGCTGAGCCATCTCTCCAGCTAATATGTGAGTTTCTTGTTGGTATTTTGAGAATCCTACACTCTATGACTTTTCTGCAGAAGTTATGCATACTTCCTTCCAGTGAGGGTAAAGGACTGAAGCGGCTGGAGGTAGCAGGACTGCCATGAGCCTCAGATCTTCTCTCTTCTACAGGGCTTTCACAAGTGCTTCTTTTCACCTTGTCACAGACTCTTTCCTTCTTCCCTTGTCCAGCCCACTTCTGTACTCTAGATAGACCTCACTGTCGGTGCCATTTCTTCAGAAGTCCTTCCTTTATTTACCCACTGTTCTTATATTATTATGCTACTTCATGGAGTTCATGAAAATTCTATATTTATATATTTTGGGGTTTATTGTTGTTTTTGAGACAGGGTTTCTCTATGCAGCATTGGCTGGCCTGGAACTTGCTATGTAGACCAGGCTGGCCTTGAACTCACAAAAATCCACCTGCTTCTGCCTCTTGAATGCTGGGATTAAAGCCTGTATTTATATACTTTTGGTTAATGCATCCCCTTTAAAGTGCAAGCACTGGCTCTTTTCCAAGTGCCAGGAACTATCTCAGTGTTGTTGCACTAGATAGCTTGGTACACAGAAGGTACTTTATAATTGTTAAATGATTAGCTGCTTTTCTTTAGAGTCTGAAAAGATGCCTTCTGAGCCTTTTGGCCAATATCAAATATAAAGCTGGTATGCTCAGAAACGACTCCTGGTTTCCTGTGATACTGATTGCTTATCACATCTTCCTAAACACACAGCCTTACTGTAGCAATGACCACACTGTGGAATGTGGAAAGCAACCACACACTGTGCTGGTTGCTTTCACTCTATTGCTAATCTTCAGAAGGGCACTACAAGGCCATTCTCACTCAATCTGACAGATAAGGTCTCCAAAATCCAGAGAAGTAAATTAAATTCAGAGTTAGAGAACAAAGTCAATGGTACAGAGTCCAAAGTCTGCATTTTTGGTGGTTTAAATGAGAGCCATCCCCCATAGGCACATGAATATAAAATTTGGTCTCTAGGTGGCAGTTGTTTAGGGAGGTTGTGGAAGCTCTTGCTGGAAGATGTAGGTCACGGGTGGGGGGGGGCAGGCTTTAAGAGTCTAGCCTTGCCCACTTCCAGTTTTTCCTCTCTGTTTCCTGTGTGTGGTTGAGATGTGATCTTTAGGCTTCCTGCTGCTTGCTGCCATGCCTCCCTGCCATGATGGATTTTTACCCTCTGAAACTTTGGGCCAAAACAAACTCTTGTGTAAGTTGTGTTTGGCCATTAAAATTTTATCAAAGTAACAGAAGAGGAAATAATATACAATTTCTCCTGTTGGTCCCATTTCCCTGGAGGAGGTGCTTGACCTGCTGAGGTTCACCCAGCATGCCTTGGAATATGAGAATCTACAAAACATACAGCCTGTTTTTAATATTTTGGTTTCTTGATGGTAAACACATAGACATTTTGTTTTTTAAAAAGACATGGGTATATTTTAAAGTAAATTGTATAATGTATAATGCCTCTAAAAGAACTTTAAAAAACAAAATACAGTTGAAAACTTTCATATCTCTTGCCCAGGCCCAAGTACCTCAGGTCAGGAACTGCTACAAAAATGTGACACACAGTTTTTGTCTTTCTTTTCTTCTGTCCTTCCTTCCTTTGATGATGGTGGGGATCAAAGACAGGCCCTTGCACATGTTAGCAATAGCTCTACCACTAAGCCATGCCTCATCTTGTCATTTTCATTGCTATATTTTTTAAGTGTCAGTATTATATATAATTTAATGCTGATGTTCTCCTCCTATTCTCTAACTACAACAGTTTAAATGTTGAAAGAAAAGCACAGCATATCAGTTCCAGGCAAGTCATTTTGAAAGGCACTAATCATTTACAAGGACACCTTTTTGTAGATACAATAAATCTGATTGATTTTTATTACACATCTTGTTTAGAATCACTTTTACATCGCTAGACAAAGAGATAATACAAATAAATATCAATTGTAAAACTTAGGAGTCCCAAGTATTGGCATATCCTTTATCTAAAGATAGCCAAAGAGAAGGTCAAGATCAATAGTAACTCCAAAGAGCCATCAAGCCCCCACCTCCTGCCTGCCCACATCACTCCTTTCATAAATAACCTCAGAAGCATTTCATTCAAAAGACAGACAGAGAGGAAGGCGCTAGAATCTGAAAGGACCAGACCAAGACTTGCATGGTAACTGTGGGGCATGCTGTTCTTACCTAATTCCCTCTGAGCTTTTTCATTATGGCTTTTAGGGTATGTTAGTAGCCCCATTTCATCCATGGATGGTGTCTGGATGGTCCAGGTGTTCACAGCACCCCTCAAACTTGAGAGGCAAAAGTGAGGCAGAACTGACAGCCTATGTTAGCAGGGAATTGATGCTTCTCAGAAACTTGGCAGAATCTACATTCAGTGAGGGAGGACGTACAACATGACAAGAGACAGGAAGAGCAGACAGAGGCCATACTACACTCTGGCACCTTAGTCATGGAGGTGGAGCAATTCAAGCAGCATGCAGGCAGCAGACAGGGAGCAATTCAATGCAGGTCCGTCTTAAGAAAGTGCTTCATGCCTATGGTTTGTGGCCTCTGATTCTGACTGTAACGGTCTGGAAATCATGTCATTTGAAGCCAGATACATTCTACTGATCAGAGGAAAAAAGTCCGATGAGGATTGTATGCGCAGCCTCAAACTCCTCCCAGATGTCCTTCTTAAATCCTTTTAAACACTTGCTTCTAGACTACAGTAGCTGCTGCAGGTATGAAGGCCCTCCAGCATCCCAGAACATTCTAGATAACTATCAGCATAAAGCTTTGGTCCCTCAGTGAGCTTGATATGTCCTGTATACTTCTGGCTCGATTCAGAACTCAAAGCAGCAGCATTCTGGGGGGCAGAAAGACATTTTTACCATCTGTTCTCTTCAGTATCGGATCCATGTTGAGAGAAGAGAAGCACCAGAGTTGTCCGGGAAGGGACAGTTTCATCGCCACAAGGGTGGCCTTCTACTTGGTGTCTACAGACCACTGTAGGAACACAGCTGAGGACAGAGCAAGCTTGTTTTAATAGTCATGTCTGCCAGAGGATTTTTTTCTTTTATATTCTTGGAAAAGTTCCGTGTGTCATTTAACGTGCCCCCCCCCATCACATTAGCCACTTCAAGACACCAGTATTAAGGTATAATATTACCTGAAGCTTGCAATCCTTCACTTTGCTACACAAATGTTTTCGGCCTACAGATTTCAGACTAGCTGTGAGGAAATGTAGTAAGAGACAAGTATCACCAGCAGACAGCCATCTTAGATCACACTTATCATCATTTGGTTCCTATTTAAAAAAGCAAGTTCTTAATACATAAGGAAGAAGCAGGGTTTGAGCCCAAGAAAAGATGAGGACAGGTTCCATTGCATCCTTGGAACTTCTGAAGAGGAGGCTCTGGGATCAGAAAGAAAGCAGATCTCCAGTCTACAGAATATCTCAAGACATTGCACTTGGTACCTCCTCCTCCTTCCCATGGGTTCTGATCCAGAAATGTACTTGGAGACCAAGCAGTGAGTTAAAACATATCTCAAAGCCCATTTGAGTTGCCATCTTCCTGAGGCACCATGCCAGCAAGGTACACCAGTGTGGCAGTCTTAGGGACTCAGAGTGTCCCCTCAGGCTTGGATCATGGATCAGACACAACACGGGGCATGCTTCTAGCCTGGATTAGTCATTCTGTGGCCCTTTAACACAGTGAAAGGCAAAGACTGCACATTGGAGTATTTCTAAAACTGGGCAAGTGTTTAGTCTCCCTTACAGACACACCCAGAGCACAGGCACTACTGTGCACACACAGCCCCACACTCATGCATTTCTGTTGAGGAAAATGAGTAATTGTCACCTAATGACCAACATAAAACAAAGCTCAAGGCGCCATAATATGAAGAACTAAAACTTACAAACCAAATAGTCTACGTAAACGGGAAGTGTGAACTCTCCTCTGACCCTGCTCACTCAGGGCCTCTTCTTGCCAGCACCCAGGGCTCCACCCAGGGAGCCATACTTCTAGGAGTCAGCTGGATTCTGCTCCAGGAAGACAGGATTCCTTTGCTTCCATCTCTGTCTTCCCTTCCTCCTGCTCTGAGTCTCCTGCTAGCTCTGCATCTGGCTACTCACTCTTCTGCTCCTATGACAGTATGGACCCAAACGGGGAATTGAGAAGTGCCCCTTCCTGACGCCTTCCCCCAACTCTAGTCCCAGCAGAGAAGGCAGAGCCAGCTTCCCTTCTCCCACACAGGCCCACCTCTGTGGGGACAGTGCACTCTGTAGGCACACTCTGAAGGTGGGTCTAAACAGTCCACTCTGAGCATGTGTATTTGAGGAAGGACGATGACAAATGAAGAGTAAGTGACATGGTAGATGGACATGGCACTGGTTTATAAGACATAGGTCTTTAACAGGATGGTCATGGTTTTGAGGATTTCAAAAAGCTATTTCCTCAAACTCTCCCACGAGGCCAAGGGGATGTCTTTTCTATTGCTTCCAGCACCAAGTCCTTCTGGAGCAGGAACTGGAAGCCATTGCCCCATTCAACAGATTCCACAGGCAAATCTACTTCCTACTGAGGGGCCCAGAAGCTGGATTCACTGATTGTGCCATCTGGGGCTTGGTCCCAAGTGAGATCTCTCATTTCATCTGACAAAAGCAAGTGCCTATTAGAGTTCCAGGGATTTCACTTCTCAGCCCGCTGTCACTTTGCACCAAGGCTCCACACATGGTCCTAAGGAGGCCTCGGCTCCATATTGTTTAACAAGAAGGGAGAGGGAGCCTAGTGTGAAGAAGAGGCCAGAGGAGAGGAGAGGAAAGGAGGGTGAGGAGGGGATAAAGAAGGAAAGCAAGGTTATGGTCATTCTCCTGCTGTCCACTTGGACTTTGCACTTTACCTTACCCATGCATTTCTGAGTCGCTAATTAAAGGACACCTCCCAGAGGAACTGAGTGCCAGATCAGGACCAGCATGTTTGGGCAGATTAAGTGGGCTAATCTGCAAAGAGGCCATCACTCCTCCTGGGGGGAATGGTTCTGCATTTAGGCTCAAGTCATCTCTGCAGTATTGTGCTCGCTCTTCTCTCAGAAGACAATGCTGTTCCCACCCTGGGAGGGGTGCTGGGTTACTTGGGAACCAGCCCTCGAGACTGTGGGTAAAACTGAGATGCAGGGTTTCCTGAGGAGGAAGAGGATGATCCTGATTTCCTGCCACTCTTGGGCCTGCAAAAGTCAAACACATGTAAACATTACCAAGTGGCATACACATTCAAAGATGGCCTTTTCTCAATGGCCTGAAAACCAGAATTCTTTGAACTGTAAACCTACTAGAGTAGAGTAGCATGACCCTCTGGGCCTAGCCAACCCACCTGCCAGGAGGTGTGTGAAACCTGAAAGAAGGGACTTGGGTGCTCAGCAAGTGCAGGCCAAAATAAACAAGGGCTGGGACCATGGCCTCCTGAGTGCTGGGATTAAAGTATTCACTATTACACCTGGCTCAAATGTTCTTTCTAACACAGGTCACCAGAAGCCACTCACCTGGCCTTGGGTTTTCTGTTTGCAGTGTTTTCAAAGGATGATGCATCCACCTGTATCTCATCTTCATCCTGCAGAGCTGCATCCAGGGCAGCCTGGACCTTGGGAGAAATGGCTGGGCCCTCATAGTCTCTGGTTGTCCGGCTGGGCATATCTAACTCCAAAAGCATGATGTTCTCCGCCTGCAGAAGCACATCAGTCATCAGCAAGTACAAGGAAGCCAGACACCCTCTGAGAACAGAATCACAAGCTACTTGTCATTGAGAGCCTCCCAGGAGGGCTGTCGAGATGGCTAAGCAATTAAAGGTGTCTGTTACCAAGCCTGAAGACCTGAGTTCAGTCCTGGGACCCCACATGGTAGGAAGAGAACTCCCACAAACTGCCCTCAGATCTGCACACACATGTCATGACACACATGCACCAAAACACACACAAATAAATGTAAATAGAGTTGTTTGTGTGTGTACGTATGTTTATGCAAGCCAAATGGGCTTTTCAGTATATCCCTGGCTGTCCTGGACTCACTTGGTAGACCAGGCTGATCTTAAACTCACAGAGATCCGCCTGCCTCTGCCTCCCGAGTGCTGGAATTAAAGCCGTGTGCCTCCACACCCAGCTTCTTTTAAATTTTTTAATTTTTTTTTAAATGTGCATTGATGTTTTGCCTGTATGTATGTCTGTGTGAGGGTGTCAGATCCCCTGAAACTGGAGTTACAGGCAGGTATAAGCTGCCATGTGGGTGCTGGGAATTGAACCCAGGTCCTCTAGAAGAACAGCCAATGCTCTTAACAACTGAGCCATCTTTCTAGCTCTTGTTTTTTAAATTTTTTAGATAGGGTATCACTGTGGAGGCTTGGCTGGGCTGGAACTCATGTAAACTAGGCTAACCTCAAATTCACAGAGATCCAACTTCCTGTGCCTCCCAGAGGCTGGAGTTAAAGGAATGCACCACCATATCCAACTTCACCTTTTTTTTGAGACAGGGTATCTATGTGAAGTCACCAATACAGCTAGACTGGCTGACCCTTCAGCCCTTAAGATCCCTCTGTCTGCCTCAGCACTGGGACTCCAGTCACACACTGCAGCTCCTGGCTTTTTATATGGATACTTGGGATCTGAACTCAAGTCCTCACAGTTGTATGGATAGCACCTTACCTACTGAACCATCTCTGCAGCCCCAGAAAATTTATATCTTATGAAATTTTCCTTGGTGGTATTGAAAGTGATTTTTTTTTTGGGGGGGGGGTTTGCTTGGTTGGGCCTTCCTGTCCCTGAATTTCTCTGTGTAGCCCTGGCTGTCCTGAAACTCACTCTGTAGACCAGGCTAGCTTCAAACTCAAGAGATTCACCTGCCTCTGCTTCCTGAGTGTTGAGGCTAAAGGCCTGGGTCACCACTGCCTGGCTTTACTTTTAATTTTTATTAAGATAAAATCCACAGAAATGCTATTCACTATTAGCCATCTTACAATGTAAAATTCAGTAGTTTTTTGTTTTGTTTTTCAGGACAGGGTTTCTCTGTATAACAGCCTGGCTATCCTGGACTCACTTTGTAGACCAGGCTGGCCTCGAACTCACAGAGATCCGCCTGCCTCTGCCTCCAGAGTGCTGGGATTAAAGGCATGTGCCACCAAGCCCGGCTAAATTCAGTAGTATTTAGTATGTTCATAATTCTGTACACTTATCACAAGGTATTTCCACAATATTTTTTAAGATGTATTTATTTATTTATGTATATGAGAGCTCTGTCTGCATGCACACCTGCACCAGAAGAGGGCATCAGATCACATTGTGGATGGTTGTGAGCCACCATGTGGTTGCTGGGGATTGAACTCAGGGCCTCTGCAAAAGCAGTAACCAGTGGTCTTAACCACTGAACCATCTCTCCAGCTCTCCAGAATATTTTTATCACTCTAAAAATAAATCCTGTATCTTGACATATTTACTCCACTTTCTCCTTGCCATGACAAACACTAGCATGCTATGTCTATGGTTTGGTCTATTCAAGATGCTCCACATGTGACATTTAATGTCTATGTGTTCACTGAATTATTTTGTTTTTTGCTTTTTTTTTTTTTTTTTAAGACAGGGCTTCTCTGTGTAGCTCTGCTATTCTGGAACTCGCTCTTGTAGACCGGACTAGCTTCAAACTCAGAGATCTCACTTAATATTATGTTTATGAGTCATCCCTATTGCAATTCAAACCAGTGCTTCATTCTTTTTTATGGCCAATAAAAGTTACTGCATAAATATCCTAATTCTGATGTATATTCATCAGTTGACAGAGAATTGATTGGTTCTGACTTTTTTTTTATGGACTGATTCATTTCCTTTTTTTAATGGTCAATAAAAGTTACTGCATAAATATCACAATTCATGATCATTCATTAGTTGATGGGCATTTGATTGGTTCTGACTTTTGAATATTGAACAAAAAGCTACAATGGCAATTCACCATATACAGTTTCTGTGTAAACATGTGTCTTACTTTCTTTTCTGTCATGATCAAAAACAACCTGGGGGGGGGAATTTTACATTTTATATCAAGATCATAGTCCATCATTGAAGGAAATCAAGGCAGAAGTTTGAGGCAGAAACCTGAAGGCAGGCCTGCTTTTCTATTCCATACAGTATCAGCTCTGGCCAAGGAGCACATTAGCAGTGGAGCACAGTGTGAACCATGCTGAGATGTTGCCAGGCAGCTGCTCACTCACTGCTGCATACATGGCTAGCTTGCTTGCTTGCTTTCTTTTTTTGAAACAGGGTTTCCCTGTGTATCTCTGGCTGTCCTGGACTCACTTTGTAGACCAGGAACACCTGTCTAGGGACAGTGCCAACCACAGTGGGCTGGGCCCTCCTGCATCAATTAATAACAAGCTAACTCCCCACAGATGCCCACAGGCCAATCTGATCTAGACAATTGTTCAATCACAGCTTTCCTCTCTGACTATGCTGTGTCAAGTTGACAATTAAGACTAACTAGGACAACATGTATTTTCAATTCTTCGGTGTAAACACAACATCGGTATATAAACGGTATATACTTGAGATAACACGTTTTGAATTACTTGGGGGGTGGAGAGGAGTTAAGTGTTTCACAGACGTGTGTTAGGTTTATTTATCTTTAATATTGCTCAGATCTACTGTTTTCTTGTTAATTACTTGTTGAATTTTCTATCCATTAGTGAAAACGTAGTAGCGAAGCCACCAACTATTATATTTGACCTGTTTCTCCTTATAATTCATTGAGTCTGGCTTCATGTTTCTAGGTTTTGCAGTACATGTGATTGTAAGTGCTTGCATCTTCTTGGAACCTTTATGATTATGATAATGTTCTTCTTTATCACATAACAATTTTGTCTTATTTTCTATTCTATTTATGGATTATTCTCTCTCTCTCTCTCTCTCTCTCTCTCTCTCTCTCTCTCTGTGTGTGTGTGTGTGTAACCTTCTTCTATCCTATGTACACAAGGTGGCCTGAAATTCATGGTAGTCATCCAGCTTCATCCTCCCAGGTGTGAGCCATCATACTGAAGACAGGTTATTTTAATTCTCTACCCTGATTTTCTGAATTTTTCTGCTTTTGTTTGTTTTTTTGCAATAAACATGTCTCATATAAGATATGGAAAGGTACAAAGAGGAAAATAGTCATCAATAATAGTTGATGCTCTTGTTCCAGCTGCTTGGGAAGCTGCAGCATCTGTGTGCTCCTGGTGAGCAGGCGCAGGGGTTATGTGCTTGAGATCCACTTGAAGGAGCAGTTTTTGGCCCTGTTTCATAACTGGTTTGTGAACTGCCTTCACTACAGAACATCGTGTGGTGAATGAGCCCTTCCTAGCTCTAAAGACAAGTGTACAGAGAGAGCAGGATGCACCGCTCCACAGCTGCTGCCCACTACCTCCAGCAAGTCTAGCCCTAGGACTCCAGAGAGCCAGGAGGGGCCAATCATCAGCTTTAAACATCCAGATGGTACACAGGATTTCTCCAATGATTGATTACTAAAGCAGGCTGATTACTAAGCATTGAGAGTTACTGCTTTCAATTCCACTTTTGGTCATTTTGTCCCCTGGAAAGCCACACATTTTCTTTGTGCACTTTAAAAACATTTTCTTGACTCAATTACAAAAACCTGGCAAGTTATGCATCATCTGAAACTGCTAAAAAAAAAAATGCTTCTGAGGCTTCTGCCTGACCCCACCCTTCCTCCTCCCTGTAAAACCCCACACAATAAGCAGTTTTTGCTTTTTTTTCTCTATTTTAAATGATTAAGCACTAGGAGGACTAGCACACAGTTCATCTGGCTCTGGCTTGAAGGGAGATGATTTTTTTTGAATATTTAAGTGAAGACAGTTGTAATGGCTCACTTCTGTAATCTCAGTGCTTGGGAGACCGAAGCAGGATGACTGCATGAGTTTCAAGATACTCTGGGCTACATACAGGTTTTGGGCCAGGCTGAGCTATAGAATGTGATCCTGTGAAAAACTTTCATTATAAAATAATATAGGCTGCCCATAGATAGTTGCAAAATACAATTAAGCAAAATGAAGGAACTTTAAATTGAGTTCCTTTATCAGGCAAGTTAGTTTATGTATTTCACACACCAGATTTTCTTTTTGTTTTGTTTTGTTTTTTTTTTTTGTTTTTCGAGACAGGGTTTCTCTGTGTAAAAGCCCTGGCTGTCCTGGACTTGCTTTGTAGACCAGGCTAGCCTCGAACTCACAGAGATCCGCCTGCCTCTGCCTCCCAAGTGCTGGGATTAAAGGCATGCGCCACCACGCCCGGCTTAGATTTTTAATTCATATATATACTTCTAGCACAAATGTTTTAGAATTTTGTTTGTCAAAACAAGGTTTTTATGTGTAACCTTGGTTGGCCTGGAACACATTATGCAGAGCAGGCCGGCCTATAGTTACTTCCTGCATGCCAGGGTCCACCTGTGTGCATCATGAACAGTGCAAACTGTTCATGACTTAGTGACACATGCTGTCTCCCCGTCCATCACTTGCCAGCCACCTGCCCTCTAAACAACAGGACTGACTGCACAAGGAAGATGGGAGACTTCAATCAGACAGGAAGTATTTACAAACAGAAAATCTACAGCATTTTATTGCAAGGTATTTTGGGGTACCTAGACGGTGATCAATTATGCCACTTTAAGTGACTATGCGAGTGACACATGTTAAATGGAAGTAGTAGTTCTAGAAAAGGCTCATGTCCCACCATGAAACATCTCTATCCATCTTTCTTTCTTTCTCCTCCTTTTTTTTTTTTTTTTTTGGACAGGGTTTCTCTGTGTAGCCCTGGCCGTCCTGAACTCATTCTGTAGATCAGGCTGGCCTTGAACTCACAGAGATCCACCTGCCTCTGCCTCCTGAGTGTTGGGATTAAAGGTATGCGCCACCACCCCTGGCTTTATCTTTTTAAAGTTCTCACAGAGCTGTCAGCCCTTCCTTAACTGTTAATGTCTACTGGCCTCTGTGGACAGTGTTCCCCACTCCTTTCTTGTTCTGAGGTTTTAAATCTCACTCCATGTTTCTTGTTTTTAAACTATGTGTGGGAGCTGGAGAGATGGCTCAGTGGTTAAGAGCACTGGCTGTTCTTCCAAAGGACCCGGATTCAAATCCCAGCAACCACATGGCAGTTCACAGCTGTCTAATTGCCAAGTGTGGTGGTGCAAGCCTTTAATCCCAATACTCAGGAGGCAGAGGCAGCCTGGACTTGAACTCTACAAAGTGAGTCCAAAACAGCCAAGGATACACAGAGAAACCCTGTCTCGAAAAACCAAAAAACAAAAACTGTGTGTGAAAATGCATATGCAGGTATGTTTACACATCTGTGGAGGTCAGAGAACAACCTCAAGCATCACCCTCGGGTGCTGCCCACTTCCTGTGAGACAGGGTCTCGTTGGCCTGGAGCTCGCCAGTTAGGCTTACTGAGCTGACCAGTGAGACTCAGGGATCCTCTTGTCTCTACTTCCTCAGTGCTGGGATAACAAGGACACACCAGCAGAGCTGGCAAGATGGCTTGTAAGGAAAGGTGCATGCCACCAAGCCTTTCAACCTAAGTTTTACTGCCCATGATTTACATGGTGGTAGGAAAGAACTGACTCCTGCAAGTTGTCCTCTGACCTCTAAATGTATGTGCACATGGCACACACGCATGCACACACACACATTAAAAATAATATGTAATAAGAACATGTTTGTCACCACCACATCTGGCTTTTTAATGTTGTTTCTGGGGCTTGAACTCAGGTCCTCCTGCTCAAAAGACAAGCCCTCTACCAACTAAGCCATCTCCATTTAGTTTTTATCAACCACTTATTACTTCATATATTATTTGTTTTAATTATTGTCCATGTCCTCAAATCTCTGTCAAAGTCAGGTATACACTTTGTGACTTGGCATAATGGTGTCTGAGTACTTCTTAAACCTAAACTACTCTGAAGGAAAAAACACAAAAAACAAACATTGGGGCTGGTGAGATAGGTGAGTGGGTTAAAATGCTTACTGCGAAGCCTGACAACCTTAGTTTGATCCTTGGGACCCACATGGTGGAAAAAGAAAACCAACTTGCACAAGTTGTCTTCTGACACTTGCTGTGGCATGTGCACACATGCATGCACATGCCTCCCAACCCCCACAAACATGTCCACACATTTAAACATGAGTATAATTTAAACAACTTTTTAAAAGCCACAAATGGTCTTCTCACCCTGTATCGGGGCTCTGGCCGGATCATCATGGACATCCGCGCATGCTGGCTCAGGGGTCTCTTGTATCCCACAGCAGATACTGGCCGCTTCATCATCTGCTGGTTCCTGAAAACAGATGACAGGGGTTAAAGCCATGCTGGAATATGCCACAAAGCCCAAGACAAGGCCAATGGGATAAACATTCAGAGAGACTCTGATAAGTACTCCAAGTCAGAGAGAGAACTCAAACATGTATGTAACTTCCAGGACTAAGGCTGCCAGAGGCCAGGTGCTAACTGCTTAGCTTCTTCACTTGAGGTGCCCATCTGTTTAGATGTGGGAACCACACTTCTTTAAACAGCTCCAGATCCCCATAAGGCCCCAGTGAAGACTGACATACAAAATAACCCCTCTGTCCTGTGGTCTAGAACACCTTACTTGATGGGGAAAAAGAAAATTTGAGATCATGGGAAAGACTACAACTGACTAATTCATGGGTAATGCAGTCTCCCAGTTTCTAATATCATAATTGGAACTACCTCCTGGGCCTGCCACAAAATCAGCTAGGCCGTTGCCAAGTTTCAATGCACTCATCCCAGTGCTCAGTCCTATCTTGCAACATTCTTTCTGTTTTCCCACCAGCAAGTCAACTTCAGGTCAACAGTGACTTACTCCAGTCTGGTTATAGGATGTAATTTCCAATGGTCTTCTTCTTCATCAAAAAAAGGATCTATTCATAATTTTATTCTTCTCTTCCAAGGGAATAAAGTTTTCTATAATAAGATGCCTGTAAGAATACACATAGATGAATGCAGAGGAAGAATACACACACCTATAGTCTCAGCTACCTGGGAAGCTGAGGCAGGAGGTTCCCTTGAGGTTCTAGGATGCCATCCTGGGCTAGAGTGAGATCCTTTTTCCAGAAACAACAACAAAAAATAAGTCAGAGTGTTGTCTATCTGTGAACATGAATGTATGGAGCAATTAGACAAGACTCAAGCTACTCAACAACCATTTACTGAGCTAGTACTAGAGGCCAATATCATACAAAGAGCTGACACAAAGAGAAAACAATATAGCGCTGAGAGGTGCTAAAGTGGCCTGTCCCAGGGATATGGAAAAGTCACTCCTGCCCAGGCACAAGCAAAGTAAGGATGTGAGTGGACAGGGCAAACATTTGCTACCCAAAGTGTAAGTGGGCTTCTACAATGCTGAATGCAGGTTAAAGATGAAATCACCCTCCCAGCCCTGTGACTTGCTCCCCAAACTGGAACACTGTCCATTCTAATCATCCAGGTTAGTAAGAACATTGAATAGAAGTTCCATTGGACACCAAAAAGAAAGATGATTCTTGAAAAGAGCCTCTGCCTGACCAGTGGCCAGGAAGCATATCAAACACCTGGCAGAGTAATACATGCTGCAATCCTAACACTTGGGAGACTAAAGCAGGAAGATCATGAATTCAAGATCAGCCTGGGCTACACAGTGAGTTACAGGCCAACCTGGGCTACTAAGCAAGAGGAATAAAAAGAAAAATATTGAACAGGAACCCACTAGGTTATCTCTATGGTTGTGATTGTCTCATATTTGCTTCCATTATTCCAAAACCTCAGGACAAACAATGCCAAAGGGATGTTACTATGGGAAGGATACAAGCTAAGGGAGATGTTTAAAAAAGAGAGATTACAACAGTGAAAATGGCTTCCTTAAAACAGTTTGAGGAGCCGGGCGGTGGTGGCGCACGCCTTTAATCCCAGCACTTGGGAGGCAGAGGTAGGCGGATCTTTGTGAGTTCGAGGCCAGCCTGGTCTACAAAGTGAGTCCAGGACAGCCAAGGATACACAGAGAAACCCTGTCTCGAAAAACCAAAAAAAAAAAAAAAAAAAACAGTTTGAGGATATGACATTTTCTATTTCTTTTGTTTGATATTTCAAGATTTTTCACAACATGATTTCTCTGGTTACAAAGGTTCTATTTATGTATTAGTAAATATAACTATTCATAATTCCAATGTCCAGTGATGACTATTATTAGTATTTTGACAGTTCTTGCTCTGATCTAGAAGTACATGCCTACAAAGAGGACTGCTACAATGAAATTTTAAATTATTTTACTGGTGCACATGCACTCATATGTGTGTGTGTGTGTGTGTGTGTGTGTGTGTGTATGTATGTGTGTGTGTATGTGTGTGTGTGTATGT
>CAJQZJ010001061.1:948018-969976 GCA_907164525.1 Lophiomys imhausi
TATGTATGTGTGTGTGTATGTGTGTGTGTGTATGTATGTGTGTGTGTGTGTATGTGTGTGTGTGTGTGTGTGTATGTATGTGTGTGTGTGTGTGTATGTATGTGTGTGTGTACTAGTGCAACAGTGCATGTGTGGAGGTCAGAGAACATCTCTGTAGAATAAATTCTCTCCTACCTTTGTGTGCATTCTAAGGATCAAACTCAGGTCACTAGGGTTGCACAGCGAGTACCTTCACCTGATGAGCCATCTCAGCTACCCCACACACATTGAGGTTTTTTTAGATTATTTTATGTGTATGAGATTTATTGATTTATCAATTGATTGATTTTGCGTGCATGTATGTCTGGGAATCACTGTGGTGCCCACAGAAACCAAAAGATAATGTCAGGTTTCCTGGAACTGGAGTTACAGATGGTTGTAAACTACCATAAGGGTGCTGGAAACTGAACCCAGGTCTTCTGTAGGAACAGTAAGTGTTCTTACCAATTGAGACATCTCTTCAGCCTCCTTACACACACTGAATTTTAAGCACTCCTTTCTAAACTTAAAATTTGATTAGTAAAAAACCTGTCTGAAAATCCCTTTAGCCCTAGCACTGGCAAGGCAGAAGCAGGTGGATCTTTGTGAGTTTGATCTGGACTACGTAGTGAGTTCCAGATCATCCAGGACCATACCATAAGACTCTGTCTCAGAAAAGAAGGAGGAAAAAAAGAAAGAAAGAGAGAAAGGAAGGAAGAAAGACAGAGGGAGAAAGAAAGAGAAGAAAGAAAGAGAAAGGAAGGAAGGATGGAAGAAAGAAAGAACAAAAGAAAGAAAAAGAAAGACCCAGAGATCCATCTTGTTATCTTGTTGGTTGGTTGAAACAGTAATATCACCTACAGAGCTGGCTTTTCATTGTTGTTGTTTTTAAGACAAGATCTCAATGTATAGTCTGGGCTGGGCTTGTGATTCTCCTGCCTCAACCTATGCCCAGACTTCATGAGAACAAGCACTCTGGATGATGAGTACTCTCAGGTGTTCATTAGATCAATCAGAAAAAAAGTTCACAATAAAAGTAATAAAAGCTTCTCTCTTGAGTGACAGGTGAGGCCAGAGCCTCTCAAAGGGGCAAGAAGGTAAGGGTGAGAAAATGAGGAGACTGTGTGGTGACCTCACAGACACAGACTGAAATGAAAAGTGACCTTGGCAAGAGCAAGCAGGGGACTGACAGGTGGCAGAGGGCAAGCTGGTAAGAAGGAAGCGGGTTGTCCTCAGGATGGCTCTTCCTGGACCTAGTCAATGGCAGAATCTGCCAGGTACTCACTTGAGCTTTAGCTCCCTGGTGAGCTCATTTTGCGTCTGCTCCAGCTCTTGGCGCTCCTTGATGTGTTCTTCTTGGAGGTCATGGATCTCAGCCTTCACAGCCTGGAGCTTGGAAAAGAGCTGGAGCGAGGGAAGACACAGATGATGAAAGGCTATACAAAGCAGATGAGGCCCTCCCTCAAGGCTCCCAGTGCCTCTGCCTCCTACCTTTTTGAGTTTCTTGGTCTTGATGTCCACCTCCTGCTGCAACGAGCTGTAAGTCTCTTTCAGTTCCAGAGTCTCCTCATCACGACTTTCCATTTGCTGCTGGATTTCTCTTTCTCGGCGTTTCTGAGCGATACCACAAAATTCATCAGCTTGCCCTCTTGACCATGGCTACGCAATGTGGGTCTGATGCTCCCAGCTGGTCTCCAGCTGGCACTGGCTGACAGCCCTCTCTGTTCCCCCTGGAGCTGCTCTCATACCACAGGTGTCTGCTCGGTGGCCTCAGGTCCCATCAGTTCATGCCCTCCCCCCACAAGCACACAAAGTTACCTGCTCTGCAATCTCCTGGCGTTTCTGCTCCAAGACCTTCTGCTGCTCGTTAGTATGATCTACAATGTTTTTTCCTCCAACAAGCAGCTTGCTCTCCATGGCCTGAGTGAGAAAAAAAGTAAAAATCTTGCTGGGTGGTGGTGGCGAAGGTGCCAGCATGCCTCTAATCCCAGCACTTTGGAGGTAGAGGCAGGGGGATCTCTGTGAGTTCGAGTCCAGACTGGTCTATAAAGCAAGTCCAGGACAGCCAGGGCTACACAGAGAAACCATGTCTTAAAAAAAAAAAATCTCCCCCAAAACAAACAAAAACAAAACTCTGGAAGAAAATAAATGCACCCTGTCCAAAGAGGGATGGGACTTCACTTTGAGGACACTGAAGGTCTGGCTAATTGAGACTTATATGGCTTTCAGGGTTTTGTTTTGTTTATTTAAACCAAGTCCTCTATTGGGTTGTTTATCCAAAGCACTAATCCCTCTCTAGACATACTAAACATACCTGGTGTGCTACACCTAGATATATTACTGTCAGTGAGGACTGTAAGGCTCAGAGTCCACCAAGGGACACAGACAAGTAAACAGGCTTTTTAACCAGATGGTGTAGGATGCTCTCATGAGGAAAGTTTGAGTAAATAATGGGAGAGGCATGCTGAAGGGAGAGGAGTCAAGCTTTCAGAGGAAGTTGGGGACAGCTTCCTGTCTGAAGGGACAGCTGCACAAAAAGCTGAAGTAAAAAATAAGAATTTGCTAAGAAAAAAACCCCACCCCACCCCCTTTTTTCCCCAAGGGGGTAGGATAAGGAAGTTGACAAAGCCAGTAGAGGTTGGTACTAAAGACTCAGAGAGCCCTGTTAGGAAACCAGGTTTGATCCTGAGAGCATCAGGGAGCACGGACAGGTGTGCTGAGCATGAGTGCACACAGTGAAACTGTGTTAAGATCACACCCCTGTAACAGGAGGAGTTCCTGGAAGAGGGCAGCTTTTGGAGCCCAGGCAAGAGACTGTTGAGCAGCAGGCAGTTGGGGAGAAGGCAGAGTGACTGGGTTACAAAGGCCATGATGAGGCAAGAACAAGAGGCCTTGGGACTGAGGAGAACATAAAAAGAGAGGGAAGAAGAGCAAGCAAAGACAACTCCTAGGAATCTAGCTTCAAGGAGGTAAGGAAAGTCGAAGCCTGAACTGATGGCTGTGGGAGGCAGAAGGCTATGGACCTGGGTATTAGAAGACAGTTATGGACAGGATACACAGACTGAGAGCATCCTTCAGCATGTCCAAGGGAACAAAAGTCCAGAAACCAAAATCTCCATGGCCTTGCTTTTAAGAAACTTCAACTGTACTGGGGATATGGTGCACACCTTTAATCCCGGCACTCATGAGCAGGGGCAGGCAGATTTCTGTGAGTTCAAGGTCAGCCTGGTCTAAATAGAGCTCCAGGTCAGCCAGAGCTACAAAGTGAGACCACATCTCAAGGTGGGGGGATATCTTAGAGAAGAAATTACAGTTTCTGTAAATTCAGTAAGAAAGAACTCAGTACTTCAGAGGAATTCTGGCTTGTGGTAATTTGGTGACCATCTCAGACTTCTGGGACCACCTTTGCAGTTTCCGTGGCCATTAAAGCCCACTGGTAGCTCAAAGCTGGGCACCCAAAGAACAGCACCCTGCACTAGATAGATGGAAGACATGAAGCTGAGGATTCTCCACAGTCTAGAGTATCACTCAGCCTCTTAAGAAAAGCCAGGCAAACATCAGGAAGTCTATGAGCACACAGGGTTCAGAGGCCCCTGTGAAAGAACAGCACAGAGAACTGGTGGGGAGGAAGGCTGGGTAGTTGACAGAACTAACCCTATAACCAGGGTACTGGGCTAAAATCTCACAAAGACACTGCTTTACTCCCACCAGTATACAAAAGTTAGTCAGATAATCACCATTGTTAGTAGGATGAGGAGTAAAGTGGGTGCTTCAAAAGATTCACTGTAGAATCTAAGGATGCCAGCAAGAAACTTGTACATACATAGTCTTCTGGAATCAAGCACAAGAACAGTTACAGCAAACATGGAAATGGCCCACACTAAGAGGAGAATGAAACATCACAGAATATTTAGAATAGTGATAGATACAACTACAGGCATCAGCATAGGCTCTTAGGGGCAGAACATTGGTAAATAAAAGTAAACTGCAGTATCACCTTAAGTAACAGCCTGGGCAACACTGGACAGATGAGCTAAAAGAGACAACAAAGAGGACAGTAAACCGGCTTCGGGATGACTACCAATGGGAGTGAACACAGGCACATCTAAGGAAATGGAGGTGAGGCTGAGGCTCAATTGTAGTGCCTGTCCCACATGCAACAATCCAGGGTTTTGATCCCCAGCAAACATAAAACATGCATGGTGATAGTGGCACATGTCTGTGCTCATTCTTGGCTACTATCGAGTTCAAGGCCAGTCTGGGCTACATGACACCCTGTCTTTAAAAAAAAAAAAAATGCTGGGCATAGTGGTGCACATTGTAATCCTGTTACTTAGTAGGCTGAGGCAGGAGAACTGCTGTGAGTCAGAGCCAGACTGGACTGCATACCAAGACCCTAATTCAAAAATACAAACAAAGAGAAATATCAAATAATTTAAAAATATACTTTGTTTTAAAAAAGAAAGAGGGAGAAAGAGAAGATGGGAGAGAGAGAGAGAAAGAGAGAGAGGGGGCTGTCTTATTTCTTACTGGAAGCAACAATGCCAGGTATTAGTTTTATTGCTGTTCTTCATACAGTGCACACAAATGGCAATTATCATGAATGTAATTTAGTTTTGACTTTTATTGGGAGGAGGGGCTAGGTCTCACTCTGTAGCTGGTTGTCCTGGAACTTACTATATAAGCCTCACAAGAGATCCACTTGCCTCTGCTTCCTGGGTGTGGGGATTAAAGGTGTCACCACATTAAGCCTCCACTGTATAACTTTTTTGACCAAAGAAAAGGCACTGAAAGGAAAAAGGGCCTAAGGAAAG
Source organism: Lophiomys imhausi (assembly GCA_907164525.1). NCBI lineage: Eukaryota > Metazoa > Chordata > Mammalia > Rodentia > Muridae > Lophiomys > Lophiomys imhausi. Next base: position 952,851 of record CAJQZJ010001061.1, read on the forward strand.
ATATAGTACCTTGATTTTGGCACCCAGCATCTCAGCAGCATCCTTCTCTCGCCGCAGGTCCTCCATCTTTTTCTCCTTCTCCTTCAGCAGCCTCATCTTCTCCTCTGCAACCAAGCTGTGGTCCTCTACAATGGCCCGCTTCTCAATCTCCAGTTTTTCTTGCTGTTCCCGCCAGTAATCATCCTTATCATCCCCTTCCTCCTCACCCTCTTCTCCCTCCTCCTCCTCCTCTTCCCCCCCCCCACCACTGCCACCACCTTCCCTCCGCTTCTCTCGCCTCTTCCTCCTGCCAATGGAACGTTTTTCCAACTGGGCCTTGAGCCGAGCAATTTCTTCTTGGAATTCTCGAAGCAGAGCATCCTTTGGGTCCTCATTGACCCTTGGCTTGTTCTTAATGTTTTTGGCACGGTTGGCATATCTCAAAGTGGTCAGGGTCTCTTCTACATTGTAAGAGGCAGGCCCCACATTTGCTACCATCACAGTTTTGGCATTGCCACCAAGGGAATCTTGGAGAAGCCTGGTCAGCTTTGAGTCTCTATATGGAATATGGGTACTTTTGCCATCTACTAGGGCAGAGATAACATTACCCAAAGCTGAAAGAGACAGGTTGATCTTGGTGGCTTCCTTCAGTCTTTCCCCTTGAGCTCCAGTCTTGGCTTGGCGCTCACTGCCAGCAAGATCTACAAGGTTCAGTTTTCCTACTCGGATGTGGTTTTCACCATCCAGGCCCACCTCACTGCATTCTATCGTGATGACAAAGATTGCATGCGACCGTGAGCTGTGCTCGTTCATGTTGGTAGCACCAACAGACCGGTTTTGATTTCCCACATTCATCACATGCTCTATCTCCTTCACACTCTTGGTGACAAAGGAAGACAAATCCTTCACATACACTCCTGTATCAGGTCTCTCTTTGAGCTCCAGCCTTTTGGTCTGATCTTTTGAGAGCAAGTCTCGGATCTCTTCTTGATAGATCTCTAAGTAAGATGCCCTGACCAGGTACTGCTGATTCTGTGACCGTGAGATGTGGGTGAAGATGTGATCAAATGAGTTTGGGATGACCCCTCTCTTCTCAGGGTCACCACGGACTCCCTCCATGGTATACGTTTTCCCAGTTCCTGTTTGTCCATAGGCAAAAATTGTGCCATTGAAACCCTGAAGGACAGAGTCTACAAGTGGTCGGAACGTCTCATCATAGAGTTCAAACTGCTTGGCATTCCAATCGTAGACAGCATCAAAGGTGAAGGTCTTGGGCATCTCATGGGATGTGCCTTTGGGGTTCTTCACAGACACCTGCCCAAGTTTCACATCCACATCCACCACCTTGTCATAGGATGCAGCTTTTTCTTTGCCATTCATGGGCCGACATCGAACCACCACCCGGACTGACTCTGAGCTTTTCAACTTGGACATGATGAATTCTGATCAGCTTAGCCTTGAGGGCTACAAATTCCAAAATGGCTCGGGATGCTAAGGTCCTAGAAAAAAAGACAAAAGTAGTTAGCATGGTACAGTTGTCATCAGAGGCTGTCTGACAGCAGTGGGTACATAAGTCATCTTTACTTGCTAACCCTCTAATAGCCATATTTAATCATTTTAGTACACTGAGTATGTCTCCTCATAGGACTTTTACCAACTTCAGTAGTAAAAAGACTCTAGTCCACTAATAGTAATTCCTATGCACACTCAATCAATAATTGATTTTATACTATAGGCAGAAGCTACAGGGAGCTTTTATTTACTTTTTTAGAGAAAGGGATTCAACTTCATCTCCTAATCCTCCTACCTCCATCTCCTATGTGCTAGGATTACAAACAAAGTATCACACCTTTGTTTTTGTTGTTGTTAATTTGTTTTTCTTTTCTTTTAAGACTTATGTTTTCAAGACAGGGTTTCTCTGTGCAGCCTGGGCTGTCTTGGGACTTACTCTCTAGACCAGGCTGACCTCAAACTCACAAGAGATCCACTTACCTCTGCCTCCCAAGTGCTGGGATTAAAAGTATGCACTGCCACCACCACCCTGAAGGATTAATTTTACTTTTAAGGGATGTGTCTCTGTGTGTGTGGGAGGGGGTGTATGTGCACAAGTGCAGATGCCCATGGAGGCCAGAAGAGGATGTAAGACCCCCTGAAGCTGGAGTTCCAGATGGCACCATCTCTCCAACCCTTACTGGACATATTTTAAAAGTTTGGGTGACCATATAGTCTGTGAACTACTAAATCCCCAAGGACACCAATTTGAAATTATCAAAAATTTAGATATACAAGGACAAGCAAGATGGCTCAGTGGGTAAAGGTACCTGTTGCCAAACCTAAGGGTCTGAGTTTAGTCCCCAAGACCCACATGGTAGAAGGAGAGAATTCCAGTAAGTTGTCCTTTGACCTTAATATACTTCACAAATTGTACCCACACGCACACACACAAAGAAAAATGTAATAAAAATTGTTTTAAATTTTTCAATGTACAGACCTTTTGACCTAACAATTCTAAGAAATTATCCTACAAATAAATGTTTTATAGAGACATGTCTCTCCTAGGTCATTTGTTGTGACACTGTGGTAGCAAGAAAGTGGGGACAAGTCCAGTTGCCATCAAAAGGGGAGTGATTAAATGTATTAAATGCATACAGAGGAATCGAATCCAGTATAGTTTTGGGTTTTGTTACTGTTGGGGTTTTTTTGTTTCTTTGTTTTTTCCGAGACAGGGTTTCTCTGTGTAGCTCTGGATATCCTGGAACTCATTTTATAGACCAAGCTGGCCTTGAACTCAGAGATTCACCTGCCTCTACATCCCAAGTGCTGGGATTAAAGGCATGCACCACTACACCAGGCCTCTGGTATAGTTTTTAATGTTAATCTAAGCAAACTCATACCAAGACCTATGGTAGAAGTTAGGTCTCTTTAGTGAAATTAGCAAGCAGTTCAAATTAGCATCTGGCAGCACATAAAGGAAGGCTTGGTGTCCCTTGAACTTGGGCCAAGATGGACAGAGGGCAGTCGAGGCCATAGTTCCACGAATTGCCCTGTTGAGGGGGCATGGCTAAGAAACCACACAGATGTCAGTTGCTGTGAGAAGCAATGGGACTACTGGACATCTTGAGAAATCTCGTGGACCCTCGAGACTGCCAAGGATCGTGAGATAATTCGACATATAAGCCAGAGAACTCCACGCCGTCTCCCTTGTAAGGGGAGTTAGATTAATATAAATTAGATTTAGTAAATATCTAGGGGTTTCTGATACAGTCTCTTAATCCAGGGCATGAACATCAACTTGGCTGTGGGCAATTAGCTTATCAGCTTATGGACTAAAAACAAGGTTGAAGCCAGGTGAAATGAGGAGAGACTCTATGGACTAAAAACAAGGTTTATGGCCTGGCATTGTTTTCAGCTGCTAAGTGGGTGGAGCCCAGATTAGGCTGAAGCCAGATGAAACAAGGTGAGACCCTATTTAAGGAGGAAGTGAGTGGAGTCCTGGAGAGTTCCAATGCTAGAGAGTTCTCTGTATCATCTGATGGAGAAAGTGCTGGTGGACTGACAGCCAGGTCTCCCTGAGGCAGAAAGAAGCTGGTGAGCAGAAAAGGCCTCAACAAAACAGCAAAAGGAAAAGGACTAAACCCTGTGGCACAGTTTTTGCCTAGAGGGGTTCGACCTGTCCAAACAATGCCCTGAACAGAACTGTGGCTGGCTTCAAAGACTGAGGAAGAGTGGCAGAGTTGCTGACACAAACTGAATAAGTCGCCTTACAGACGGCTGAGGTCTCCTGAAGAAAGCCTCAAGCCTCATTTAAGGTGAAGCTGCCATAGCAAATCTGAGATATTCCTGAAGAAAGACTGTTAACTCAGTGCCCTAAAGGATCTACTCCTGAGGTGTTCCTGGAAAATAGTTGTTATAAGTTTAGTTAGGTGTTATAAGTTTAGGTTAGGTAACAGGGGTTGTAGTCATTCATAGGGCTAGTAGGTAAGTGTTTATATTTGCTTTAAGCATATATAGTTATTAATAAATACATATTGGATAATTAAAAAGGTTTGGCTTCACTCCCTCTTCCTCCTGCCCTCACATATTGAGAAGTCATGCGGGAGAAGTGCATAGCAAGGTACGCCATTAACAGAATTTAGGCTGCTATAGCCCAAGGCAAAGGCCTGGCATAAAACCTGCTGAGCCGGGCGTGGTGGCGCACACCTTTAATCCCAGCACTCGGGAGGCAGAGGCAGGCGGATCTCTGTGAGTTCGAGGCCAGCCTGGTCTACAAAGCAAGTCCAGGACAGCTAAAGGATATATAGAGAAACCCTGTCTCAAAAAAAAAAAAAAAAAAAAAAAAACCTGCTGAGAGACAGTACCTTGAAGGTGTCTGTCTTGGGGCCCCAGAGCACCGAAAAAATGAGCAAGGCAAGCAGAGTTCAGAAGCCACTTGGAGAGGATTTGAGCTATGAGGTTTGCCCAGGCCAAAGAGACTGTAGAGGCAAGTCTTAGATGATAGAAAAGCCACCCTCACTTTGGCAGTTGGAACAGACTTACTTTATAAACTGGCCATAATTTGGTGGTGGAAATATATTGGCCTTGTGAACTGGCAATGTAAGGCCCAACGGACACTAAGCTTTGAAAAGGACTGCCTGCTGAGACTGCCATAAACCAAGTCATCCTGCATGGACCTATGCTAAGAATATTAATATCCTTTTAAGAAAGTTAAACTAGCCATAGTTATGTGTTCGTAGATAGGTATTAGGGAGCTCTTAGTTTATAAGTTTTAGGTTATAGGATTTAGGTATTTTATAGGTGTTTGTTAAGTATTAATAAATATAAGTGCATATAAATAAAAATATTGTTACAAAAACCTACCAGGTAAATAAGTGAAGCACAATGTGTAGTTTACACACTATGAGCTTAACAGGGGAACTAAGAGTGAACCCTAATGAAAACCACTGCTGAAGTGTAGCTCTGCAACAGAGTACATGTCAGCAAACAAAGGCTCTGATTCAAACCCAGCACCAAAACAAACACATGAAAAGTACACAAGAAAATGAGCAAAGAACTAAATAGAAGGGGAGAAACTGGGCACAGTGGAAGCCAGTAATCCTAGCAATTCAGAGGCTCAAGCAGGATGATTTTGAGTTAGAGGCCAGTCTGTGCTTCATAATAAGACCTTGTTTAGGGATATCTCAGGGTATCAAGACTGTCCATAGGGGTATGCATGTAATATGTTTGATAGGCATGTAGTATCCCACAGTCTTGATGGGGAGCTATCTGGACACGGGACACATTAGAGAGAAGAGTCACTGTGCACTGGTGCTTGAATGCCTTAGCTTGTGCGGGGACTACTTCTCAATTCTAAGACTCAATAAGAGACGGTTTATGCAAAATGTCCCCTAAGTGAGGATGTACAACAGTGCACTGAATTCAGCCATCAATTTAATGGATTTTGAATGCACAGAGGAAAAGGGTTAAATTTTTTTTTTTTTTTAAAGAAAAAGAGAAATAAGCCAGGCATGGTGGAGCACGCCTTTAATCCCATCCCAGCACTCAGGAGACAGAGGCAGGTGGATCTCTGTGAGTTTGAGACCAGCCTGGTCTACAGACTGAGTTCCAGGACAGCCAGGGCTACACAGAGAAACCCGGTCTTGAAAAACCAACAAACAGAGAGAGAGAGAGAGAAAGAGAGAGAGAGAGAGAGAGAGAGAGAGAGAGAGAGAGAGAGAGAAATAGAAGCTCATTTGCTACCAGGGAACTCAGAAAGGCAGAAAATAGGTGAGTGGATGTGTCCTTAGGAGAACCTAGATCAAAGCCAAGAGGGACACAAGGACCTCAAGCTACTGATAACCTCAGTGCCAGGAACTTTTTAAAAAGTAGAGGACTCATGTTTTAAAAGTTATTAGTGGATGCTGGGCATGGTGCCACATGCCTTTAATCCCAGCACTCGGGAGGCAGAAGCAGGTGGATCTCTGAGTTCAAGGCCAGCCTGGTCTACAAAGTGAGTCCAGGACAGTCAAGGATAGACAGAAAAACCTAAAAAAAAAGTTATTAGTGGAAAGCCCTTTTAGAGACAGACGTCTCTCCAGCCTCCCAGTTCTCTTGTTCACAGACAAACGCTATTAGATTTTTCCCCTTTATTTTTATTTTATGTGTGTGGGTGTTTTCCTGCATATATGTTTATGCATCGCATGTACAAAGTGCCTCAAGAGACCAGAAGGCAGCACTGGATCCCCTGGGACTGGAGTTACTACTGATGGTTATGAGATGTCATATGGGTGCTGGGAATTGAACCCAGTTCCTCTGGAAGAGCAGCCAGTTCTCTTAAAGCACTGAGCCATCTCTCAAGTCCCATTATTAGATTTTTTTTCTTTTTTCTTTCTTTCTTTCTTTCTTTCTTTCTTTCTTTCTTTCTTTTTTTTTTTTTTTTTTTTTTTTTGGTTTTTAGAGACAGGGTTTCTCTGTGTAACTGCCCTGGCTATCCTGGACTCACTTTGTAGACCAGGCTGAACTCACAGAGATCCACCTGCCTCTGCCTCCCAGGTGCTGGGATTAAAGGTGTCCACCACACCCAGCTGCATTATTAGATATTTAATCTAATAATTTTTTGTTTGTTTTTCGAGGCAAGGTTTCTCTGTGTAACAGCTCTGGCTGTCCTGGACTCTTGTTGACCAGGCTGGCCTCAAACTCACAGAGATCCACCTTCCGCTGCCTTCCCGAGTCCTGGGATTACAGGCATGCACCACCACGCCCAGTAATCTAATAATTTTTAATAATGTGATTTTATGCAGAGTAACACATAATGGCTTGCATCTTGCTGTTTCTCACTACAAACTATCTTGAAGTTTGTTCCCTCAACAAATAGAGCCTTTTCTTTTAGGCAGCAGCATAACGTCCAATTGCATAGATACACCATAACTTATTTAATGTGTATGCTACAGTTGCAGTTAAGTTGCTGGATGCGGTGGGGCACACCTGTAATCCCTGTGCTTACCCAGCTAAGGCAGGAGGATTATGGGCTTGAGGCCAGGCTAGGCTACATGGTAAGACCTGTCTCAAACAAAAAGTAGATACATTTTAGCTGTTCCTGATAGTCCACCCTGAAAAACCTACACATAATCATTTCATGTGTGGACAACATAGCTGTAAAAATAAATTCCTAGAATCTGAATTGCTGAATCAAAGAACTATGCATTTGTAACTGTAGCATATAAAAGAGTTACAGTTACCCTATAAAAATGGCACTGCTTCTCCCAGAAGCCATAAATTGCCATATGAAAAAGTCCAGTGTCAGCCCGGCGGTGGTGGCGCACGCCTTTAATCCCAGCACTTGGGAGGCAGAGGCGGGCGGATCTTTGTGAGTTCGAGGCCAGCCTGGTCTACAAAGTGAGTCCAGGACAGCCAAGGATACACAGAGAAACCCTGTCTCGAAAAACAAAAAAAAAAAAAAAAAAAGTCCAGTGTCACATGCAGGATACCTCCCCTCAAATGGTTGATCAGGGTTGTCCCAGAGACCCCCAAATAATATTGTCACTGCTCTTGGTTGCCCACCAGAACTTAATGGTAAGATTATACTGTTGACGACACCACACACTTTGGCCACTGGAATGGAGAAATCATGTTGGTATTGATCAGGAAGTTTCCTTCTTGCAGACTAGGGTTCACAGTACTGAAGGGCTATACAGGCTGCTGGGGTGGAGGTGGGGAGTCATCAACAGTCATTTGCAGCTGTGAATCGTGTAGACTACAATGACTAGTGTGGCAAATTGTGCCCATGGGTGCAATAGTGGCACGAATAATATGGGGATAGGTAACTGATTTCTGGTTGGATTTAAAGCCCACTCCACAGGAGGAAATGCATGCCTAGTACTATAAATCTGGCCAAGAACCCATGGACAGGGAGCTCAGAGACTCCAAGAGTGAACCTACTAATACTATTTGGATAAATGGACATATAATATCAAACTGCGATCTGAATTTGCATCTCTGTACCCATACATTAGTACAGCTCTCAGACCTCATCAGAGAAGTTTCTTTGTGCAATGGATGGCAACTAGTGCAGAAACTCACACTTGGGCAAATGCAGAGAACAAGTGCCTGTGGAGTGCTCAACTGGCACAAAGGTGACATCTACATCACCATCCCCCTGTACAAGGTTCAGGGGCCACTGTGGAAGAAGAGGCAAAAAGACTGTAAAAGCCAGAGGTCATGGAGGACAGGAATGACTTAGATCTTCTGGACATGACAGACCACTACCCTCATGAACTCCCAGCAGCTGTGGTTGCTTAGACAAGATCAAACCAGTCAACATTCTAGTATAGGTCAGGGAGGGGCTCGTGAGGAGCTATTGTCAGTTGATGGCTCCTGGGGGTTGTGAGTCAGTTTTATTTGAGTGTGTGGTCCTGAAAGGTCAACGACACTCGAGTGACTGGTCCTGTACCCATGAGTATAGGAACAGCATTAACTGGACTGTAACCTGGAAGCTGAATAATCCCTCCTCCTCCTCCTCCTCAAGTTGCTTTGGTCATGGTGTTTTATCATAGCAACACAAAGCAAGTTCGATTCCAACTGAGGCCTACAGAAGCTGGTGTGGGAACAAAGGGAAACCCTGGCCCCAAGGCCTGCTTTGGGAAGGCCTTGGATGCAGCACCGTAGCAGGACAGGTAGCCAGCAGACTATAAGAAGGTGAGGGTGTGGAGGGTTGAAGGGCAGGACTGTGAGAGGACAGATTCCAGTGCATCCTGTCCTCCTGAGGAGGCAGTCTGTCTGCACTCACACCTGTGAAAACAAAATAACCTGAGTCTGTTTCATAAGAAGCCTACTGCAAAGAAGACCTACAGGCCTGGTTACCTCATTACAGCACCATACATTTTTTTTTTTTTTTTGAGCTGTGAAGTGTGAGAAAAACAAGGAGAGTGTTTTATGATTCAAATTCATCTTCAAAACTGATAACGACATTCCCAAAGATGAGCCCTCATTAAATCTCCTTAACTCTGAACACTTTTCTAAGCTCACCTGGCTAGGCTGGTAGCCATGTATTATTGATGTTTTTTCTTCAGGAAGACAAATTCTATTTCAATTCAATTTCCTGTCTCTGGGGTTTCAAATCTTGTCCTGGGCCCTCCTCAGCAGAGAGGGCATTCTCAGGAGGATGCTGGACTTTCCCTGTATATATATCTCCTTTCTTCTCTCCTGCAGGTCTAATCACAGAGTGATAAATCTTGAGAGAAATCCCGCAGGTCGATCAGCAGTCTATCACCTGCTTCCCGAGAACCTTTTCTGCCAAACCCACACCCCAGGTTAACACCCACAGGCTAGCCTCCTGTGCAAAGCTGAGTTCTCCAACCTCATGGCTCATGGCTGCGGAGAAAATCAGTTACATGTTTCTCAGAGGAGCCACAGTCTTCCACACTCTTCACTAAGTACTTCATTTTGGACTCATACTGCCCCTGCTGGTTGCCATGGAGATTCACCTCAAAGTCTAGAATTTGATGTAAACTACATTCTGAGCAACTATCAGTTCCTAGGACAGAGGTGACAAGCTGGTCACATTTTACATGGAATGTTTTTATTGTTTTTAAGGTGTATGTGTGGTCATTGAGACCACAGCTTTGTATATGCTCCACAAGTGCGCAACCACTGAACCACACTCCCAGCCCTCAGTTTACATTTTTTTGACTCATGTGGTGCCTTAAAAAAACAAAACAAAACAAAAAAAAGGCTAGGCATGGTGATGCATACCGTCCTAGCACTCAAGAAGCAGAGGCAGGCAGATCTCTTGTGAGTCTGAGGCCAGCCTGCTCTACATAGTGACTTCCAGATCAGCCAGAACCACATAGTTAGAACCTGTCTCAAAAAATTAAAAAAATTAAAAAACAAAAAACAAAGGGAGGGCAAGTGAGATGGCTAATTGGGTAGATGCTTGCTGCCAAGTCTGACAACTTCAGTTTTAATTCCTGGAACTCACCTGGTAGGATGAGAATAATGGACTCCCAAGGGTGGTTTTGAGCTCCACATACACAACAGGCAAATGCACATAGAATATACTCACATTCACAAACACACCATACAGAATAAAAAAATGGAACTATTTTTTTAATTGTCATTTTTTTGTTGTTGTTTCATTTCCAGGAGGCTAAGGCAGGTAGAACTCTGTGAGTTCAAGATATCCTGGTCTACATAGTAAGTTCGAAGCCAACCAGGGACTACATGGTGAGACCTTGTCTCAAAGAAAACAAGCAAAGTGAGGCAGTGGTAGCACACGCCTTTAATCCCAGCACTTGGAAGGCAGAGGCAGGCGGATCTTTGTTAGTTCAAGGCCAGCCTGGTCTACAAAGTGAGTCCAGGACAGCCAGGGCTACACAGAGAAACCTTGCCTGGAAAAACAAAACAACAACAACAACAAAACAAACAAACAAGCAAACAGAAGGATAAAAAGATGCAGCACCATGGTACAGCTGTGCTTACCATGTAGGAATTCCAGGCTTAGTCTTCAGCATCAAAGCCCTCAGCAACTGCAGTTTCTCCACATATTCATGGCTCGATGGAACCTTGCAAGTGTGCAGAAAGAAACAGCAAGAATGCTTTTTAGTTTTTGAGTCTGAGGCCAGCCTGGTCTACATAGTGACTTCCAGATCAGCCAGAACCACATAGTTAGAACCTCCCTCATGTAACCCAGGCTGGCCTTAAACTCCTCCTATAACTGAGGCAGGTTCAACTTGTGATTCTCCTGCCTCTGCCTCCCAAGTGGTAGAACACAAGCAGGTACCACCATGCCTCGTTTACACAAATCCTCCACTGACTGCCTGAGCTACATCTCCCGAACCTAGCAGTGTTATAACAGAAAACAAAATGGACACCTACACATCCATTTATAGGGAAATCAAAAATTAAAATATAGTACATCCACATTGCAGATAGTCCAGTACAGTGGTCAATAAAGTAATAAATAAGAGCTCTGCAAAACAAGCCACAGCTCAAATTTGGCCCACACCCATCCCTGCAATAACATTTCACTGAAACACAGCCATAACCCTTTTTGCATACTCCTAGAGCTAAAATGGCAGAGTGAAGTGACTGTAACACAGAAAATAAGCCTCAAACCCAAAATATTTACCTACTAGAATTCTGCAGAAAAAGTTAGCCAATCCTTGAATTGACAAGTTTTAGTCCAGACTCACCTACAAAACAGGACCCTGTCTCCAAAAACCCAAGCAACCAACATTAAGTTGCAGAGGAAGATATACAACAGATGATTATCAGCTGTCCAAACTGGACAATGAAGGAAACAAGTGAGAAAATGCAATTAGAGAGGGAAATTTAACTTGTAATATCTTATCATTTCTCTTTTAAAACTAAAGTGAGCAAATCAGACACTAGCTGAGCCTTTAATCCCAGCACTTGGAAAGACACTGGACATTCCAGGAAACCCTCATCTACACGGTACATTCCAGGATAGCCACAGCTCCATGGTGAAACCCTGTCTCAAAAAGAAAAAGGGAAGAAAAGCTCATCACACTATTCCACCTTTAAAAAGACACTTGGCATCGGGTCACCCCAGATGCTGAGCCAAGGCCACTTGAGCTTGAGTTTAAGATCAGTCTGGACAACGCAGTGAGAGTTCACCCTCTCACCCCCCCCCCAAAAAAGATAACAGTGACTTCAAATTAATTTTGTCTCACAAGTACCTGGTTTTATCAAAAAGCTTCTAATAAAGTATTTTAAAGCAAATAAAAAAGGCATTTAGCAAGGCTCTATAATGACTAGAAGACGGTTATAAATGAAAAGGCCATTTATAGAATCAAATTGCTTCGTGTCTTTGTGATTATATAAAAATAAAAGTTACCAAAAAATGAGCAATGGTCCACTTTTGGTGAGGGGAATTTCCCTGTTCTTTCAACATATCTGTATTTTCCATCCTCTTCTCAGGACTGTGTGTCCTCATCAAACGGGGATTAAAAATAAATGTCCGGCAGTTCCACAGCAGCAGCCCTGGAAGTTGCAGCCTCAAACACATAGAGCACACACCAATGCATTGCTAATAAATAGGCTGCACTTGGGTCCTCTAAGAGCCCAGGGAACCACCAGCCAACTGTCTGGCCCAGAGTTCAAGGACAGAGTATCTGAAATGTAGGCTGTGCCATAAGGCATGTGTGCCACAGGGAGATAAAAGCAGCTGTCAGCCCCCTAAGCCACCTCCATGTGCAGACTTCGCCTAGCGGAGCATTCAGCTCTGTACCAGGACTCCAAAACCCTGGAGCACAGCAGGTGGTTTAAGTACACTCTGCACCCTGGTCCCTGAGATGGCATTAGCCCAACAGGAGTTATAAGGTTTCCAGACCCCTGTGACCCCCAATACTGGGGAAGCTGAGGCAGGAAGATCACCAGGGCCCATGGGTTTGGGACCAGAATAAGGTAGTGAGATTTTGTTGAAAAATGAAGACAGACAGACAGACAGACACACACACACACACACCAGTTTATTAATCCCCAGTTACAAAACATCACTACCATGTAGAATATTCAAAAGAACATGGTATTTGCATTGAAAGAATAGTTCTGCATTCTCTCTCTCATCCCTCTCTCTCTCTCTCTTTCTGTCTTTGGTTTTTCAAGACAGGGTTTCTTTGTGTAGCCTTGACTGTCCTAGAACTAGCTCTTAGACCAGGCTGGCCTTGAACTCAGACATCAGCCTCCCTCTGCCTCCTGAGTGCTGGGATTAAAGGTGTGAGTCACCACCAGGCCCTACTTCTGCATTTTCCCATGACTAAAAACCATATCTGGAGGATGGCTGGGTGGAGCATTACACACCTATAATTAAAACACTCAAGACACTGAAGCAAAAGGATGGTGACTTGAAGGCCAGCCTGGATTTTATCTGGTGATCTTGTATCAAAATACAAAAAATAACAAATCCAACTTCCAAATACAGGAGGGAGATGCAAGAGTCAGATAGTAATAGTGGTTGTCAGGAAAGGCTGGTTTTTCATAAAAGAGCCAGGTGGCTGAGGGCCACGGGCAGAAGAACTTCATTGTTTGTACTTTTACACCTACTGGATTTTAAATCATGTGGGATATGTTATCCAGTCAATCTTTTTTTAAAAAATGAGCTAAGTTGGTAGAAGTTTGCCAAGCATAAAATAAGCCGGGCGATGGTGGCGCATGCCTTTAATCCCAGCACTTGGGAGGCAGAGGCAGGCGAATCTTTGTGAGTTCAAGGCCAGCCTGGTCTACAAAGTGAGTCCAGGGCAGCCAAGGATACACAGAGAAACCCTGTCTCGAAAAACCAAAAAAAAAAAAAAAGAATCCCTGGGGCTGGAGAGATGGCTCAGCAGTTAAGAGCACTGGCTGCTCTTTCAAAGGACTCAAGGTCCTTTCAAATCCCAACATCCACATGGCAGTTGAAACTATCTGTAATGACCAGATGTGATACACGCCTTTAATCCCAGCACTCAGGAAGCAAACACAAGCAGATCTCTGTGAGTTCAAAGCAACCCTGGTCTACAGAGTGAGTTCCAGGATAGCCTGGGCTACACAGAGAAACCTTGTCTCAAAAAACCTTAAAAAACAACTAACCAACCAACAAACAAACAAAACCCCAGGGTTTGATCCCCAGCACCAAATAAACCCAGACATGGTGCACAGCTATAAAACCAGCACTGGGGAGGTGGAGGCAAGGAGGTCAAAAGTTCAAAGACATTCTCAGTTATACAGTTTGATGCTGGCCTAAGATACAGACAATACATGAGCCCCTATCTCAGAAACAAAACCAATTTTGAATAATGTTAATCTATTACTTAGTTAAAACAATTAAGTTGGGGGCTGAAGAGTGGTCTCAGTGGCTAAGAGCACTGCCTGTTCTTGCAGAGGACACAGGTTCAGTTCCCAGAATCCACCCAGCAACTTACAATGGTCTATAACTCCAGCTTCAGGGGACCCACCCTGCTCTTGTGGCCTGTTTGAGCAACTAAGCATACATGGCATACACTCACAAACACACACACATAAAAATAAATATTTTTTAAATGTAGGTAGGATTTTGGAGCAATGGCTCAACATTAAGAGCTTGTTTTAACAGATGACCTGAGTTGGTTCCCAGCCCCTACATGTCAGCTCACAACCTTCTGTAACCCCAGTTCCAGGGGAAACAACACCCTCTTCTGACCTCTGCAGGCACGAGTCATGAACATGGTATACAAACATACATGTAGGCAAAACTCTCAAACACATAAAATAAAGTCTAAAGGAAATGCTTACTGTAATTAAAACAAAAGCTCTAGAGTTCAATAGGTGTGAGTGTGAGTACCTGCTCTGTGCTAGTTCTCTTCTTATGGAAGTCGGGCATGGTGGCACACGCCTTTAATCCTAGTGCTTCACAGACAGAGGCAGGAGGATCTCTGTGAGTTCGAGGTCAGCCTGGCTACAAAGAGTCCAGGACAGCCAGGGCTACACAGAGAAACCCTGCCTTGAAAAACAAAAACAAAAAGAATCCTATGTAAAGGGCTGGGCATGGTGACACATACCTTTAATCCCAGTAGAGGCAGAGGCAGGCGGATCTCTGTGAGTTCAAGGCTAGTCTGGTCTAAATAGTGAGTGATGGGCCAGCCAGTGCTACTCTTTTAGACCTTGTCTAAAAAACAAAAGTTCTAAAAGTCATCTTTTCTTCTGTCAAGTGAGACTGGTAAGAAGATCTGTAAGGGTAAGAAATCCTGGAGGACTGTGCCCATGGTGGGGGGGGCGACAGGACTGGAAGCCACTGTTCTCTGGTTAGCAAGCTTACAAACCTTCTTTGGACTTTTTGATGGGTTCGTGTATTTGGTTTTTTATAACCAAGGTGAGAGGAAGCAATAAAGCCTTTCTCTGCTTGGGGAAACAAAACTAGCACCTTTATTTTGGTTTGAGCATCAGAAAATAGACACATTCTCAGTCAGTAAACTGAAAGAGTGGCCCAGTAACATCAGCAATGCACACCTGCCCTGAATACACTCTGTCACAGAATTATTTATCCGAGAATGGGGCAGAAACCCATTTTTGTATTCAATAGCAAAGCACTCATAAATCTCTGGTGGGATAATCTGTTTTGAATTCTAAGTGTTAATTAAGTTGCTCCCTGAGATCTGCTCACTCTGCACATGCATGCACACCAACTGATGCTGTTCCCTTGCTTGCTACCCATTTTCTCTGATTGGCTTTAATAAAATGCTGAGGACTGTGACTGAAGACGAGAGAGGTAGGCGGGGCTAAGGTTATTGGGCTTTTAGGAGGAAAAAGATTAGGGACAAACCACAAGGGAGAAGAAGGCAGGAGAGGAGAGGAAGGACACACATGGTGGGTTAGATGGAAAATCAAAACTGCACATGTCATGGACCATTGGCATGGTGTGCAGAGAAGCAGCTCAGGGAACATATGTATAGATTATGAGGTTTATTTGGGAGAACAGACTAGAAAGCTGGCTTAGATGGGTTAAAATTGCACTGTCTAAAACTAAGACTTATTTAAATCCATCATGAGTCTGTGAATGTTTATTTATAAATGGTGGGCTAGGGATAACCACACTGACATAATAACTATATATCTCATTTGGTAATTAGTAATTATAACAAATTTCCTAAAATTCATATTCACCTCACTTTTCTTTTTCCTTTTTTTTTTTTTTTGGTTTCTTGAGACAGGGTTTCTCTGTGTATCCCTGGCTGTCCTGGACTCGTTTCGTGGACCAGGCTGGCCTTGAACTCACAGAGATCCACCTGCCTCTGCCTCCCGAGTGCTGGGATTAAAGGTGTGCACCATCACACCTGGCTCTTTTTCCTTTTTTAAAGCAGGGTCTCATGTAGCCTAGGCTAGGTAGCTCTGTATCATGAACTACATAGCTGAGGAAGACTTTGAACCCCTGACTTTCCTGCATTCTCTTCCTAAGTGCTGAGATTACATGTGTGCACCACCATGTCTGTCTTGTTCCCTAGTTCTTGTGTGTGTGTGTGTGTGTGTGTGTGTGTGTGTGTGTGTGTGTGTAAAACAGAGGTGTCCTCAGTCACTTCTCTACCTTAGTTGTTGTTTTTATCCAGGGCATCTCACTGGATCTAGATCACAGATTTGCTAGACTGGCTGGCCACCACATGCCCAGCACTAGGATTACAGATTTATACCATCATGCCCAGCTTTTTATATGGGTTCTAGAGATCAGAACATATGTCCTCATGGTTGTATAACAAGTGCTTTACTAACCTAGCTATCTCCCCATCCTTCCCCTACTTCTTTATGAAAAATAGTAACTCAGGCGGAAGTATACAGCATACAGTTCTTCTCACTGTATGCCCTTGGACAGATCCCCTGAGGCTATAATAAGCTGGATAAAGCCTCAGTGTGGCTTCTAACAGTGCTGTCATGATTGTCCTGGATACACACCTTGAGGACAGGTGGGAGGAGCCAGGAAGAGCCTCTCCTAGAGGTGGAAATGCCATACACGTTCCTCTTTGACAGAAGTGCTGCCCTGTCCCTTCTCCAGGTTGTACTGTCTGTCCTCTCACAGTGCACCCCACTACCCACATCATTCAACACTCACAACCAAACTCTGAACTCCCACTGCTCTGGGAAACCTTCCTCCAAAAACTTCTCATTCCATACTGATCCAGGAAAGACATGAAGGGCAGGGAGATGCTAGGTGGGTAACAAGCACTTGCCATGTAAACCTGACAACATGAATTTCATTTTTTATTTTATTTTTTGTTTTTGTGTTTTGGTGGGGTTTTTGGGGGGGTGCGGTTTAAAGACAGGATTTCTCTGTGTAGCCCTGGCTGTCCTGGACTCACTTTGTAGACCAGGCTGGCCTTGAACTCACAGAGATCCACCTGCCTCTGCCTCCCGAGTGTTGGGATTAAAGGTGTGCACCACCACGCCAGGCTAGACAACATGAATTTGATCCAACTCCTATAAGTTGTCCTCTGACCATTACATATACTCTGTGGTACACACATACCTGCACACACACACACACACACACACACACACACACACATACACACACATATACGCATAGTTATACACATGCACATACTCACCGCACACACACACTTACCATACACAGACATACACACATACACTACAAACACCATAAACATACATAGACATACACACATACACTACAAACACCATAAACATACATA
>CAJQZJ010001061.1:969986-993891 GCA_907164525.1 Lophiomys imhausi
TACCTGAACAGACAACACACACTACACATACACATCATACACGCACACATACCTACTACACACACCTACCATACACACATATATACACCCCTACACACACATACACATCATAAACACACATATACCTACACACACCTGCACACAACACCATAATACACATATACACACATGTCTACACACACATACACCATACAAACATATACCTACACACACTCTAAATAAAATTAAAATAAAAAGTAAAATATTTTTAAAAAGAGAAACTAGAGAGGTGTCTCAGCAGCTAAGAGTACTTGCTGGTCTTGAACAGGACTCAGATCTAGTTCATAACATTCATTCATAACCACCTGTAACTCCAGTTTCAGGGGGTCGGACATTTTCTGGCCTCCTTGGACACCTGTATGCACGTGCTACACATATATACATGCAGGCACACACACATATACATAAAATAAAAATAAATATTTTAAGAATAATTTTATCTTTTTAACTATCTACAAACATTTTCAGATAAAATTATAAAGTTATGATCTATAATTTGTTTCAAAATAATCAGGGTGCAATATTTGGGGTAAAACACACTTCGAAACACATTTGCACATGGGCAGTAACATGCTAACGGGTTATTTTTGGGTGGTAGAACTTTACTTTGATCTTTTTATGATTCCTTGGTTTTTCCTCAATGGAAATAATCTTTCTTTCTCTCTTTACTTTTTTTGTCTGTTTTTTGAGACTAAGTTTCTCTGTGTAGCTTGGCTGTCCTGGAACTTACTCTGTAGATCAGGCTGGCCTCGAACTCAGAGATCTGCCTACCTCTGCCTCCCGAGTACTGGGATTAAAGGTGTGCGCCACCACTTCCCAGAAATTTTTATTTTCTTTTTTTTTTTTTTTTTTGGTTTTTTCGAGACAGGGTTTCTCTGAATATCTCTGGCTGTCCTGGACTCGCTTTGTAGACCAGGCTGGCCTCGAACTCACAAAGATCCGCCTGCCTCTGCCTCCCAAGTGCTGGGATTAAAGGCGTGCGCCACCACCACCCGGCTAATTTTTATTTTCTTAAACAGGAAATTTTCCCTTTTTAAAAAGGCTGCCGAATAAGCATCTGCAAGGGAGACACTATTTCTCAAAGTTTCCAATTCCTTACTGCTCATCTTGCAAAAACCGAAGAGCACCTTCCTGTAGTCATCTCAATCACCTGGGCTGACACTTTATGCTCCGCGATTTACCAGTGAGCTTTGCATTTAGGTCCCTGAATCATCCCCAGAGTGATGACTGCAGCCATCCCTGGGCTGCCAGAAACTGTGCCAAGCTCCTATTCTGCCCAGCTTATCTCTTACACAGAAGCCCACAGCCCCACTGAAACCAGTGCTGACAGTGCTGTGACGAGACCTAGTGTGAGTGACAGTTCGTTAATGTCCCAAATCTCAGTCATCCTTCTAGTTCACTTGGACCAACCACATCCATACTGTGCTCTGGTGTAAGCTGCAAACACCTGGCCAAACTTTAAAAACAAACCAACCCCATCCCATTGTCACGTGTGGGAGAGAGACTGCTAATGCAAATAATGGTTTAAATACAGCAGTATACTAAAGATAGATTTGCCAGCAGTGCCGAGCTCAGTGTCTGCAATCAGTGACAAAGTGAGGAGACACCTGTGTCATCAGGATTAACTCATCCTTAAACATCCCACCTCAAGATGCAAAGGAAATGGCTGGCACTGACAAGAGCTGAGTGTTTGCTCTAAGAAATGTGCCTGAAAGCCATGCCCAGAAGGTCCTCAAGAAAGCCCAGCACAGAGGCACCAAGAGAAAAAAATGTCCACCTCACGGCCCAGTCATGTGTCTGTGTATGCAGCTATACACACATAAACATACACAAAGAGAGAGAGAGAGAGACACTGAGGTCTCTCTCATAGGTAGCCTAATTTGCCCATGTCACAATACAAGTGGCAGAATGACTACTAAGATCATGCCAGAATTTTCTGTGATTAGTATAGGCTTGGCCAATAGATCTTTTTAAAATATTTTTAAATTTGGGGGGATGAGCTTGAGACAGGGTCTTGCCATTTAGTCCTGGCTGGCCTAAAACTTGCTATGTAGAACACAATGACCTTGAACTCACAGAGATTCACCTGCCTCAGCCTTCTGAGTGCTGGGTTAAAGATGTGCACCACTACAGCTTTTTTTTTTTAATTTTTAAAAATATTGTATTCGTGGGGCTGGAGAGATGGCTCAACAGTTAAGAACTCTGGCTGTTCTTCCAAAGGACCCAGGTTCAAATTCCAGCACCCACATGGCAGTTCACAGCTGTCTATAATTGACAGGCATGGTGGCACACGCCTTTAATCCCAGCACTCGGGAGGCAGAGGCAGGTGGATCTCTGTGAGTTCAACGCCAGCCTAGTCTACAGAGTGAGTTCAAGAACAGCACAGGACTGTTACACAGAGAAACACTGTCTCAAAACAAAACAAAAATAATAATAATAAAATATATGTATATTGTGTTGGGGCAGTGTTGGCGTACACTTTTAATCCCAGCATTCAGGAGGCAGAAACAGGTGGATCTCTGAGTTCAAGGCTAGCCTGGTGTACAGAGTGAGTTCTAGGATACCCAGGGCTCAAAAAAAAAAAATCAAAATAATAGGGGCTGGAGAGATGGCTTAGTGGTTAAGAGCACTGACTGCTCTTCCAGAGGACCCGGGTTCAAATCCCAGCACCCACATGGCAGCTCACAACTGTCTATAACTCCTGTCCCAAACAATCTGATGAAACACATGTAGCCAAAACACCAATGTACATAAAATAAAAATAAATTATTTTTAAAAAATCAAAATAATAATATTGTGTTGATCTATTTTGTGTGTGCACCCATGGGTGAATGCCACAGTGCATGTGGGGAGGCTGGAGGACAACTTGCAGGAGCTAGTTCTTTGGATTTGAACTCCAAAGTTTTGGAGTGCAGGCACCTTTATCTGCTTAAGCCATCTCACCAGCCCTGGCCTGAGCAGCTTTCTAATGGTACTTAAGGACTTCTGACACCCTCCTCTCTCCTGTGTAAATGTAATCGGCAGGACTAAGAGTGAGTTGAGGGTAAATGACTCAGAAGAGGAGCTCAAGGTTCCAGCTTTGGCCATGTGAGGCCTACAGCTAGACTATTACAAAGCATGAGGCTAGCCTATCTAGCCCATAGTTGGTCTGACTGTAGCCTCATCCATGAAATAGTGAGACTCACCATTACTCTAAGACAAACCAAGCAGTTTCCCACATCCTCAAATATCATTTGAAGTCATTTTTTGGTCTGTTTCTTTGTTTGCTGAGATGGGGTCTCTTATAATGCCTGCTGACCTCAAAGGAATTGTGTAGCCTTAACCCCAAACTCCTGACCTTTCTGCCTCTACCTCCTGAGTGCTAAGGTTAGAACCAAGTGCCACTGTGCCTGGTTTCTATTAGCAGTTCAAATTAGTTACCCAGGTACAGAAGAGAAAGGCCTCTGACAAACCTCATGGATATTGTGGTCACTGCTCACCTGAAAAACAGATGGAGCCAAGGATGTAGCTCAGTGGTAGAAGATGTGTTTGGCATACAAGAGGCTCTGGATTCTATGGAAGGGAGGGAGGGAGGAAGTAGTAGAGGGCCAGTTTGATGGTTCAATAGATAACAGAGTTTGACTCCTGAAACCCATGTGAATGTGGAAGGAGAGAACTCATTGCACAAACATCCTCTGATCTGGATACACAGATGACGGTGACCCACATGGCAGGCATGCCCCATATACACACCAGGTACACACACAATAGTAAATGAATAAATAGGTAACTTGTTTAGAGAGAAGCGAGTAGCAGGCTGAGCCATGGACTTGGGGTCAGCATATGTCGAACACCATTTGACTCTTGCTGTCTCTGCTCCCCTCTTCTAGGAACGGGAAGATCAGTTCCTGTACAAGACTGATGAGCACCAAATGACAGCAGGGCTTGCAAGCACCTGGCTCAGCAAACATTAGCTATCACAGCGCACTATCAGCTGTTTGGGGGGCGGTGTCTGTTTGAGCCAGCTTTGTGTTTTACTGTTGTGGTATCCTCAGACCTTGGCTGTATCCTTTGTCCTCGGGCAGGAACAACCATTCCTTCTGCAGCTGCTGCTTCATCTTCAGCTCTGGGCATGGTGAAAGGAGTGGGGTGCTTATGGCTCATCTTCTAGGGCCTTAGGTCAGGGGCTTCTACTTGGTGCCCTTATAGGGTTTTCTGAGTCTGGTTAACGAAGGTGCCACCGGAGATGGATTTGACAACTCAGATCTTGGATACACAGATGACGGTGACCCACGGCAGGAAAAGCTCCGCCTTCAGATCATCCAGCTGTTTGAATAGCTCCATCCTAAATGTATTCAGTTGCTTGGATGGCTCCACCCTCACATCTTCCAGTAGATCTTCTTTCTTGGCCTTGGCTGCACTGCTTTCAGCTACTGTGGCCTGACTGGAAGGAAATGGAAGGAGACCCTAGTTTTGCTTCCAATCACCCGAGTGAGTGGACCTAGGGATCATGGTGAAATCCAGACCCTGATTTTTCTGATCTAGGACTAGACTATGGACTTTCAAGAAGCACTGAGTAGCAAGAGTACATCTGTCATGTACACTACTCTTGGACCAGCAAGACTCTACCTACTTCAACACTTAGCAGGTATTTAATACTCGTAAACAGGAATAACTTCTCAGTATCTCAGTGTCCTTACCCGTAAACTGAGGACAACCCACACTTCACACGACCACTACTGACAGAAAATCAGCTGCAGAGAAGCCCAGTGAGGAGCACCACAAACACCAGAGCTACATGTAATAGACAGTGCGGTCATAAGTCCCAGGACGCTGAACATGCATCACCGACTGCCACGTCTACAAAGGCCTTTACTGATACATGTGAAATGAGGCCTGGATTCCTTGCTTGGACAAGCTACTACTTTCAAGAGTCCTCTAGGAATTCTGGCAGAATACAGCAGTTTTTCAAAACCTCCCCATCTAAAGAGCTCTGGACCTTAAGCCCTACTGTTCAGCAGCTAGGAAAGATGCATTTTGGCAGGGAGGGCATGACCATCTGAGGTACTGGAGGTGAGTTGTACTAGTGAGTCTACACTCGCCCCAAGAGCTGGCCAGGCTTATTCCAACCTCCATCAGCCAAGATCCCCAAGTCAGGACAGCAACACTAGCATAACAGCCAGAGACAGTTAAGTAGGACCCTGGCAGAGCCCCTCTTACTGCTCCACAGACTGGCATAGAGCCAGCCTAGGAAAACACAGGCCTTCTGTATGCCCAAGATGGAGCTCTGTCAGATCCTCCAGGCTATCTTCCTTCAGCAGAAGCTAAGGGTTCCTTCCCAAGGGCCTTTGGTACTGTTTGCACACTGGGCCTCATGAAATAACTCAGTTGTTCCTCTCAGGGCACTTCACCAAAAAAACAAAAACAAAAACAAAAACAAAAAAACCTTCTAATCCTTCTAGAGGCAGATGGCACCTCTAACATCTACTTAACCTAGGAGTCATCCTAATCCTTCCATCCTACTGGCCACTTCCAAAACATGGCCATCCCCTGCCACCACCCTAGAGGGCCACCAGCATCTTACTAACCTCCTATCCAGTCTTCTGGCTGCCACTTAAAGCTCTCTCAAATTCTCGAGCCACAGAAACAATAATGACTTCACATGCTGGAGACGGAGCAGAGGGCATAAGCATACTACAAGAGCACTCTACACTGAACCTCACTGTCAGTTTTCCGAGTGATTCAAAAACAAACAAAACAAAAAAACAGGGGCCGGGATGTGGCTCAGTTAATAGAGGGTTTATCTAACTCATGAGGTTCTGAATTTAGTCCCTACCCCCATGTGAGTCGATGTGGTGGCATACACCTGTAACCTCAGTATACAAGAGATAGGCAGAAGAATCAGAAGTTCAAGTCCATCCTTAGTCAACTACATAGAGCTTAAGGTCAGCCTAGGCTACATGAGACTCTGCCTCACAAAATTAATTAATTAAAACATCAACTAGGGGCTGGAGAGATGACTGGGTATTTGTTCTTCTAGATGTCCCAGTCCTACATGGTGGCTCACAACCCTCTGTAATCCCAGTTCCAAGAGATCCAACAGTCCTCTCTGGCCTCTGTAGGCACCAGGCATGCCCAAAGTAGTACATAGGCATTTAAGCAGTCAAAACATCCACACACATTAAAAACCTACAACCCCCAGGTCATGACACCTTCTCAAAAGCCTTCCATGGTTCCTGCTGCTTTTAGACGACTCAAGCATCTAAGTGCCTCTGTAGTAAGGTCTCCCACTGCGCCCAGCCGCCTCTCTACTCACCCTGTCACAGCCACTCCTTGCAGTTTCTGGAACTTACCAAGCTTGTTTCCACCTTGGAGCCTTTATCCTTTGGTATACCTTCAAACAGTGAGCCCCTTCCTGAGAGTAAATCTCAACAAAAATGTCACCACCTCACAGATGACCTTTCTGATCACCCAATTAAAACAGCAGTGTCCCCACCCCGACCCTGGAGAAGTAACTTTCTAACTCAACATTGTGGTACTGTTTCCATAGTTCCTGTTCAAGCTCCCTGGTCTGTCTTTGGTTTTTGGTTTGCACCTGCCAAACTGTGACTGAGAACAAGGACCTCACCCATCTCTTCACTGTCATATCAATATCCAGGCTGCACAGGGCTGCCACATACCACTTGCTCAGCAAATGTCACACAAATGAAGTCAAAGAAATACAGCCAACAGGAGCACTGTGCCTGGAGTCCAAAGATCTGGACACCAATGTGAAGTAGGTTACTTCACAGCAACATGGCTTCTCTTCCTAGGGGCTCCTCCATTGTCCGCTGAAGAGCTTAATCTGCACCTTCCCTTCCTCAAGGGTACCAGTGAGATCAAGACCCATATCAGAACTCAAAAGCACCAAGATCCATACAGACAGCTAGTTGTGTGTCAACTACAAAGATGGGGTTCTTCCTCAGTGACCTGCAAATCCATAGATGAAATGTGTGTGAACCTGACATGTAGGAGGACTGCAAGCGTAAGGCCAGCCTGGGCCACATAACAAGACACTGGAAAGACAAGAAGGAATGGAAAGAAAAAGAGAAGACAAAGGAAAAGTAGGGAGAAGGGAAAGATGACAAGGAAGGAAAGAGATGGAGGAGCAACCTCAGGCTCCCACCCCTGGGTGCCTAATAGAGATGTTAGAACACAGCAGATGACAGCAGTGGCTTTACTCTGTGGCAGCACAAACACACCACATGAATCCATTTAGACACATCAAGGCAGTTATGTTGACACACAACTACGGTCTCATTTGCTCAGGAAGTGAAGGTGACAGGATCACATGAGCCTGGGAATTAGAGGCTGGCCAGAGAAACAAGGTGACCTTAAACAAAAACCAAGAGGCTGAAGATGGAGCTGGTTAGTAGAGTGACTGAGTTGTATGCACAAGGCCCTGGTAAACCCCTAACACCGAATGGGTGGGGAGATTACATCCTGTCAAAGGATACTTATTTGCAAATTAAGCTCTGGTTCCTTGAAGGCCATGTACAACATCCTATGCATACCGGGGATAGAGAGATGTAATAAACATTTACTGAATTTGGTGCCAAACAACAAAACCCCAAATTCTATGACCAGTTTCCTCCTTAAAACAAACAAACCAAACCAGGTGTGGTGGCGTACGCCTTTAATCCCAGCACTTGAGAGGCAGAGGCATGAGTTCAAGGCCATCCTTGTATACAGAATGAGTTCCAGGACAGCCAGGGCTGTTACACAGAGAAACCCTATCTTGAAAAACAAAACAGCAACCAAAAACAGGGCCTCATGCAGCTCAAACTAACCCCAAACTTGATATATAGCCAAGGTGGCCTTGAACTTCTGATCCTTCTGCCTTCAGCACCCAAGTTTTGGGATTACAGACACATGCCACCATGCCAGTGTCTGGGTGGCACTAGAAGTGGAATCCAGTGTTCATACATGCTAAGCAAGCATTCTACCTAAAGAGCTCCTTGCCCCAGATTTCTCCTTTCTTTGCAGCCCATCCTGACATGGAAGTCCTTGTTCCTAGAGAAAGCCTGCAATAATACCAACATTTATATAATGCCATGATGACAAGTGTTTCATGCTTATAATGGTCTTGTAAGATTGACAGACCTGAGATTATAACCCCATACTGTACTCATTCACCAACCACAAACAGAATATGAAATATAGTATATGTGCTAGGTTAAACCCAAATAATGACAGCTAACATTTACCAAATGTGCCAGGCAGTTCACATGGATTGGGCTCAAGTCAATTTTCCTAATACCCCTGCATGATGGTAATCTGCTCTGCAGGTAAGGAAGCTGACACAAATGGTAAAGTAATTGCAGGGTGGCATACAGTGAAAGTGGCTGGCCAAGATCTTAACCCAGCAGCCTGACTGCATATTTAACCAAAACAGCACTGATGGGGCCATTAGTATCAGCTAGCTAAAATCCCTCACTAAAGAGGGGACCAAGAGATATAGAATGTCACTTTTAAACATTCTAGCATTTTTGGGGAAGTCATACTTTGAATGCTACCCATTTCAATGATGCTTTTCCTAAAAAGCCATAAATTATTATAGGAAATTTTTAGTGCCTGGGGTGGGCTACCTCACCATGAGCTGTTGGTGAGTGGTACCCTATTGGTCTGGGTTTGCTACATGAACAGAACTGAGAATGACTGTGTTTATTAAAAGGGGATTCAGTAGTTCTACAGTGAGCTGTCACTCACTGTAGAGGTCAAGAAACAGGCAGCTGTTCAATCCACAGGGCTGGACCTCTCAGCAGTCCCATTCAAATCACTGGAGATGCCTTTGAGGTCCCCAAAACAGGCCAATGACACTGCTGTTAGTTGCTCACCAGCATGAGATGGTAGAACTCGTTGTTGAAGACACCACAAGCTTTGGTTTCATGACACAGAGAAACTAAGCTAAAACTGAGCTGGAAGCTTTCCTGCTGCTGGCTGTGGTTCACAGGGCTGAAAGATGCTATGCAGCCTGCTGGGGAAGAATTGTCATCAATAGTGTCACTCAGCTATAGATGCTTCACCCTACAAAAATGACCTGTCCAGCAAGATTTGGTCACCAGTGTAATAGAAGCACGACTATTACAGGATAACCAACAGTTTTCTGTTTGGATCTGAGGACTTCTCTACAGAAAGGAATTCCCATCTGGTATGACAACCTGATTAAAAAA
This sequence comes from Lophiomys imhausi, assembly GCA_907164525.1. NCBI lineage: Eukaryota > Metazoa > Chordata > Mammalia > Rodentia > Muridae > Lophiomys > Lophiomys imhausi. The sequence goes on from CAJQZJ010001061.1 coordinate 979,217, forward strand.
CCATGTCTTGAGAGGATATAGGCCCTAGTGGGGGAGCCACTGCTGGTGCACTGCTAAATGGACATGATGTATCTGTCAAACTACTCTCTAAAAATTTAAGTTTATGCCTATAGATTAGTGATGGAGTCAGTCTTGCTCACAGAAGCAAGTGGGCAGTGGTTACTGAGGCTCATAACTGGTCAGGGTGCTAAAAGGGACTGCTGAGTGCTCAGCTAAATGGGGACATTTTACCCCCTCCAATGTTCAGAGAACATCACAGAAGTGGGGAAAGAATGTAAGTGGCAGAAGGGGAGTAGCGTGTGTGGAATGCTGCCTTTTGGGTAGGACATGGCTGTGGCCCCATGAACTCTCAACAGCTGTGGTTACCTGTGCAGAGGTACATGAGACTGAGCCCATCAATATTCAGTGATGGAGAGGAAAGGGCTTCATAAGGTCCCACTCCTCCCTAAGGATCTATAGGCAGTTAATGGCTGCTGAGAAAGAGGCACTTCCTTCAGTCATAGAAGGAAGTAAATTGCTTGTGTTCTTATAAATAAACCCTCACTTATGCTCCTATACGCAATCCTCATTAGATTGGCTGGGTCATCAAAGGAGTAGGGAGATGTGGAAGTGGGAAACTATTTAGAAAAAGAGAGGAGATCAGCAGGAGTGGGAAGGTAATAGGGGTGAATATGAACACATTTATATGTGTGTGTGTGTGAATGTGAACACACACACACACACACACACACACATATATACACACACACAAACATAATCACACACCATATATATGAATGAATCTGAGCCAGTAAAGCATTTGCCACACAAGCTTGCCAACCTGAGTTTATCAAATCTGATCCCCAGGACCCACATAAATGTGAAAGGAATCAACTCCACAGAGCTGACTTTTCACCTTCACATACTATAGTACATGCTGACACTCACACATACCCATCACACACACACACACACTACAGTAATAATAAGTATTTTTAAAAGTCAATGAAATTTATTAGGTAAAACGAATATATGCTAATAACAAACTAAAACAAAGCTTTTTTTTTTTTTCTGAGATCTTGTTTCCGTGCCATTGAGAGAAGAACCTCTAGCCAAAGCAATTAGAAGCAACCCAGAAGACCCTTGTGGCCTTCTAGCAGTTACTGGTGAGAAAGGAGAGGCATTGGGGGGGGGGGGCAGGGAATAAGATGCATGCCAACTCCATCACACTGTAAGCCTCAGATTCGCACAGGCTCCTCATCCACAAGACAGGTGACATCACTAGCTGCCTGACAAAGTTTAAATGAGAGAGTACTCCTCAAAAAAACCTCTTAGGCATCAAGTTGTAAAGCACTTCCCAGAAGAGATAAATACACCCTGTTCTTGTTATAAACATACCGGGTGACGGATAAGGCACAAGAACAAAATGAAAGCATAACCCCCCACCACCACACCATCTACAAAGCCTTGCTTGTCTCTGGGTTTCTTCCTACCAGTGCCTCTTGAGAGGTCAACAACTTCCCTCCCCTGAGCAGACCATGAAGTGAAACTGTGGGTGGGGAACAGCCAGGGTGGCAGGAATACCCTTGGCAAGCTACACACCTAAGCCCTTCTGGCCCGAAGTCATCTTCTCCCTCCTGGAAAGCTCCATCCCATTCCAAACACCTCACTACAGTGTGTGGAGCACTAACCACGTGTTTTGTGGAGGGGGAGGGACTCACAAGAACCCACCCCTACGCGAGAATTTATAGGCAGTTAACGGTTGCTAGGGGGAGGGGCCACAAGACCCTGCCCATTCCTGAGGTGTGTTTTGCCCCTCAACACCCACCCTCTCTTCAATAGGGTTTAATAGTGATTGAGGGGGTAAGAAGGCATTTTCTTCTGTAGTGTAACCATTGATAAAACGCCTATGTTCCTGAAAAGAACCCCTCACCAAGTTCTTGAAATCTGCCCTAGGGCATGGAATTAGAAGGGACTAGAAGGGGAAGGGAAGGGATCAGTGGAAATGGGACACGAACAAAATACATTATAGAAACGAGTGAAGCGTCATAATGAAACCCGTCATTATGTGCAATTAATATCTGTTAATTTTTTTTTAAAAAGCACCATGTGCCAACCAACTCCAGAAACCCTGCCCCACTAGCTTCCCACGGCTGTCCATTATCCATCCCACTTTAGGGGTGAGCAGAAGACTCAACGCCACGCGATGCATCCTCAAACTCGAGCACTCAAGACTTCAAACAGAACTCTTGGTCCCCACGTACAGTACCCTGGCCATTCTCCCTCTTCCCACCTGGAGCCCTTTGACGTACACATCTCCTCAGCAAGTGTCAGGACCCCACTGGACAAGCAGGTCGGATGCTGCCAGAGAGGGCAAGGGGTTTGTCCAAGGTCACACAGCGAGCCAGGCAAGGCTCCGAGGCTCGGACTTCAGGTACTAGCTTCCTGGACTGCCTTTTCAGCCAGGACCGGGGAGTACGGCCCCGGACCAACCGTGAGGACCGACCAGGGGCGACCGAATCAGGGGGGTCGTGCCGGCCGCGCCCGAGAAGGAGCCGGGCGGACAGAGATACCACCGAGGTCAGGCAGAGGACGCTGAGGCTCGCGGAGCAGCGAAGCCGGGACAACGCTGGACGCCCCACGGGGACCTCGCATCCCAGAACTCACCTGCGGCCGCAGCCGAGAGCGGGCGGCGGCGGCGGTGAACCCCGGGCTCAGCCATTCCCCGCTGCCCCGGATGGGGAGAGAAAGCTGCCGCTCACTTCCTTAGCAACACGGCTCAGCGACCCACTTCCTTAGCAACCGCGTCAATTTCAATAACTTTATTAGGTCTCGGACACGAACGGCCCGCCGAGGGGCGGGACCCGGTGTGCACTGGCGCTTCTCAGGTTCCCTGCGCGCGCAGACACTCGGACCCACCTAGAGTCTCGCCCATCCATGGGGTCTCACGTGCCTCATTTTCTCCGTCTTTGAAAAGGAGCGCAATACTTTGGTCGCACGACGTGATTTCATCCTCCCCTTCCGAACGCTCTTTCACGTCAGTTCTCAGATCTGGGTCTCAGATTAGTATTGAGTGGCTCCCAATTAGGGCAACCTAGGGATGAAGACAAATCCTTAGGAAAATCCTCGACAATGCCTTGTCTGTCACTTCCATTCTCCCACCGGCCCCCTCATTCTGCCTTTCTAATATACTCGAATTTCTCTACCCTCAGGGATAGCACCCACAAGCAAGGCCAGGCCACCATCATCTTTAACCTAGCCTGCAATTCCTATCTGTTAATAGACTTTTTGCCCTGGCAATTCATTCCCGATGAGATGGCCTGAATATTGATTTAAAAACCCTCCCTGCAGAGCATCTTTGGAGTCCCTCTACTCTTACCATAAACCAAAAAGCCTTGTTTGAGCATGATGGCTCATGTCTGTAGTCCTAGCACTTGGGAAATAGAGGCAGGAGGATGAACAGTTACTCACTGCACAACAAGACTCTCTCCCCCGGTATCAAAATAAATACATGTAGTTGTAGGGAAAAAAAAATGGTACCCTCTGATGACTCAGTGGATAAAGGCACTTGACCACTTTGAGATCCTAAAGACCCACTGGACAGAAGAATAGAAAGAACTAAAATTGTCCTCTGACCTCAGCACAAATACACACACACACACACACACACACACACACACACACACACAGACTGTAATAAAAAGATACCAACTTTGCTGGGCAGGGAGGGAGGGGTGGGCAGATCTCTGAGTATAAGGCCAGACTAATCTACAGTGTGATGGAAGTTTGGATTTCTTTGGAAAAATAGTTGTGTTGAATGAGTATGTAAGGATTGAGGGAGTGCTTTGCCCACCACTGAAAAACAGATTCATGAAAGTGGCATGCAAATCAGCCTCATGACTGTCAATCGTATGGGGAATATGTTTATGGAAAGACCCCTGGGAGAAAACACGTGATCTTGGTTAACAGGAAGTATCTTGAGGAGGCCATAAGGCTGGTCAATGAGAAAACATCCTGGTGCATAATTAGAGGGAGTATAAAAAGGAAGGCCGGGAAAACTGGGGAGGGCTTTTTTTTTTTTCTACTTGGTCTTGCTTCTCATTGCTGCTCATCGCTTCTTAACTTCGAAAGACTCTATACAACGTTCTGCCCAAAGTTCTGCAGAGACTTGCTGCCAGGGTTGGGCGGGCCCCAGGTAGGGCTGGTGAAGTCTCACAGTGGAGCCATAAAAGCTATGGCCCTAAGGTTGAGGCCCTCCCTGTAGAGTAGCATCTGCTCCAAGGAGATGAAGCAAGCTCAGTTGGCAGAAGAGGCCAAGGTGTAACGCCTCCTCTGAGGAGGCTTGGATCTGAGATCCAATACCAGGGTCTGGGTAGTCACTACAGCTGCTGCTGATTGCTATGTTCCCTTTGGCTTTGGCTGATTTGGATGGACTGCTGATGATTGCCAAAAGGATTTGCACCTGAGAATGTCTTCATCTTGTTATCCTTTCTAATGTGCCTCAGGTTGGTTGGTTGGAAGGTGTATAGAATTATTAATAATTTAAGGGTGCACCTACACTACAGAACAAGTTTTAGGAGAGCCAGGACTACACAAAGAAATCTTGTTTCAAAAAAAAAGAAAAGAAAAAGAAAGCCAGGCACAGTGGCAGAGGCCTTTAATCCCAGCACTCTGGAGGTAGAGGCAGGTGGATCTCTGTGAGTTCAAGGCCAACCTGGTCTACAAAGTGAGTCCAGGACAGCCAGACTACACAGAGAAACCCTGTCTCGAAAAACCAAAAAAAAAAAAAAAAGAAAGAAAGAAAGAAAAAGAAAACCAGCAGCAACAACAAAAGCTACCAAACTTTTTCAAAGTAAAGCCTACATTAGGTGCAAATACATTATGTCTTATTTATAAACAATAACATAGCCGGGCGGTGGTGGCGCACGCCTTTAATCCCAGCACTTGGGAGGCAGAGGCAGGCAGATCTTTGCGAGTTCGAGACCAGCCTGGTCTACAAAGCGAGTCCAGGACAGCCAGAGCTGTTAAACAGAGAAACCCTGTCTTGAAAAAAAAAAAAAACAAAAACAAAAAAAACCCAATAACATGTAATGCAATAAATGTGCTTATGTTTTATCTTTTCTGTATCTGGTATTTTCTAGGGCTAATAATTGCCAAAATTTTCTCCCATTTTCATTAGTTCTTTTAGTTGATATTTGCACCACCACCCCCCATTCCACACTGGCCTTAAATTCACTATGAAAACAAAAATAATCCTCCTGCCTCTCCTTAAGTTCTGACATCACAGGCATGTTGCACCAGGTCCTGATTATGCGGTGCTGGAGATGGAAGCTAGGGCCTCATAAAAATGCCAGGTGTGGCCGGGTGGTGGTGGCGCACGCCTTTGATCCCAGCACTTGGGAGGCAGAGGCAGGCGGATCTTTGTGAGTTCGAGGCCAGCCTGGTCTACAAAGCGAGTCCAGGACAGCCAGAGATATTCAGAGAAACCCTGTCTCGAAAAACCAAAAAAAAAAAAAAAAAAAATGCCAGGTGTGAACTCTTATCAGCCAAGCTCTACACCCAGACAAGTTTTTGTTTTGGTTTTGTTGTTGTTTGCTTGTTTTTTTTTTTCCAGAAACAGCATTTTTCTCTGTAGCCTTGGTTGTTCTAGAACTCACTTTGTAGATTAGGCTGGCCATGAACTCATAGAGATCCACCTGCCTCTACATCCCTGCATTAGTTATTTTTCCATTGCTCTGACAAAACCCCATGACCAGTGCAATTTATAAAAGAAAGCATTTTATTGGGATCCCCACCCCCAGCACTGAGATTACAAGTGAATGCTACCACATGGCTTTTAAATTGTTTTTAGGCTTCTTTATTATTTTATGTACATGAGTGTTTGCCTTCTGTACATATGTGCACCATGTGAGTGTGGTTCCTGAGGAGGTCAGAAGAGGGCATCAGATCCACTGGAAATGAAGCTACAATGGATGGTTGTGAGCTGCCATTTGGGTGCTGGTAATTGAACCTTGGTTCTCTGCAAGAGCAACCAATGCTCTCAACCACTGTACCAACTCTCTAGCCCCTATGTGGTTTTTTGTTTTGTTTGTTTGTTTTTTGAGACAGAGTTTCTCTATATATCCCTGGCTGTCCTGGACTTGCTTTGTAGACCAGGCTGGCCTCGAATTCACAGAGATCCGCCTGCCTCTGCCTCCTGAGTGCTGGGATTAAAGGTGTGCACCACCACACCTGGATCCCTATGTGGTTTTTTAATCTGGAAACTCCGGTCCTCATTCTTGTGCAACAAACTCACTAAGCTATTACCCTAGCTCACTATGGCTGGCTTTACTATGATTTTTTTAGACAGGGTCTCATTATATATGGAACTCACTATGCAAAACATGCGGTCCTCAAATTCACAGAGATTAGCCTGCATCTGTCTCCTAAGTGCTGAGATTAAACGGTTGTGCCAGCACCTGTGACCTTTATTATGATCTTGCTGCAGGAAAGAACTTCTAATGAACGTTCTACAGAGTAGACCAATAGCATAGGCCAGCTCCCCATGGCATGGAAAAAACACCAAGTTTCCCTTCTTCTCTGACATTCCATTCTAGAACAGTGGTGTCCAACAGATCTGTGGCTGTGATGGAAATGCTCTGTATTGGCACCATCCAATACAGTAGTCACTAGCTGCATGTAGCTGTTCAGTTTCCAAAATGACAGAGGGTCTACTAAGGAACCAAGTCATTTTTTACTTAGTTTTAATTAATTTATGTCTGAATTGTCACCTATGATCACTGGCTATCACACTGCACAACACAGGCTATCCAACAGAGATTTCAGGTATAGACAATTTGGGGCCTGGATTCCAACTCCTTCCTTTATCTAGCAGGTGACCCAATGTAAGTCACTTGTCTCTTTAGGATTCAGTTTCTTCATCTGTAAATATATATGTTTGACACTGTCCAGGTTTGTCATAAAGGTTAAATAAAATATGGAGTCAGGTATGGTAATTCATGCCTCTCATTCCAGCACTTGGAAGGTGGCAGAAGCAGGGGCATTAAGAGTTCAAGTCTAAGTTGAACCACAGAGTGAGTGTTGATAAACACGCACAGGGCCCTGAATTCCAATCCCTAACAGCTGGAAGGGAAAACAAAACAACAAAGCAAACTTTATTAGATAGGCCCATGGTATCCTAGGGATGCACACCAACTGTCAGTGTGAGGAATCCTGCCAGTAAGAAGGCTCAATGTTCTTTGAAATTTGATGCTATCTGGGAAAGAGGGCTTGGAGAGGGTTGTGTAAAAAGACTGTAAGGGAATAGGAATTATTTACTGGGTGGTAAAAGAGGAGGTATACCTGAGCCCCTTTCAAGAGGAAATAAGACATTGAACTTGGATGGAGGCCAAGTACATGAGACATGCTTAATGGTTGTCACTTGGCTAGGTGCCCAGGTTCAGCATGGATGAGACTGCCTGACCCAGGAGAGGCTCAGAAGACTGGGAATGGAGCTAATGGCTTCTAAATTCACATCTTTGATGTTTCTGAAGCAAGCCAGGCAAGGGTTGGTTTTTAATTGCTTCCCCCTCAAGCACTTAACAGCTATGTGACCTTGATCATGTTAGTTCACCTTTGTGGACCCCATTTCTCTCCCTCCCCCCCCCACCCCCCCCCCCCGTGCTGATGTAACTCACAGCCTTGAACTTCTTAGGGAAGCTCTATGCTGAGCTAAATTTCTGGTCACTGGCCCTCATTTCCCTCATTGCTTCCTTGAAGGGTTCCCATGAGGATTTACTGATAAGCATGAAACACTACCCCAAATGTAAGGCATAGCAATGACAAGGGATAGTGAGAGGAATGGTGTCAATATGAGAGCCAGGAGTCACAGAACCCAGGTAACTAAACCATATAAACATAGTTCCCAGGACTGGATTCTGTCTTTTGTATGTGTATCTTCTGTAGCACAATGCCCACCCCATAGCAGCACACAAAGACGCCTATTAAAAACATATGTTAGAAGGTTTAATCCCAGCCCTCAAGAGGGAAGCAAAGCAAGTAGATCTCAGTGAGGTCAAGGCCAGCTGAGGCTACATAATATGATACTCTGTCAAAAAAGAAAACAAGAGCCGGGCGGTGGTGGCGCACGCCTTTAATCCCAGCACTTGGGAGGCAGAGGCAGGCGGATCTTTGTGAGTTGGAGGCCAGCCTGGTCTACAAAGTGAGTCCAGGACAGCCAACAATACACAGAGAAACTCTGTCTCGAAAAACCAAAAAAAAAAAAAGAAAACAAGAAAAAGCATGTGTTAGAGCCAGCATGATGGGTTCATCCATCAGGTAAGGATGTTTGCCGGCAAGACTGATGCCTGAGTTCAGTCCTCAGGACCTATATGGTGGAAGGGCAGAACTCCAAAAAGTTGTTCTCTTACTTCCCCAAGAATGCCATGGCACATGTGCCTCCACACACATGCACACATACACATACTAAATAAATGTTATAAACATAAATTATGGAGCCCTGGAAAGACTGTTCCATGGTTAAGAGTGTTTACTGTGCAAACCATGGATGACTTCGAGTTTGGATCCCAGCAACCACGTACCAACCAACCCAGAAAGGGTTTTGAAATAGTCTATAAACGCCAGTGCTGTGGGGAGCAGAGACAGGAGGATTAATTCAAAGGAATGGGGCAGAGAGTGATACAGTATACCCTCCAGCTTCCCTATATGGACATGCATGGATAGGCATGAGCACCCTGACACACACATGTGTAAATACACCACATATGGACATGCATGGATAGGCATGAGCACCCTGACACACACATGTGTAAATACACCACATATCCTCCCACCCACCCACCCTTTCACACAATTAGAAAAGCAGTTTCTAAAACACACACACACACACACACACACAAGTACACTGTACAAGGTGTGACAATGGTGCTCACCTGTAATCTTGCTTCCAGAGTCCTGAGGTAGGTGAGTTGCAAGTTCAAGGTCAATTTGATGATTAATTTTCCTTGTCAGCCCGACTCCCTTCATCATAGAACCCTACCTCTGGGCATGTCTAGAGGGGTGCTTCCAGAAAGATTTGACTGTGTAGGGAAGACCTGGAGCTCAGGAATGAATTAAACAGGAGAAAGCAAACAGAGTGGCATCATTGGTTTCTGCTGGCTGTAGATGCAGTGCAAGCAGCCACTGTCTCCTCATACCACCATGCCTTCACCACCAGGATATACTGTATCCCCTTAAACCATGAGCCAGGATGAATTCTTCCTTCCTTAGGTTGCTTTTTGTCAGGTAGTTGGTCACAGAAACAAGAAGAGTGAATAATTATAGGTTGGACTATATAGCACATCTTCAGGAAAAAGAAAAAAAGTTATATATTTCTCATCAGCAGCTCTTTCTTTTTTAAAACATAATACTAGCATTGTAAAGGGTGGAGAATGGAGTGCTTCTGGTCCCCTGATGATAACAGTGGGAGACTGGCACTGACATGACATGACATGGAAAATTCACAGTTATGAGAAGCTATCTGAGTTGCACCTTTTTACTTTTATATATTGTTTCAAGAAAATGATGTGACATACTCCCAAATATCTAGACACAAACATTCCAGTCCCTTCTTCCTCCTGCCCTCTGCCCCCTCCTTCTGCTGGGCCCCATGTCTGCTTCCCCCTTGGAGTATCCAGCCCCCTCCCCCATTGGGTACCTGGCTGGGCTGAAGGGAGTGAAGCTTAGTTGGGGTACAGGTGGGTGCAGTGCAGGATCTGGGTTGGTGATGAGGGCTCTACAAACAGACTTCTCCTTGGGAGGCAGCTTCAGTGAGCTGTCTTTTAACTGGGGGGAGCAGGCTATTTAAACCTTTGGGGGTAAAGAGGGGCCAGGGTGCTGAGGACGGCTCATTTGCATAAGGAGGAGTTCCAGGCATTACTGGACCTTGCTTTAAAAGGGGAAAGGAAGTTTAACCTAGCTGCCAGGCTACATGACCTCCTCTGGACATGCAGGCCAGGACAGGGAGGGAGTGGTCCTACTCCTGCTGATCTCAGAATCTCCCTGGCTCCACATCTTTCCTTCTTCCAATGTTTTCTTTCTGTAGAAAAGTCTCTCATAGCCCAAGCTGGTCTGAAACTCTCTATGGCTGTAGATGATAGATAGATAGATAGATAGATAGATAGATAGATAGATAGATAGATAGATAGACAGATAGATGGACAGATAGATATCCTGGACCAGAAAGACAGCTCGGTTGTTAAGGATATTAGCTACTCTTCCAGAAGCCTCAGCTTAGGTTCCCAGCACCTACATACATAGCAGCTCACAACCCTCTGGAACTCGTTCCTCTTTAATGACCTCTTCTGGCCTTTACAGGAACCAAGTGTGTGCAGACATATGTGCAGGCCAAATACTCATACACCTCAAATAATAATTGGGGTTAGAGAAATAGCTCAGAGGTTAAGAGCACTTGTTGTTCTTGCATAGGACCTGGGTTGGATTCTGAGCACCTACATGGTGTTCATAACCATTCATAACTACAGTTTCAGGGGATCTTATGCCCTCTTCTGACTTCTGAGGGCACCAAGCACACATAGTACATGTACATATGTACAGGCAAACAGTGATATAAATAAGGTATTTCTACAAAATATTGAAAATCCAAATCCACAAGTTGGAGGGATGGCTCAGCAGTAAAGAAAACATGTAGCTCTGGGAGAGGACCCAAGTTTGGTTCCCAGCACCCCAATCAGGCAGCTCACAATTGCCTATAACTCCAGCTCCAGGGCCTTCTTCTGGTCACCATGGGCACCTGCATCCATGTGCACATACTAACATGCACCCTCCATCTCTCTCTCTCTCTCTCTCTCTCTCTCTCTCTCTCTCTCTGTCTGTCTCTGTCTCTCTCTTACTTAAATACAAAAAACAAAAATCCCTAAACCTGGCCACATTGACCCCAGGTGCTTTTATGACAGCAAGTGTCTGGAAGGAGCAGTGTGTCCCCATGGAGCAAAAACTGTCTACTTTCCTTTGGTGTTTTCCCGCCCACTCTGTTTTCCTTTATTCTCATTACATGCATGACTCTTACAGGTATTTTATTTGACTTTGCCCTTCTGGGATCTGTTCAGGTAGTTGGAATTACCTGGTCCTTGCTTCCTGTTATTGAAATTGTGGGATCTGTTCAGGTAGTTGGAATTACCTGATCCTTGCTTCCTGTTATTGAAATTGTGTAAGCTGAAGCTTAGGGGCTACTTGTAAGAGGTGTTAGGGAAGGATATCAAAAGCTAGTTGGTAAGGCCTGGGGGCAGGTGGCTATAAGCCATAGCACTCAGTCGGTAGAGTTATTGTCTAGCATGCTCAAAGCCCTGGGATCAAAACCTAGCACTGCTTAAAAACAGGCATGGTAACAAAGGCCTCTAATTCCAGCTCCCAGGAAATGGAGTTACCTGGCAAACTTGAGGCCAGTCTGGGATACATGAGACCCTGTCTCAAAAAAAACAAAACACAACAACAACAAAACAAATGCAGTTCAAGGTCCAGCTCAGACACACATGTAATCCCTTTTGGGCTGAAATGATGAATACTTATTTAGCACTTTGCAGAGTTTTTCTTTGTTTGTTTTTTCAAGAGAGTTTCTCTGTGTATCCCTGGCTATCCTGGACTCACTGTGTACACTAGGCTGGGCTCAAACTCACAGAGATCTGCTTGCCTCTGCCTCCCGAGTGCTGGGATTAAAGGCGTGAGCCATCTTGCCCAGCTATTGCAGAGAATTTTTAAGGGGTGAGAATAGTAAAATACCAGAGGTTAGAAGAGAGAAAGGGGAAGGCTTACCTCTGGAAGGGGATAGAAGGACAGGGCAGAGGAGGAAATCAGGAGGGGTAAGGAGAAATAAGCGCTTTTTTTAGAAGCTTTCTTAATTATGTATGTGTATATATGTATGTATACATATATAAAAAGAGTTTGAGCCGGGCGGTGGTGGCGCACGCCTTTAATCCCAGCACTTGGGAGGCAGAGGCAGGCGGATCTTTGTGAGTTCGAGGCCAGCCTGGTCTACAAAGCGAGTCCAGGACAGCCAGAGATATTCAGAGAAACCCTGTCTCGAAAAACCAAAAAAAAAAAAAAAGAGTTTGGGTGAAGCTATCCTATTCTGGGGAGTGGGCATAATGTTCCCAGATGCCAAAGGCTATTGAACAAAGAAGACCAGGGTCAGATGTGGATTACCTCTCTTTGAACTGTTGACCAGGGAGGTCCCACAGACAAACACCCACCCGCTTCTAAGCATTACAGGCTATTACCATTGCTCTTGGTTACCATTCAGAACTTGACAGACCCTGTTGCTAAAGACACCACATACTTGTGTCACAGGACATGGAGAAATCGAGCTGGCAATGACCTGGAAGTTTCATCCCTACTGGCTAGCTTTCTTAGTGCCCAAGGGTGCTCTGCTGGGGAGAAAAATAACAGTTTTAGTCAGCTGTGAAGCTGTAAGCTACAACTAGCTTGTTAGAGATGTGACAGTGGCATGAAAGTTATGGAAGTAATCAATCACTTTCCGATCGGATGTATTGCCAGCTTCAAGAAAAGGAAATCAAGGCCAGATGTGATGAAGTATGCCTTTAATCTTAGCACTTGAGAGGCCAAGAGAAGATGGATCTCTGTGCATTCAAAGTGAGCCTGGTCTACATAGTGAGTTCCAGGTTAGCTAGGGGTACATAGTGAGACTACTCTCTTTCTCTCTCTTTCTCATACATATACACACACAGGATGGAAAGAAAAGGAATTCATGAATATTACTGTCAACTAGAACAAGAACTCATGGGTGGCTAGGTCATAAGCACTAGGGAGGAACCTACTACTATTATTTTGCTAAATGGATATTATATCAAACTATCGTTATAACGACAGATTAGTGCAGCTCTCAACCCTCATCAGAGAAGCTTTTTTTTTTATATATAGTAGAGATTCACAACTAGTCAGAATGCAGAGTATGAAAGACCGTGAACTTCTTGGCCCTAAATGTGACATCTACATCACACGCTTTCTCCTCAAAACTTGGGGATCATTGAGGATCTGGGGCAGAAAGAATTGTAAGAGCCAGAGGCTGAAGAGGAGCCTTGCAAAACAATGTTTTCCAGACATGGTGGGGACATTTCACATAAGCACTCAAAAGAGCTATACCTGCATGAGACCTTCAGAAGATCAAGCCAGTCAGAGTTCTAGCATGAATGGGGAGAGGTCCACAAACTGCCACCCATAGCTGAGGATGGTGTTTGGCAGGTGATGGCTCCTGGAGGAGAAGAGTCAGTTTCCCTCAGGAATGCAATCCCTGGTGGTGTTGCCCATGTCCCAGTGGATGTCCCTACACCTATAAACAAACTGGCGACTCTAAATGCACTTAGTGGATTAAAAAAAAAAAAATGCCGGGGTGGTGGCACAGGCCTTTAATCCCAACATTTGGGAGGGAGAGGCAGGTGGATCATTGTGAGTTCGAGGCCAGCCTGGTCTACAAAGTGAGTCCAGGACAGCCAGGGCTACACAGAGAAACCCTGTCTGGAAAACCAACCAACCAACCAACCAAACACCAATAACAACAACAACAACAAAAATACATGAAATTTGGAGGCAGAAGAAGGAAGAGGCAAAAGAGAAGTTGGAAGGGAGTAGATTTGAGCAGAATATATTGTATATATGTATTAAATTCTCAAACAAAAAAAAATTTTCAAAAACCAGTTAGGAAAGCAACTCTTATCCATATAATTCCTTCCAGGCATGCATTGGCAAATACTTACTAAGGCTTGGCTGAAGATTTTCAATAACTAACTTCCCCTTTGGTCTCAAGTTACTAGGTCTCAACCTTTCCTTTCCCATCACCTTTGTTTCTTGATTTGTTTATAGAGTTTACTATGCGAATTCTTACAAGCTTCCCCAAATCCTTTTTAGAACTAGTCATGGGAAACAAATAAACCCCTATTTAAATACTTGTTTAAGGACATGTTTCGAAGTGCTGAAAAGAAATAAGAGAGAATTCTAAGTTCTAACTGCCTCAGTTTCCCTGTGATATTTGAGCTCCAGGAGAATCGGTAAAAAGCTCAGTCTGGGCTCGGCTCGGCAGCCAGGGGTAGAGTGTGCTTAGGGACCCTTTGTTTTGTCTCAGAAATAGCAGCCTTGGGGTTTTATCCACCTGACTCTTTACTTTAACTCAGTGGCTCTCAATCTTCCTAAGGCTGTGGCCCTTTAATACATTTCCTCATGTTGTATTGACTCCAGCCATAAAATTATTTCATTGCTACTTCATAACTGTAATTTTGTTACTGTTAGGAATTGTAATGTAAATACCTGTGTTTTCTGATGATCTTAGGTGACCCCTGTGAAAAGTCCTTCAACTCCCTCCATGGGGTCATGACCCACAAGTGAAGAACTACTGCTTTAAATGAATTCTGCTTTGTTTTGTTTCTGTTTTGAGACAGGGTCACTCTACTGAGCCCTGGCTGTTCTAGAACTTGATGAATAGACCAGGCTGGCCTTGAACTCACAGAGCTCTGCCTGTCTGTGCTGGAATGAAAGGTGTACACCACCACACCAGGACTTTAAAATGAATTTTAAAAGTCTGTATCTGTAGCAGTTTTCTTCCTTTCTTCCTTCTTTACCCCCCCCCCCTTTTCTTTTTCTTTTTTTTTCTCTCTCTTTCTCTCTCTCCCTCTGTCTGTCTCTCTCTCTCT
>CAJQZJ010001061.1:995733-1136389 GCA_907164525.1 Lophiomys imhausi
GTGGTTTCCAACTGATGGGATTAAAGATGTGTTCCTCCACTCCTGGATCAAAGTTTTTCTCTGTTTAGAGCTTGTTTTGTATCAGGTGGCCTTGAGCTCTGAGATCTGCCTGTTTCTGTCTCTAGTGTGTTGGGATTAAGGGTGTATTCTTCCCCAATGATGTGACTAAGGGTGTGCACCATCACCACCCTGTTTCTTGTAACTCTAGAATTTATAAGACAACTAACTCTATAGTGATCCTCCTGTCTCTACTGGAGGTAACGTCATGGGCTAACACCATGCATTATTTTACCTTAGCTCTAAGTTTTTTCAACTCTTGGAGGTTTGTAAAACCAGGTTGAACAGCTGTCACCTTTAATTTATTTACAGTGTTTTAAACCTGTTACCTGCTTTTTAATGCCAAACCATGGAAATAGCCTATACCTCTACAAAAAAAAAAACAAAAAAACAAAAAAAAAAAAAAACTTTTAAGCTGCTATCAAGTTTGTGTAATCTCTGTAGCCACCTGCAGTCTAACATTCTAATCTGAAATTAAGGCCATTTTCTTTTCATGCCAGTATGTTTTGGTTTTTTTAAAGAAACAAAAATTCCAGCCAGGTGTGGTGGTGCACGCCTTTAATCCCAGCACTCAGGAGGCAGAGGCAGGTAGATCTCTGTGAGTTCAAGGACAGCCTGGTCTATAAAGTCAGTCCAGGGCAGCCAAGGATACACAGAGAAACCCTGTCTCAAAAAACCAAAACCAAAACAAAACAAAAAAAGAAACAAAAATTCCAGAATTCTCACTGCAAACCTGTTTAGAACTGAGACTTCCAGCTAATAGCCACCCAAGTACAGCATCCTGAAAGTAGATCTCCCAGGTCCAGTCAAGACTTCCAGCTGATGCAACCCTGGTCAACATTTTGACTACATACTTACAAAATAAAAACCAAATGATGCTACACACACTAAAAAAACCTCAAAAACAACAAAACCAGAACTTGAGCTAGAAGCACCCAGCAAGATTGATTCCAGATCCCTTACCCTCAGACAATTGTTAGTTGCCTTCACTGCTGAGACAGGGCTGATTTATTCATATCAATATATAAAACATGATCGAAAACAAGAGTGTAGCGGGGCTCTTTGTCACACCTACATCTGAACCCATGATCCATCCATCTTCTCCCATATGCCCTATCTCACGTGCAGCAAACTCTTAGGAAATAAGGTAACCCTGGGAACTAAAGCAGACATTGTTTGGGCCACTCTCCTAGCTCCTGTGACCCAGGAGAAGCTGTGTGGCTGTGAACACATGCCCCCTCCCTCCCCACAGACACTGCCTTTCCCTGCCAGGCTCTTACAACTCCCTTGTATCCCCACATCCTGTCTCACCTCTGGGAGTGGGGGCTTCCCCTCTTCACACACTTGTGGAAAATATCACTTGCTCTTTTTGTGTGTGCGTGCGTCCACACGTGTGTACACGTGTGTGTATGCATGTGGAGGACCAAGATAGACATCAGGTGTCTTTCCTCAATGGCTCAACAATTTTGGGCAGACAAAATCGCTCACTGAATCTGAAGTTCATCAGTTTATCTAGACTGAGTTGCAGGGATCCATTTGTCCCCATCACCCTGCACCAGCCAAGACTGGGGTTACAGACATGAACTGTAATGCCCAGCTTTTTTTTTTAAGATTTATTTATTATTATGTATACAATGCTTTGTATTGACGTATGTATGCCTGCACACCAGAAGAGGGCACCAGATCTCATTATAGATGGTTGTGAGCCACCATGGGGTTGCTGGGAATTGAACTCAGGACCTCTGGAGGAGCAGCCAGTGCTCTTAACCTCTGAGCTATCTCTCCAGCCCCTCATGCCCAGCTTTTTAACTTTTTAAAATCATATTTACTTATTTGGTCTGTGTATGTACATGTAGTGAGTGGGGGGAGGTGTGTGCATGCCATGGAGTAAATGGAGGTCAGATGGCAACCTGTAGGAGTCAGCTCTCACCTTCTACCATGTGGGTCCTGGGAATCAAACTCAGCTGTCGGTCTTACTGGCAGGTGCCTTTATTCACTGAGGCCTCTCACTGGCCTAGTACCCATCTTTTTCATGGATTCTGAGGGTCTGAACTCAGGTTCTCATGCGTGGGTAGCAGGCACTTCAACTGAGCTATGTCCTCAGCCCTGTTTTCTTTTACTTATAGAAATCAGAGCTCTGTATCTACCTTTCAGCTTCAGCCTCAGCTCGTGACTTCTATGGGCTTCTCTCTCAAAGCTCTTGGCCTTCACATTGGCTCAGTCTGGCATCCTTCATTGTAGACTTCTGAAGTATATCAGGCAGCACTATCATTACTGTGACTGATACCTGAGATAAATCAATTTATAGAGACAAATTTTGGCTCACAGTTTAGAAGTTCCAGTCTGTAATTGGCTGGATCTACTGCCTCTTAGAATCTGTGCTGAGGAAGCACATCGTGACAGGACCTCATGGTAGAGGACAGTGAGAAGGGCAGAGGGAATGAACTATTAGTACTCTCCATAGCTTTGATGAATCTCAAAGCCATTCTGAGTAATAGAGGCTTTGGGACTGTAGTGATGGTTCAGCAGTAAGGAGCAGTTGTAGTTCTTGCAGAGGACCTGGGTTTGGTTCCCAGAACCCATGGTGATGACTCACAACTATCTGTAACTCCAGTGCCAGGGGATCTGATGCCCTCTTCCAGCCATAAAGGGCACTGCACACAGCTCGTGGCACACATAGACGTAGGCAAATGTTCATATGTAAAAAAATAATAATAAATAAGTACACTTCAAAGGGCTACTAGTGTAGGGTGTCACTTTTATGAAAAGTGAAACCATAGTGACAGGTCTGTGTTTGCCCAGATTGAGGTGAGAGAACTGTGTCACTTACAAAGGGAAATGCAAAGCTTTTTTTTTCCTTCAGGTGACAGAACTGTTCTGTATCCTGTTTGTGGTGTTGGTTATGCAAGCCTACGTGTGTGAAAATTCATAGAACTACCTGCACACGCGGCAGAAAAAGAACAGGTGATTTTACTCTCACAATTAAGAGAGACAGCCTGTAGTAGCCAGCTTCTAAGCTGATCCATATGATCCTTGCCTCCTTGTATTTGTGACCTGGTGTCTTCTCTTCCATTGGGTAGGGCTGGCCAAGGATACCAGAAAAACTACAGAAATGACAGTGTGTGACTTCTGAAGCTGGTCACAAAAATGATGTGTCAGTTTTGTGTAGATGTCTAGAGCCATGTACTTTCCAGATGTTGGACCACTGGACTCTAGAGTAGCCCTCTGGGGAAGAACCATGGTTTCTGCAAATCACCAGCCCCAGCTCACCAGCTGGAGTCCTTGGAGACGGAGTCTGTGGCATTGGCTAAGCCTTCAGGTAACTCCAGCCCCAGCCCCAGCACATCTGAGTGTAATCTCACCACAGACCCTGAGCAAAGGTGGCTCAGCCACCATGCTCTGCAATTCCTGGCCATGTAAACCGAGAGACAATATGTGATTTGTTTGTCCTCCCACCCCACTCTGAGCCAGAGTCTCACTATGTAGCTCAGTCTGTCCTGAAACTTATAATCTTCCAAACTCTTTCTTACCCTTTAAAAATGGGAGCAGGAACCGAGTGTGGTGATGCATGCTTTTAATCCCAGCACTCAGGAGGCAGAGATTATGTGAATCACTGTGAGTTCCAGGACAGTCAGAGCTATTGCTGTTACACAGAGAAACCTTGTCTCGAAAAACCAACCCCACCCCCACAAAGAAAAGAAAGAAAAAAAATGGGAGCAGGGATTTAATTCATATTGATGTGTGTGTGAGTGTGTGTGTTGTGTGAGCAGGAGTGCAATCTCTCAACATGTGTGGGTGCATGTGAAGGCCAGAGGTGTTACCCTATCATTCTCCATCTGTTTTTGGTGGTGGCTGTTCTGAGACATTGTCTCACTGAATGGCCCTGGGTGGCCTCAATCTCAACCATGTAGACAAGAATGGCCTCAAACTCCCAGAGATCTGCCTGCTTCTGCATCCTAAGTGCTGGGATTAAAGATCTGTGCCACCAGGGCAGATACTCTATAACTTTTGAGATAGGGGCTCTCTCCCTGACCCCAGAGCTCACTGTTTTGATAGACTGGCCAGTCAGCAGGGGAACCACCCATCTTTACAAGTCCAGCATTGGGGTTACTTCCACATGGACTTTGGGAATCCCAGCACAGACCTTCATGTTCACACGGCAGACACTTTGCCATGGAGTCATTTCCTTGGCCTGGAAGAGGCCTGGAGAGATGGCTTGGTGCTTAAGAGCACAGGCTGCTCTTGTAGAAGATCTGGGTTCAGTTCCCAGGACCCATATGGTGGTTCACAACTGTCTGTAACTCTAGTTCCAAGGGATCCAAAGTCCTCTTCTGTCTTCCATAGGTTCACATGTGGTACACAGGCATGCATGCAGTGAAACACTTAATCATAAATGACAATGACAACAATAACAATAAATCCAGGAAGAACAGTGCACACCTGTAATTCTAGCACAGGGCAGGGGAGACAGAGACAGGAAGGTCCCTGAGCTCACAGTACAATTTAATTGGTGAGAGGCTCAGTGAGAGACCCTGTCTCAAGTAACAAGGTTGGAGGTTGGGGAGATACCTCAGTAGGTAAGTTTGCTTGTAGTGCAAGTCTGATGACCTGACTTGGGACCCCCTGAGCACACCTAAAAGCACTTGTCTGTAATCCCATTATGCCCTATAAGGAATACAAGGGTCAACAGGAGAGTTGCCTAAAGCTCTTAGGCTAACTAGCCTGGCACATGCAGGAGTGAGTGAAAAGAGAGACCCTGCCTCAAGCAAGGTTTGAGTTTATCCTCTGACATGCTAATACACAACACACACGTTATACATACATAATACACACATTATATATATATACACAGTACACACAGATACATGTACAACACATACACATTATACATACATAACACACATACATGTCACATATACATATGCACACAAATCAGGAAGAGGTTAAGGAAGATTTCAAACAACCTCTGGCTTATACATTCATACACACACACATACACACACACACACACACACACACACACACACATACACACGAGTTCTCTTGTTCACATGCACATGCATACAAACACACACAAACATGTACACACACACATGCCATGTATATATACAAAAATTAATTTAAAACAGGGAGTGGTTTAATTCCACGGGGCACCTGGGAAACAGAGGTATATGAATCTTTGTAAGAGGCCAGCCTGATTTACATAGCAAGTTCCAGGCCAACCAGGGCTACATAATGAGACCTTGTCTCAAAAATTTTTTTAAATAAAAAAAAGCTATGAATGCAGAGCTGGTGCAAGCATCTGGGGGGCAGCCCAGCAGTGAGCCTTGTCTGCAGGGCACTGTCCTCAGCAGTGACAAGCATGATGTCCTCCAAGCCTCTACCTTCAAGCTTCATAGGTACCCTTAGCGAGGGGGTTTGGCAAGTGCCCAGTGCTATTTGTAGGAATTTGTGTCCTTTTCCTGTACTGTAGGGTAGTGAGTGGAGTGGGGGTGTGCAGGTAGAAGAGCAAACCTGTTCTGGCTTTAGGATGGCCCCAAATTCATGAGTGAACAAAGGGAATAATTTGTTGCTGTTGTTTTTAACTTTACATGTATTTGTGTTTTGCCTGCACATGTGCATGTCTGCTGTCCACAAAGACCAGAAAAGGTCGTTGGATCCCCCAACACTGAGTTATAAGAGGATGCCAGATACCATGTGGTGCTGGGAATAGAAACCTGGTCCTCTAAAAGAAGAGCCTGTGGTGCTTTTAAGTGCTGGGCCATCTCTCCAGTCCCAGGGAAACAGTGGGGGAGGGGAGAAAAGAGGGGATGAGGGACTGAGGGAGAGTTGAGTCTTATCCCTACTTTCTGTTCACTTCAAAGAAGGCTAGTGTATAACCCTAACAGCTGCAGTGAGCTAGCATCCACTGACCTGAAAGTAAAGCTGCCTTCCTCCCTCCTCTCTCCTCTCCTTATGGGAACTGGGGGAGGGGATGGTGGTGGAGGAATGCTTGGGGTTGGGGACCCAACAGGGCACGACCATGACCCGGCAACAAGTTCTATGTTGTCAGGTTTAATTCAAATCTCTGTTTGGGAACTGGTGTATTGAGGATTGGAATGCTTCCTTTGAAATGTTGGATGCAACAGCAGGCAAGAATGGCAAGTTTCTACTATAAGCCTTTACTGATTGGCAGTCCTGGACTGCAAGCATTACCAGGTAAACAGTGAGGAGAGTGGCAACTAAAGCCCATTCCCAGGAGCCTCTCTCCCCAGGGCTGAGATTCAGCTGACCAAGAAGAGGAAACCACAGTCTAGGGGGTAGTGGCCTGGGGAAGGCAGCCTAGTATTTCTGAAACTCCAGGCCTGATGAAAATGGATAGCATTGGGCCATGATTCCCTTACTTTAGGGGATGTCTTTTTGCTTTTCTGGGTCTTCACACACTGGTGAGAAGACTTAGATCTGAATGCTTTGGTTTCCATTCTAGAACTGTATGGACCTGGCTAGTGTGGCCTCAGAAGCTTCAGATGAACCCAGTTCAGTCACTGGCTAATGTACAGCCCAAACAAGTCACAGCCGCCAATCAGGACAGGCAGCTTTGTGTCTGTGAGGAAAGGATGTCTTTGGTAGACTCCGGTATTCCCTTAAAGTCAAGTCCAAAAGTATTAAGATGAAATTTGTCTGCCCCAATTTGCTTGTTTTTTGTTTTTATGCCAACTAGGCTGGGCTAGACTTGCAGCAATCTGCTTGCCTCTGCCTCCCTCATGTATTAGCCAGATTGTTTTTGTTCTGTCTGGTGTAAGGCACATACACACGCTTTGAGTGTGCCTGTGTGAGCATAACCAGAAGCTAGGGAAGCATATCCTGTGCTGTCTTCTATCGCTCTCTGCCTGATTTCTTCAGGACAGGTATCTCAGTGAAATTGAAGCTGTCCAGCATTGCTAGACTGGCTGGCCAGTGAGCTCTCAGGATCCACCTGTCTCTTTCCCAATACTGGGGTTAAAGGCATGCATGGCCATGTGACTTTTTCTGTGGCTGCTGGGGATTTGAACTCAGGTCCTAGTGTTTGCACAGTAAGTGATTTTATTACGAACTGAACCATCTTCCCAGGTTCCTGGATTGTTTTAATTTGTTTTTAATTTCAAATTTTTTAAAAGTCTCACTGTATAGCCCTGGATGACCTGGAACTGAGTAGGTAAGCAAGGCTTGCCTCAAACTGAGAGATCTGCCTGCTTCCAGGCAGATTAAAAGTATGTGTCACAACACTCTGCAAATTGAACTTATTCTTTTATCTATTTATTTATTTTTGGTTTTTTGAAACAGAGTTTCTCTGTGTAGTCCTGGCTATCCTGGAACTGACTCTGTAGACCAGGCTGGCCTTGAACTCAGAGACACCTGCCTCTGCCTCTCAAGTGCTGAGATTAAAGAAGTGCACCACCATGCCTAGCTATCATAGACAGTTTTGAACTGCCATGTGGGTGCTAGGATTTGAACCTGGATCATCTGGAAAAGCAGCCAGTGGCCTTAACCACTGAGCCATTTTTCCAGTCCTTGAGTTTATTAACACAGGAAAACTTAAGAATCATGTTAACACCACCCCAACCTGTTAAGCCTGCATGTGACATCACTCCACTCTTCCCTGCCAGGTCATCATGAGAACTGAAATTGCAGTCAGAGCCAGCACACTGGACTGCAGGTGCTTGGTGGCAACAGAACATTGCTCTTCCATGAGGCTGGCTGCTCACCCTTTCTGAAGCTGTTCCTGCAACTGTGAGCAGTGGGCACAGGACTGCCAGACAGATCAGAGGATTCTGCCTGAAATGCTTGGGGAGACTTGGAGGGCCTAGGTGGGGGTCAAAAGAGTACTGGGAGTCTGTCAGCCCTGCTGGGCACTGCCTTCCAGAAGTTTCCTGTGCTTTCCCACACCGTTTGCTCAAGGTGAGCCCATCTTTCCCAGCTGTTCCCAGAGAACAAACAGGAACCTGAGAGCTTAGTCTAGTGGGAAGGAAGCAGCTCCTGACTCCAGAGGATCAGGCTTCTGGGAGTAGAGCTCAGAAGGTCCAAGGCTTGGGCTGGTGATGTAGGGTAGAGGGGCTGGTGAGAGGCAAAGAACTTGCTGTTGGTGACAGGCTCTGTCCTCCTCTGAACCACTGTCTCCTCTTCAACTGTGGAACTGAGGACTTGAGATTGGATGATCCTTTGGGAAGGGCATCAGCTTGGAACCTTAGTTTGCTTTCTACTGCTGTGATAAACACCATGAGGGAAAGCAACATGGGGAGAAAAGGTTTTATCTCAGCTTACAGTTTTTATAGTCCACCATGAAGGGAGGCCAAGACAGGAACTCAAATCAGGAACTAAAGCAGATGACCTCATTTTTTTTTTTTTTTTTAAGGTTTTTCAAGACAGATTTCACTGTGTATCCTTGACTATCCTGGACTCACTTTGCAGACCAGGCTGGCCTCAAACTCACAAAAATCGGACTGCCTCTGCCTTCTGAGTGCTAGGATTAAAGGCACAACCACCGCCTGGCTTTTTAAGGAATATTTATTAGCCGGGCATAGTGGAGCCCTTTAATCCCAGCACTCGAGAGGCAGAGGCAGGCGGATCTCTGCAAGTTGAAGGCCAGCCTGGTCTACAGAGTGAGTTCCAGGACAGCCAGAGCTACACAGAGAAACCTTGTCTTGAAAAACCTAAAAAAAACCCAAAACCCAAAAAATAAAAACAAAAAAACCCAAACAAAAAAAAGAAAAAAAAGAGAAAGATTTATTTATGGTTTATGAGTACTCTATTTGTATGTATAACTACATGACAGAAGAGGGCATCAGATCCCATTATAAATGGTTGTGAGCCACCACTTAGTTGCTGGGAATTGAACTCAGGACCTGTGGAAGAACAGCCAACATTTACTTCCTCATACACCCCAGAACCACCTGTCCAGGGGTGACACTGCCCACAGTGGGCTAGGCTCTTCAACATTAATTACCAATCAACAAAGTACCCCACAGGCTTGGGTATAGGTCAATCTAATAGGGGCATTTTGTCCATGGAGGTTCTCTCTTCTCAGATGACTCCATAGTTTGTGTTGACAAAATAAAACAAAACAAAACCCAAAAAACCCCAGTCAACACAGAATCCAAAAGCTTGTACACAAGACCCAGCTTTGCTGTCAGGCCAGTGTGGCCAGGATCCTGCATCCTGTATAATGGGGATACTTTCCCTGTACTCCTGAGGGCTGAACCCAGGAATGCGCTGTGGTGAGCAAGCATTCTGCCAACTGAATCACACTCCACCTTGTTCAACTAAGTTGCCAGGTGGGTCTAGAATGTGTGATCTTCCTGCCTCAACCTCAGAGTACTGGAGAGTATGGGCTGGCTCTAAAAGGCTCATCTGGGATTTTTAATTTAAGATGACTCCAAGGGTGAAGCTACATTGCAGGCCTTGGACCTTGGCAGGAGCTTGTGAGAACGCACATCCCTGGGCATCTGCTCCTGCCGCTTGGACTCCTCAGATGAGTGGCTTTCAGTGCCTTGTCCTGAAGAAGCCACATAAAGTACTCCCACTGCCTCAGCACCTGGAATTTGGGGAAGAAATGTGGGAGACAACTGTCTTACCTGAGCCCAACCTTCCCCTAGGGCTCTATCCCGTGGCGGTGGGTCCCTGATCTCCCTCCTTCCTCACTGCAGCATGTCCCTGGGCACTCGTTTGGATTCATTCAAAGACTCAGGAAGAACCAAGGTGAGACATCTCACACCTGTAAATCCAGCACTTGTGAGGCTGAGATAGGAGGACTGGGACTTCATGACAAGCCTTGGTCACATCAAGAGGTCAAGACCAGCTGGGCCTGGTGTTTCACACCTTTAATCCCAGCACTCTGGAGGCAGAGGCAGGTGGATCTCTGGGAGTTTGAGGCCAGCCTGGTCTACAGAGTGAGTCCAGGACAGTCAAGGATACACAGAGAAACCTGTCTCGAAAAACCTTAAAAAAAAAAGAAGTCAAGGCCAGACTGGGCCACAGAAGACCCCACCATAAAGAACAAAATTAAGCAAACAACAAAAGTCTCCAGACAGACTGGGAATAGGGGAATAAATGAAAATAGCTGGTAAAATGAATTGTTAAAGCATCAGTGAGCTCGGCTTTTTAAAGTCACAATTTCTGAGCAGAGTTGAATTTTCTTATGATATAAGTATTTGTATTGAACAAATTCTGTGGGAATTTATTACAATTTGTATCTAAATAAAGAAAAATTGAGCTGGAGAGATGGCTCAGCAGTTAAGAGTATTGGCTGCTCTTGGACACACATGGCAGTTCACAGCTGTCTGTAATTGCTGGTCATAGTGTGGCACACCTTTAATCCCAGCAGGAGGCAGGGGCAGGCAGATCGCTGAGTTCAAGGCTAACCTGGCATACAGAGTGAGTCCAGGACAGCCAGGGATACACAGAGAAAACAATCACAATAGTAGCTGGGCAATAGTGGCACACACCTCTAATCCTAGCTCTCATGAGACAGAGGTAGGTGATTTCTGTGAGCTAGAGGCCAGCTTGGTCTATAGAGTTAGTTCTAGGGCAGCCCTACACAACGAAACCCTGTCTTGAAAGATGAAAGAAAAAAAAGAAAAAAGTCAAAATAGTAAAAGCTATGAAACACCCCTCAGTGAAAGTTTACATAATTAAAAGCATTTATTCGGCTATGTAAGAACAGGGAAAATACGATGTCTGGTTAAGTAAAAACCCAAGACACTAATTGGTATATACTGCATGGTTATGTAGACTGGTATCTTTAAGAACGACTGAATCACAAAAATACTCAGAATGTGATCTCTTCTCCCACCTCCAGCGCAATGGCCTGGCCTCTCACTTACACTGGTCTCTGCTTTACCCTCCTGTCCTGCTTTCTCCCCAGGCACCAGGTCCTCATGAACTCAAGCCACATCTCCCTTCTGTGAGGACAGGCAGTATAGCCCCAAAGTTCATGTATGGATGTCACTTCTGCTCATCTATTACAGCTGATCCCTGGCTGCAGCCCCCTCCTGCCTCAGGGCCTTGGCATGTGCCATTCTCACTGCTGGGAATGTGTGGTGTCCTTAGCTGAGTAAGTTCTCCACTCCTCAAGGCTGTTCCTTTTACTTAAAATAGCTTCCCAGTGTCCACACTCTTGGCTTTTCTCCCAACACTTCCCTTCCACAGTGCACATGCTTTGTCTTCCTTTCTGGAGACAATCCTGGTCCTTTGAGGCTTTCTCTGCTGCCTCCGTCCTTCCTAGCACACAGGTGATCAGCAGACACTTGCTGACTGAAACCAGGTAACCATCTAGAAAGTACTGCTGGGTTTCCTCTTTCTTGTCTCTTCCTCCTAGAACTGCCAGCAGAAGCCAACAGCAGGTATGAAGTGGCAGCCAGGTGGCCCATCACTTCCCTAGTGTCCTCCAGTGCACAATGTGTCCTGGGAGGAAACACACAGAGCCCACAACTGACCTCTAGAAGGTCAGGTCCGGCTTACCACTCACAGTTGTGCAGCCCTGGGAGAATAGTTCTCTGAATTCACTTTCCTTTTCTTTTCTTTCTTTCTTTTTTTTCAAAAACAGAAGGATAATACCAGGGGTGAACAAAACAAAAGGATGCCCGTAAGGCAATGGCACAGTGCCTGGCCTTGGGGAGCTGGCAATAGGAGCAGTTAAACTCCATGATGGCCATATTGGGGTCTTGGTCTCTTTCACATATACAATGCTCACTAGCTGACTTGAGGCTTATATAACCTACCAGACTCAACATTTACAGGGGAGAAACTGGGGCAAAGAGTACAGTGCTTGCCACAGGCCAAGAGCCCCAGCACCCACTCTTCAGGAATACTGTGCCTATCAGGATGGTCTGCGTGGCCACCCACTGGGTCTCCAGCTTCTAAAAGTCCCTGTGCAAGGCAGGATCTAGAACCACCTGATCAACCACCTAGAAGTCACCTCTTGGGAGAACTGCAGCATCAGAAGGACCACACCACAGTGGCAGACAGTGTGCTGGCTGGAAGGGCGAAAGCTGCTTCCAAGCTGAGGCTTCGCATGGCCTCCATGTGCAGACATGTCAGAGGGTTGGCTGCACAGTCCTTGGGGAAGGGCTGAAGTCAGGGCTGAGACCACAGGGCAGAGGCTGAGAGGATCTTAGAGACAGCAGCCTTCAGAGTACCCTGCTAGTCCCACCAGGTTAGTGATGGTACAGAGGGCCTGACTGTCAACTGCCGTGTGAGCATTACACAACACGACTGCTAACACTTGCCAGCAGTGCTCACAACAGAGGAGCCCAGGGACGACAGGAGTTGGACTGGCAGTGGGGATGAGTCTGAGAGCTCTTTAGGGGATCCTTGGAAAAGTGACCAATAGGCCCACCTGTTCCTTGGCTTCGTCTGCATTTTAAGGCCACTTTAGGTAGCTATGCTAATGGATGGACTCCACTGATTTTTAAATACAAGAGGGCGCTTTCAGGTAGTCATGGTTTTGCATCAAAACTACAGAGATCATCTGGGTGTACTGGTAGACACCTGTATCTCTCAGCACTGAGGAGTTAGAGGCAAGAGGATCAGGAGTTCAAGGCCAGCCTGGGCTTTAAGAGATCATTTTAACCTCACTCCTTCCTTTCTCCTCCACCCCCTCAACTGAGAAACCCTGAAAAAAAAAAAATCTTCCTCTTTATAAAGTAATTGCTTGAGAGAGTTCAGCATGCAGGCCACTCAGAGCAGGGTAAGGCCCAGGACAGAGGTGGGCTGCTTTGCATGTGTTCTCTGGCTGCGGACCACAGGAGCACGTGCCTGGGACGGAATGCCTTGTCTTTGGGGAGTCCCTGGTACTGCTCTCCATCGCAGACAGGAGAGAAAAGGAACCTGCACTCCAGGAGCACCCTCAGCTTCCAGGCCTGGCTAGGGGGCTCCAGATGGGATCAAAACTCATCGCGAAGCTGAGAGGGTCTGTCCATGCCAAAGAAGGATGACTGCCTTCCACTGAGGTCCCGCTCCCGCTTCACAAAGGCCGTGAATGAGGAGACGCAGTTTCCAATGAAGTGGTCAGCCTGGCCAAGGATGTACAGGTCGATCTGGGCCACCTCAGGCTTCAGGCTCACCACCTTCACCTGTAGGGAGGAAGATAAGAGCATTAGCAGGTGCCTCAGGCCAAGGTCAGCTGAGCCAAGGCCAGCAGGCCACACTCTCAACAGTCCTGTCCTGACTTACGTTTCAGACAAAGAGAAGATTGGAGAGGATGAAGATGTGGGCTGGTGTCACTGAAGTGTGTCCAGCTGAGCCCTGTCTCCAGCCTGGCTCCCTCAGCACTGCTCCTACTGGTGTCCTTCCTCTGCCTACCCTACAGTACCTCACAACTCATTAAAAGCCTGCCCAGGCTTGGAGGTGTACTCATGTGTACAGTATGACCTCAGTAGGCACAGGGCCTTGGGTTCCACCCCCAGCATTAAACAATCTTCTCAAGAAGCCTCTCAAGGTAGCCTGCTTGGCTTCCCTCAAGCTGGACATGGGAGCAAGAGCAGGCAGCACCTCATCCTGCTTCCTGGACGTCCTCCTCTTTCCATGTCCTCTCCAATCTACCAATCCCTGAGACCTCTGTCACTTCCTGTGAGGGCCACCTCTCCCTGGGTCTGACAGACTCCAATGGCATCTTCGCTGCCCTCACTGCCTCTGGTCACCACAGAACTGCCATAAGAAACTTCTGAGATACTCATCTCCCTGTCCTCCTGCTAGCAAAGCTGTATACCTTTTACAGGCACCCGACTGCCTTTCCATAAGGACAGCAAATCATCAATGCAATAAGGCCTGCTCAGACGGCTCTCCATCACCAGTCCTTAGAGCTCTAGCTGCTGTATGAAAAGCTCTTACCTCCCATGTCTCCTCTCCAGGGCCTTTACCTTGCTGCTGCTCCTTTACGGGGTGTACTGGCTCGTTTTGGCACAAGCTAAAGTCACCAGAGAAGAGGGAGTCTCAGTTGAGAAAACACCTCCTTGGGCTGTAGGCAAGCACGTAGACCATTTTCTTAACTAGTGATTGATGTGGGAGGGCTCAGCCAATTATGAGTGGTGCCATCCCTGGGCTGGTGGTCCTGAGTTCTATGAAAAAGCAGGCTAAGTGAGCCATGGGGAGCAAGCCAGTAAGCAGCACCCTTTCATGGCCTCTGCATCAGCTCCTGCCTCCAGGTTCCTGCCCTGTTTTGAGTTCTTGTCCTGACTTCCTTCAATGATGAACAGTGATGTAGAAGTGTGAACCAAATAACCCTCCCTGAACTTACTTTTGGTCATAGTGTTTTATCACAGCATTAGTAACCCTAACTAAGACATGGGGTAAACCTCTCTTTACCTGGCTAACTCTGCTTACCCTTTACTTCTCAAATCGTGTGGCACACTTTGGGGAAGCCCTTCCTAATGCCCACCAGGCAGAAGCCCTGTTCTACTCTTAGAGCCCCTTTGCCTCTACTTAGAGCACACTCCTCTGTAATTCTCTTTTAACACTGTGTCCTGCCAGACCTGAACTGGACCTTATTGCTCTGCTCAATCTCAATGAACACAGGTTGAGCAAACCTTGTCCTGCTCCGGTGTCCCACCCACAGGGTCTTTTCCCAGTCTAGGGTGGGACGCTGAAGGCAGGCTTTGCTCAGAATAAGAGGAGGGAGCTGGCAAGGTTACTCTGTCAGAAAAAAACGGTTGCTTTGAAAACAAAAAGACTTGAGTTTGATCCCCAGAATGTATATTTAAAAATCAGTGCTGCCGTAATTGGTGTCATTAGTTCTAGCACTTAGGAGGCAGAGGCAGGCGGATCTCCTAGAGTTCAAAGCCAGCCACTAGTACACAGTGAGACTTTTTTCTTTTTGGTTTTTCAAGACAGGATTTCTCTGTATATCCCTGGCTGTCCTGGACTCACTTTGTAAACCAGAGTGGCCTTGAACTCACAGAGATCTTTTTTATTTTTAAAGTAAGGTAGCTTAGTGGTGGAAAGGAGATAGGTAGTTCCTGGGGCTTGGTGGCTAGACAGCCTGGCCTACTTGCTGAGTTTCAGGCCAGTGAGAGATCTTGCTCAAAAGAAAACCTAAATGGTACCTGATGTTGTCCTCTGACCCACCCCAAATTTGCATGTGTGTGGCCATAACACACACACTCAAATGTCACACATCAAGAAGGGGAGGAAAGTAAAGTGTGAGCCCGCAGGAAATGGGGCTGAGGAGTGGGGGTGGGGCAAGAACACCAGCAGAGGAACAGGAAGTAGGCAATATCAAGAGGCTCAACGCCTAACTAACAAGGGCTTCAACCCTAAAGCTCATGAAAACCCCTGGGACTCTCCACATGCTTCAGCTCCGTGCAGGTGAGGGGAGGGCAGAGTTGCCTGGAAGTGCTCTGCTATTCCGCTATGCTTTCTGACATCACAAGCCTTGCTGCCTGGACTGGTAACAACACTATCATTTTAATCTCAGTCAAAAGCCCCCAAACAGTCCCACCCACTCCCTGAACTTACCCGCTCTGTCACTCCAGCTCTGGGACCTGCTAGCTAAGGCTGCTAGCAGACTTCCTCATCTGCAGTGTGCAGAGTAAAGCGAGAGGGCCTTGAGGTCTCTCGGCTGATTTTCTATCTAGGAAATGGGCAGGGCAGACCAGAAGACACTGACCCTGCACTTCCTTGATGATTGGGGAATCTCTCTTTTTTTAGGGGGTGGAGCAAGTGAAAGAACAGAAAGGTGCCCCATGACATAAGGCCAGTGGCTAACAAGGTCTACTCTCCTCACTTGATTTTAAATACTCATATTAATAAAATAAATATTCACCTCTTACCTACTTCTAAGTGTCAGACTCCTTGGTCAGACTTGGAACACTTTTACATAAGTCCTTGACAGCTCCTAAGTGATTCTTGGTGCCCTGTCAGCATCTGAGGTCCGCAGGCACCCTGTCTGGGAGCTCACTCGTCACTCGGCCATCACACAGGCATACTCAGCTGCTGCTCCTAGTACTGTAAACATCCACCAAGCAAATTCTGCTGCTGGGCAGCACTTCCTGAAACAGTCACTAAACACAAAAGACCTTCCCCTTCATTCAGTTCTGCTACTAAGGAGAGCTAACTTACCAAGTATTATTTTATAGTGGGAAACGTCATGATTCTTTATAAAAACAGATCTCTACAAATGTGTTGGAGAACAGGTGCTATTTGGTCCCACTCTATTGACAAGGAGACAGAAGCACAGAGGGTAAGATAACGTTTGCAACACTGCACAATGAGAATCCAAGTCTCCAGAGGATTTCTTTTTTTTTTTGGTTTTTCGAGACAGGGTTTCTCTGTGTAGCCCTGGCTGTCCTGGACTTGCTTTGTAGACCAGGCTGGCCTCGAACTCACAGTGATCCGCCTGCCTCTGCCTCCCGAGTGCTGGGACTAAAGGCGTGCACCACCGCGCCCGGTTCCAGAGTATTTCTAAAGCCAGGTGTGATAGTGCAGACCTGTCACCCAGCACGTGGAAGAGAACAGATGATCAGGAGTTCAAGGTCATCCTTGGCTACATATTGTACTTTTTAGCAAGTCTAGGCTCCATGAGACCTGACCCTATCATAAGAATAAAGCCAAAACAAAGTATAGGCTCTTAACCTCTCAGCTGTTGTGGATCTCATCTCAGAGTCCACTGTGTCCTCATAAAACAAAAAAATGCACTGTGTGTCAGGCACTGTCCTAGCCACAGTGATGAGACAGGAGACAGTCTCCAGAAGTCAAAGCACCAGGATAAACCTCAGAGAACAGAAGAGGAGGTCTGCACTAGTCTTGGGTGGTCTAGAAAGTGCCTCAAGGAAAGAAAGGGCCATGGGATGCTCCCGTAGGGATTCATGTGCCCCTGGAGTGGGATGAAGACGAGAGAGAAGTCAGAGATGTCTGCGGAGGGGAGCGAGGAGCAAGCACTGACTAGCAGGCCTTGTTTCCATCCTCTCCCCACTCTGCTCCTCTGGGCCAGGCATACCTCCTCTTTGAAGAGCTGCTGGATCTCTGGCACATAGCTCTCAGAGTCTGAGGCAATGTAGACCGACCTGGCATTCAGGGCCCTCACCCAAAGCATCACAGCCCGCTGGATTTCCTTGAGGTCTGGGAGGCACATGGTCATGGTGAGGGGAGTCGCTGTGCTGCGGCTGTAGCCCACACACTGAGGAGAAGCCATGAAGTGTGACCCTGCAGTCCCATCCTTCAGCATGGCGCAGGCATTCTTCTACAGAGAGGGGTGGAGGGTGCAGAATTATTAGAGAAGCAGCTGTCTTGGACAGAATGGGTAAATGGAAAAGGGCTATAGAGGAGCCTAGCATTCCAGTTCTCTCTCTCTTTCTCTCTCTCTGTGTGTGTGTGTGTGTGTGTACTGAACCCAGGCCTTTCTGCATGCTAAGCAAATGTTCTATCACTAAGCTATACTCCTAAACCCTACATATATGTATTAATAGCATTAAGGGAAAACTCAGGAGTGGCAAGGCTGACCTGTAATCCCAGCACTTGAGAGGTGGAGGAGGCGAGATCAAAAAGTTTTAAGGCAAGCCTTGACTACACCGAGTCTGAGGCTAACCTGGGCTACTCAGGAGCCTGGGGGCAGGATCACACTAAAACAGCAACACTGGTTATTTCTGAGTGGGGTTGGAAATTTTTCTGCTCTCTTTGTCATCTGGGACTTCAGTGGAGCTCAGGACTTAGATAAGGGAGGCTTATCTGATTTCTGATAAGTGGGACTTCTGATCACTCCCCTGAGGCACATGTTTGCTATGGGTTACAGAGAGATAGGCTTTATCTGGCTAAGGTGGGTCCAGGCTATTTCTGGCCAATTATGAGTTTTTCTCATGCACTTGACTTTTATCAAGCTCTTTCTTATCCTCTAATGAGATGACTACATGTTTTCTTTTTTCTTCTTGGAATTATTAATACAATGAATTTAATTCCTAGGATAGACTTTGCTGTTAATATTTTACTTTGAATTTGTGTTCCTATGTTTATCAATGAAGAGATTTTATCTGAGTTTGGTATTGGTTTAGGTTAGCATTATTTAAAAAAAGCATCTCACACACACACACGTTTTTTGGAGTGTTGGGATGGAACTCAGGGCTTTGTGCGTGCTAGGCAAATGCTATATACCACTCAGCTACATCTCAGTCTTGGAGTCATCTTATATTTTTCTATGTTCCAGGAAAGTACAGATGGGAGTTATTTCTTATACATATATGAACATATTCATGGCTCAGACCATTCACAAAATACCCTGCACCCAGATCCTTCTCTTTACAGAGGGGCTAACTGTGAAATCCCCTTATCAGTCAGTACTCATCATGTGTGTGGTGATGGAATAAGACTCCAGCCTGGTCTCCATTAGGCAAATGCTCTACCACTCAGCTCCCAGTCCTGTTAATGAAGATAAGCTAATTTTGTTTCAGAATCTTTCAATAAACTCAATTATGTGCAGTGTTTAATACATCTATCTATCTCCCTAGGTAAGTGAAAAAGATTGTCCGTATTGGTTCTGATGCTCTGCACAAATGATAATCTGATGAGGGTTTTACACATTTACACAGACTCCAAATTCTGGGAGGATGAAAACATCTTCATTTCTGAGAAGCCCCACCTGGTTGCCACCATCCATTTGCACGCATGCAGCACACTTGCATGCATTCTCTCTCTCCCTTTCCCTGAAACAGGGTTTCTCTGTGTACTACTGGCTGTCCTGAAACAAACTGGCCTCAAACTCACAGAGATCCACCTGCCTCTGCATCCCTGAGTGCTGGGATTAAAGGCGTGAACCACCACACAGGTTCCACAGTTCACTTTCAACAGCAATCTACTGGTAACCACTGAAGTGGGGCAGAGGACGCCTAGGCCAAGGGCTCCTCTCTAGCTTTTTACCTAGTCTAGGATCTGACTTTATGCCTCCTTACCCATCTGCAAACACAGGGTACAAATGGCAGCTGTGAAGTGTTAGCTTTCCAGCAGGTGGTCTAGATACACACTTCAGCCATGTGCTGCAGTAGCGAGACCATGAGATATAATCCAGATGCAGTAGAGTTAGCTGTCTGCTCCAGGCTGAGACTCCACCAATCACTACAGGCCCGGGCTCTGCTTAAGCAGCTGTCAGCCAGAGAGAGGAAGAGGAAGTTACCCAGTCAGAGCCAATGCGCAGATGAATGCCCACATAGGGCCGGATGAGATGGGTGCTAATCTGGGCCTCTCCTGTCTTCACCATCTCGTCTGACCACACCATGTACTTCTGGAGTTCCCTATGTTCCTCTAGGACAGGGAACTGGGCTGGGGCTCCTGGTAGTGCCAACACTGGATGTTCCTTTGGAGGAAATCTAGGAATAAGATGGAATAAGGGGAAGTTAGAAAAGATGCACAAAAAGCCCTGCTGCCACCCCCACGGGAAAAAGGATGGCATTGCACCATGCTCCAAAGACCCTGTGAGAGGCCCCCATAACATGCAAGAGATGCAAAGGTTGTGAAATCTCAACGGGCTGATAAGAAACCTTGGTGGAGCCAGCAGGTACAATATTCAATACTGTTCCCGCTGCACAGAATTTACAACCTTCTTTGCTTGCTTAACAATTAAAAATTTACAGTAGAGCATTCCAACATTTTATATATCATTCTGGCTTCCAATCTGTGGTGTGGTAATTCATTTCAGGGTGGGGTGTCTGGAGCCAACCTTGCCCTTTTACCCACATGGCGGGACTCCCACATCAAGCTGCTTACACAGACAGTGTTAGTCCCACTCATAGGGACTGTGCATATGAGATTAGACCAGTCACTCATTACTTAGTGAATACTTACTGATTGTCAGGACCTAGGAAGAATGAGACCAGCATGGTCCCTACCCTCATGTAGTATGCCAAAGGTCTGCAGATAACCCACCACACAGAATCCTTTCTGCAATCTTCCCACATACATCTTCTCTTCTGTTAGACCAGGCTCCAGTCTGTGGGCCTTCTGTGGGCCTCTACCAGTGCTTGAAGCACAGGAGGGCTCAGTAAGCCACAGAGTAGTGAACCCACATTTCCTCTTCAGTTCAACCTGGACTCCAGTCCAGAAACATAAAACGCCTTTCTGCCCATGAACTCAGGATGCACTTTCTGACTCCAGACTTCTGTATCAAAATATCTGCCTCTACCTGCTGAAATTCTGTCTAGATATTACTAACTAGGCAAAGCCACTCTGGAAAAGTTTGCTGTTAGTTTCTTGTGAAATCAGATATGCAATTATAGTATGATCCACTGATGGCACTTGTAGGCACTTACTCAGGGAAATGAAAGCTTGTACTCACACACAAATATACACACCAATGTTCACAGCAGCTTTACTCCAGCTGCCCTAAACTGGAAACAGCCCAATAGAAACAATAGCATATCCACACCATGAACTGCCATTGCCATAAAAAGCATGGGCTACCAAACAAGCCATGGCTTTTAATGGAATTACTCTAAGTGAGAAAAGTCAGGCCCAACAGAGCACAAACCACATGACTCTATTCACATACTTCTGAAAAGGCAAAGTGGAGAGGAGGGCTAATGGCTACTAGGAATGGTTTGCATGCGTTTAGGGAGGCGGGCAGTAGTAATGAGCTTGCAATATAAAGATATTTACATAAAAGGAAACAGTATCTAAGTTGTGGTATTGGATATATGAACCTACACAAACTACACAGAACTAATATACTCATACACACAGTTGTGTAGAAGTTAAAAAAAAAAAAAGACAATTTGAACAAGATAGGAGGACTGGATCACTGTCAAGATCTGGCTGGGATACTGAGTCAAGGGTACACGACAAGATCTCTCTAAACTTTATCACAACTGCACGTGGATCTATGATCACTTAAAAACATTTCTAATAAAAATTATGAAAGGGCTGGCAAATGGCCCATGGGATAAAGTTGCCTACCAACTAAGCCATATGACCTGAGTTCAATTTCCAGGACCCACATGGTAGGACAGAATTGACTCCAGTAAGTTGTCCTCTGTGTGCTGCCCTTCCAACAAATGAATATAATGGAAGTAAAATTTTTAAAAAATGTAAAAAAAAAAATGGAATATTGTAAACCATACAAAAACAAGTATGGAAAAAATTTCACACGCCCATGGCCTACATCAGCAGATGCTAACATTGGTTTTTGCTTCAGAGTTTAAAATACATAGATATTTAGGGCTGGTAAGATGGCTCAGAAGGTAAAGGCACTTGCCACCAAACCTGAGGACCTCACTTGGAAACCACATGAAGGCAAAAAAGAACCAAGTCCTGCTATTATCCTCTGACATACACGCATACTTCAGAGTAAATGAAAAACATAAAAGCCCTTCCTCACCATCTGTTTCCCTTCTTTTCTTCTCCCTCCCTGAAGACATGTTTTCATGTATGAGTCCATCTATCATCCATCCACCCATCCATGCCTTAGTTTCCTTGTTTGTATAACAGAGCTGAGAACAGTTACCTGAGAACAGAACAGCCTTACCTCATAAGGCTATTAGAAAACACAACTACACATTTAAGGTATACAACGTGATGTTTTATTTATTTATTTTTTTATTATTTTTTTTTTTTTTTTGGTTTTTCGAGACAGGGTTTCTCTGAATATCTCTGGCTGTCTTGGACTCGCTTTGTAGACCAGGCTGGCCTCGAACTCACAAAGATCCGCCTGCCTCTGCCTCCCAAGTGCTGGGATTAAAGGCGTGCGCCACCACCGCCCGGCCAACGTGATGTTTTATATGCAATGATCAACACAGTCAAGCTAGTTAATATACCTATTTATAGGGTTATTGAGAGGATTAAATGGATTGATAAAAGAAAGACCTTTAGAGCAGTGCTTGGCACACAGAAAGGTCTTACAAAATTCTGGGCATCATCATGATGTTGCATATAACCTAGCTCACCTTTTAAAAAATTTAACTTTGCTGGGCGGTAATGACACACACCTTTAATCCCAGAACCAGGAGGCAGAGGCAGGCAGATCTCTGAGTTCAAGGTCAGCTTGGTCTAGAATAAGTTCCAGGACAGCCAGGGCTGCACAGAGAAATTCTATCTCCAACAACAACAACAACAAACCAAAACAAACAAAAAATTTTAACTTTATGTCATGTGTGGTGGCACATGCCTTTATGACCCCAGCCAGCACTCAGGAGGCAGAGGCAGGTGATCTCTGAGTTTGAAGTCAGCCTGCTCTACAAAGTAAGTTTCAGAACAATGAGGGCTACACAGAGAGACCCTGTCTTGAAAAACAAAATCAAAAACCTTAATTTTGCCGGGCGGTGGTGGCGCACGCCTTTAATCCCAGCACTTGGGAGGCAGAGGCAGGTGGATCTTTGTGAGTTCGAGGCCAGCCTGGTCTACAAAATGAGTCCAGGACAGCCAAGGATACACAGAGAAACCCTGTCTCGAAAAACCAAAAAAAAAAAAAAAAACCTTAATTTTACGTTTGGTGATTGGATCATGTCGATTGTGGAGATCACAGGGTCATGATGACACCTCTTGACATTTTCCAATTTGTGTGAGCAAATCCTCTGCTGGCCAGTGCGGCTGTTTCACCCTGCACTAACACCACAGAATTGCACCGCCACTCATTCTTCACATGGACCCAGACAAAGTATTCAGCACATGCCTTCCAAGCCTCCAGATGGGTCACCCCTCCCAGGCTAAGCTCCTTGTCCTCTGCATGCTGACATGCTCAGCAGCCATCACCTTTGCTGCCAAAAGTGGAAAACAGGAAGGACAGTGGCCCTGGCAGTCTGTTCACCATGATTTCCCCAGACGTCATGGAAGCAGCAAGCAAGTGTCCCTCCACAGCCTGGCTATGTAGGATGCTTGGCTGGCTGGACTCTTAAGTTTCTGTTTATAAGTACATACATGGCAATAATGTACTGAGTCATATTATGTGACAAGCAATTGCTTTATTTTCATATTAACTCATTTAATCCCACAAGAACCTTTTAGGGAAGTATGCCTACTGTTATCTTACTGATAAAGGAGCAAAGAGGCTAAATGACATGCCAACTCACAGAGCAGGAACTGGCGGGGCGGGGTTTGCATTCAGGCAGTCTGCTTCACTGTTCGTCTGAATTTTAAAGATGTATGTATGTGTCTGAGTGTATGTATGTACATCATGTATGTGTATGTGCCCATGGAAGACAGAAGGTGCCAGATCTCCTGAAACTAGAATTAGATAGGCAGTTATAAACTGCCTGATATGGGAGCTGGGAACTGAACTTGGGTCCCCTACAAGAGCAGCAAATGCTTTTTTTTTTTTTTCCCTCCCCCTTTTGAGACAGCCTCACTATGCAGCTCTGGTTGTCCTGGAACTCACTAAGTAGACCAGGGTAGCTTTGAACTCAGAGATTTACCAGCCTCTGCCTTCTGAGTGCCAGGAGCCACCATGACTGGCTCAGCCAGTACTCTTTTTTTTTTAGGTTTTTAGAGACAGGGTTTCTCTGTGTATCCTTGACTGTCCTGGACTCACTTTGTAGACCAGCCTGGCCTTGAACTCAGAGATCCGCCTGCCTCTGCCTCTACTCTTAACCAGCCCTACTAGCTGTGTTCTTGACTCCTAAATCTTCTCCCACCCCCTTTGGGTTTTTTGAGACAGGGCTTCTCTTTGTAGTCCTGGCTGTCCTGGACTCACTCTGTAGACCAGGCTGGCCTTAAACTCAGAGATCTGCCTGCCTCTGCCTCCCAAGTGCTGGGATTAAAAGTGTGTGTCACCATGCCCAGTCAACTCCTAAATCTTACTCTATCATTTTCCTGCCCAGTTAAGGAGCATCTCCTCACAGGGGAATGTGAGGCTTACTGCTCTGAGCTGCAGCAGCTACCACAGGCAGCAGGTGCCATAAATATTTTTAGAACTGAATGTGAGGGGTCAGGGGTCTTATAAAAATACCATGGCTGCTGATGGCGGTGGGTAGAGGGGGAAGAAACTAGTAGTACTTGAACACCCTAGTACGGGCCTAGCCTGAGGCTAAGATCATTTTAGATATCACCTCAGGGGCCTTTGAAAGGAAAAGGTTTTCTGATCTGATGATCTGAATAAATCGGGACTTATGTCCTTCCTGTTTTATGTTCTTCCCTTGGAAGAGCCTGGAACTGACCCTTGGTGAATTCCAGTTTTGGAATGTTTACCCCTGTGCCTTGGACCTAGGCCAGCACAATGCTGTCCCAGCAGGACTACATCAGCTGTGACTCATGAAACAAACAAGAGGTCAAATTGAGAAGCTCACTCTCTCAGTGACATGTGAGAGTGGGTTAGAGCTGGAGAAGGGTCTTGGGTGAAAAGACATTCACTCTAGGTCAGTCTAAGCCCTGCCACTATTCCAGAGCCTGACCAGCTCTACCAGTTACCCAACATTCACTCTAGGTCAGTCTCAGCCCTGCCACTATTCCAGAGGAAGGCTGGCTTTCCTGCTACTGGCCTGGAGAACCTCAGGGGTACATCACTGTCACACCCTGGCTAGTGAGGTTCTCCAGACTCAGCACACATTTATGGGACCAGTAAATGATGCCAGGCTGAGTACAGACAACACAGAGACACAAGCCAGGCAGAGTTCTGCTCTCAAAGTCTCTGCCGTGAAGGACAATTTCCCTCCTGGTCTTTGCATGGGAGCTCTGGGTTGTCCTTCAGGACTTCATAGACTCAGCCCTATAGCCCTGCCAATCACATATGACCTTCAGAGTGAGGCAGGGCCTGGTTCTGCCTCTTGAGTGTTGGGATTAAAGGGGTAAACCACCATGCATGACTACAGTGGTTCTTAAAAAGCTCATTGAGCTGGGGGCATGGTGGTGGTACACATCTGTAATCCCAGCACAGCAAAGGCAGGAAGAACATTGGAAGTTAGAGGCTAGTCTGGTCTACATAGTTGAGTTGCAGGCCAGAACTTGTCTTAAAAACACAACAAACAAGTCGGGCGTTGGTGGCGCACGCCTTTAATCCCAGCACTTGGGAGGCAGAGGTAGGTGGATCTCTGTGAGTTCGAGGCCAGCCTGGTCTACAAAGTGAGTCTAGGACAGCCAGAGCTGTTATACAGAGAAACCCTGTCTCGAAAAAAACCAAAAAAAAACCACAACAAATCAAAAAAAAAAACTTCCATCAACATAAATATACATACATATAATGCTAGTCACTTTTGAACTCTCATATTTTCATGTTTGAAAATGGCCTCATTAGCATGACTGCTTACAAGTTCAAGATCAGCATAAGCAATACAACAAGTTTAGTTAACATATGTAGATGTGAATACGGATATAAAAATGTAGGAGGGAAGCCAGGTGGAGGTGGTACATACTTTTAATCCCAGCACTTGGGAGGCAGAGGCAGTTAGGCGTCTAAGTCTGAATCCAGCCTGGTCTACAGAGTGAGTTTTAGGACTGCCAGGGCTACACTGAGAAACCTTGTTTTGAAAAACCAAAAATCAACCAACCAACCAAACAAACAAAAAATCCCCCAAAACTATCTATCTAGTCTGTAGTGGATATTCTAGACCACTCATTCTAAGAAATTAAATGTTAACCTGGATTTGGACTTTGTATAGCTGAGATGCCATGAAGAAAAAGGAAAACAAGCAAAACAAAACAAAACAAAAAAGCCCAACCAGCCAGCCAAAGAAACCAAACCCAACCAACTAAACAAAAAAACCGCAAGCCAAAAGAACTGTTCATGAGCTGGAGAGATGATGGCTCAGCAGTTCTTCCAAAGGACCCAGGTTCAAACCCTAGTACTCACATGGCAGTTCACAGCTGTCTGTAATTGCCGGGCATGGTGGTACACCCTTTAATCCCAGCACTTGGGAGGCAGAGGCATGTGGATCTCTGTGAGTTCAAAGCCAACCTGGTCTACAAAGTAAGTCCATGACAGCCAGAGCTTGTTCCACAGAGAAACTCTGTCTCAAAAAAATAATAATAATTATAACAAAACAAAAGAACTGCTCAGCTAAGCCTAGTCAATCCATAAGCAATGAGCAGTGACTAACAGCTATCAACCCAGAACATTTTGCTGTGGCTTACCTTGCACCCGTTACCACCCACCTCCTCCTTACTCTACACCAACCACACAGCTTTCCGCCCCATGCTTGGGGACCTTTGTGACATCCTACCAAGAACTACATTCCTTCTATTCTACCATGAAATACTTCCTTCTACATTTTAGTATGGCTGGTTATCCTTAAATTCCATCCCATCACTGGCAGTCAAATATCATCTCCTTATGTCCTTCACAGCTCTTACCATGCTGAAACTGCTCTACGTAAGAGTTTACTCAGTACCTCCCCATTAGATGCTGAGCTCCATCGGAGCAGAAGCCTTATCTGCCTGACTGTATTCCCAGCTCCCAGAGCAATGCTTGACAATCAGCAACTGCTTCTGAGGCATCTAGAGAGCTCTGACTCCTTCAAACTACTTCTTTATATCATCAATTTCCCCCAAAACTGGACCATAAGACACAAGTTTAAGTTCTCAGCTATTTTTAAAGGTTTATTTATGTATATGAGCACTCTATTTGCATGTATGCCTGCATGACAGAAGAGAGCATCAGGTTCCATTATAGATGGTCATGAGCTACCATGTGGTTGCTAGGAATTGAACTCAGGACCTCTGGATGAGCAGCCAGTGCTCTTAACTACTGAGCCATCTCTCCAGCACATCACATAGTTCTTATAACTTAGCAAACTCAAACAAGATGGTTGAACAATGAATGTTTGAGTGATACTCCCCACCTGATGTGCCCCATCTCTGGAAGTTAAGATCATGTATTTTGTGTGGCTCTTCATGATTTACTTTTGGTACTGCTTTTAGTGTTGGTGGTGTATTTTTCTCCTGACACATTCTCATGGAGACAAATCTTATATTTGTCTCTTATACTTACGCTTACAACCATAAGCCAAAAGGCTGAGGAGAGCTGTTAGGAATGGATCTTTATCCTTTGTCTACCTTCCAGTGATGCAATGGTGCTTGTCACTCAGA
This sequence comes from Lophiomys imhausi, assembly GCA_907164525.1. NCBI lineage: Eukaryota > Metazoa > Chordata > Mammalia > Rodentia > Muridae > Lophiomys > Lophiomys imhausi. Next base: position 1,022,731 of record CAJQZJ010001061.1, read on the forward strand.
AGTGAAGAGGGAGAACCCAACAGGTGATCCAATGGGAAAGTGCTATCTGGGATCAGCAACAAAGGCAAACAAACTCTCAGCTAAGGAGGCTAATTGGAAAGAAAAGCCACCAGAACAGAACATGCAGGCTAAAAGCACAGCCACTTAATATTACACCTTTAGCTAGGTGTGGTAGCTCTACTTTCCTAGTAATCCCAGCCCCAGGAAGGCAAAGATGGGAGGATCAGAAGTTCAAGAACATTATTGGCTACATGATGAGTTTGAGGTAAGCCTGGGCTACAGAACAAAACCTGTCTTAAAAAAGGAATGGGTTTTTTTGAAGTCAGACTTGTATAGCTCTGCTACGTAAAGCTTCATGACCTTGGACATGGGTGATTTCACCCTTCCCTGGTTTCACTGTTTTATGTGTACATCTTAGATGACAATACCACCCCAAAGACTCATTAATCCTGAGTTTCAACCTCCCAAGACTCAGTAACAGTGTGACATACAGCAGGCACAAAATAAGTGTTAGCCCTTACTATTTTAAAGATTCACCTGCAGATCCAAGTTGGCCATGCAACAGCCTTCCCACCTTGGGTAGGTCATTTAACTTTACTGATTTCAGCTTCCTTCTATAAAACTGAGGACTGAAGGGGTTGGTAGTTCAGTGGTAGAGGGCTTACCAACATGTGTCAAGTCCTAAGACTGATCCCCCAACATTCTTAAGATGAAATTGATAATAATAGACATTTCATGAAATGTCTTATAGACATAATTAAAATAAAGCACGTGAATGACCCCTCCCTGGTTGCTTATTCTGCACCATCTACTTTCCATGACAGGAAACAAATACTTTAGTGCTCTTTCCATTACACCAAGTGCAAACTGGAACGAGAGACCTGGAATGGTTTCTCAGTCTTCCAACAAAGAGGCAAGGCTGGGTCTGAACTTAGGCCGATGTTCACTCCTATCTCTATTATAGTCTACTCCTGGCCTACTAAATGTCAAGTGCCAAGGCCACCTTCAATTTACATGCTCCTCTTACCCCCTAACCTAATCTTCCTACTTCTCCTCTTTCTTCTTCTTCCCCCCCCTACCCCCCAAGATAGGGTTTCTCTGTACAGCCCTGGCTGTAACATTCTCGGTAGACCAGGCTGGCCTTGAACTCAGAGATCTGCCTGCTTCTGTCTCCCGAGTGCTGCAATAAAAGGTGAACACCACCATACCTGGCTTTTACTCTGATTTCATTTGTGGTGGTGGTTGTTAAAGGTGGTACTATGGACACACCTAGGACTTATACATGCTAGGCAAGGTCTGTAGCAGATCTCATTCTGACATCTAAGCCTAGGTTCTTTCCTGCCATGCTAGAGCATCAATGACAGATATCCCCCATGAAAGTTTATCAATGTGACTAGACTGTGGTTCTCCAAAGACCAGGGCTGGGCTGTCCTTTTACCTTTGGCCTCTGAATACTGTGTCCCTTACATGACAGACGCTCCATAAATATTTCACAGCTTGTGCCTGTGTCCTTCTAACCTATTTTTTAAATAGCGCCTATGGCACACAATTAATAAAGCCTAGCTAGTAATTATGGAGGTGACATCACCTCTCAGTCTGTGTCTGAGCTGTTCTCTAGGCATTACTTCCATTTTTCACCTTGTTAAGAGGAAGACAACAGGGGAGTGATTCTCACGCCTGGAGGAGGAAATCAACACCCATGTGACTGAACAATGTTCTTTTTATGACATCCCTTATCAGCAGAGAAACTCTTGCTTAATCTTGGGGCAGGTCAATCTCCCGCTGTGTCAGGCAGTGAGATGGAAACAGATCACCTGGGATCCCAAGTTCAACAGACAGAACACAGTGGTTACACCTTTGGTCTCTTACAAAAGGGTGGGGTAGAGGGAGAAAAGCCCAAGAAGGAGCTGGACACCCCTAAGCCCTAGGCCCTCCAAAACCCAGCACTGCTATCCCCCAACAAGTACCTCTGGATCCATTGTTCTTTATAGGAGGCACTGAAAGAAATGCCTGTGAACAGCTCCGACTTATTGAAACTCACATGAAACTGGTCCCAGAATGGCCCAAAAGGATTTCCTTCCTGCAGAAAAAGAGCAGTAGAAAGCTTACTCAGTAGGAGGGAAAGCTACATAAGGTCACAGAATTGCAGAGAGAGGGCCTGGGGAGATGGATGGTGTGACAACTGGCAAAGCATTCTTTTACGGTGGTCTCTTGGCTGGGGACTGAGGAGAGGGTTTGAGCTTCTCTTCTGGCTTCCAGCAGTGTTTGAAGGAATCTATCCTGGAACTATGAACTAGAGGAGTGGTTCTCAACCTTCCTAATGCTGTGACCCTTTAATACAGTTCCTCATGTTGTGGTGATCCCCAACCATGAAGTTATTTTCATTGCTACTTCATAACAGTAATTTTGGTATTATGAATCATGTGAATATTTGTGTTTTCTTTCTTTCTTTTTAAAATATCTGTTTTCTGATGGTCTTAGGTGACCCCTGTAAAAAGGTCATTTGATACCCAAAGGGGTCATGACCCACACACAGGTTGAGAACCACTGAACTAGCGCTTTAAGAGGTTAATACAGCACACTACTCTACAAGATGGAATTAGACTCACAGAAGGTAAGACATGTGCTCAAGGCCAGACAGCTGGTAAGGGGAGTATAGGGGATACACACTAGGCTCTTTCTCAAAATTTATAGCTTTTTTATCACTTGTTCCAAAAAAATGATTGGGTTGTATCATATTCACAAAGTACCAGAAATGCACAAATTTCTACTAATTATCCATGACAGGGCCTCATTTACCTGCTGAGAAGTGGGAGAACATTCAAGTTAAGAGAGTGGACAACAAGCTGAATTACAACATGCTGGCCGTGTCTTCTCTATACCATCAGCACCTTCTTCATGGAGCAGACTGAGGGGTAAAGGAGTGAATACGCACCCAACTGCATAGTATCTGGCAAGTGGGACTGCTATATGGACATTAGTCACTATCACCCACAGCACCTCAGTTCCCAGGTGCTCTTACATATGGCCTACTCTATTAGCCAGCTACAAAGCTCCGAGAAGCACAATGTGCCAAAGGTGACACTATTAACAAGTGCCAGAAACAGACCAAATCCCCATCTTTCTGCATATATGGCTACCATGTAGCCTCAAGGGCCTAGAGGACACAGAACAGGACCTACCTTCATGGGACATGTTTTCTTATCAGGACTTCGCTGGGCTGCCACCTCAAAGCAGTATGCTACCCGTTTTTCAGGGGGCCAGTGGGTGGGTGCCAGCCTTTCCATGAAGTCCTCCAGGCTGACAACTCGATGGTAGGCTTGAAGAGGCTCCAGCTTGAAGTACTTCTGGTAGGACACATGGAGCTAAAAGAGAAAAGAGAGAGGTACAGATAAACTCCACAGTAAACTCTAAGACTACTATGTGATGAGCAAGAGTGTAGTGGGCTTTGGATAGAGCTCAGTGATAGCACACATGAGGTGTTGGGCTTCATCCCCATTACAGCAACCACAACCAGACACCACAGTTAGGACAAAGACAGACTGAGAAGCTATCTTCTAGCTTAAGAACAAACAGCAGCATCTGTGATGTTCAAAAGGCCTGATGATCTACAAGGAAAGACAGGCAAGTGACATGGGAAAATCTCACTGCAAAGGAAACCCACACAGTGGCCCCACCACTAGTTACAAAAAGGTAGACTGCAACTAGAACGGCTTCCCTTCTCTCATAAGAGCAGCTTTTAACTCTCATCATAGGAACAAGTGTAGAAAACGGAGCCTTCTGTGCATGGCCACCGGTAGAAGTGCTGGCTTCAGAGCAGCTAGTTGGGGTCTGTACCCACAGAATGGCATGCTCCTTCTGTGGAAGGTATTTATCCTGGAGAGGCTCTGGTACTTTCTACAGGAAATGTTAACCACAGCATTCAGTGGAGGTACAGGAAAGTAGCAGGAGTCACATCACAAAGTCCATGAGGGTAGTTCCTCCAGGGGAGAAACCAGGGTTGGCGAACTTCTCATCGACTTTACCTGCAATGCTTTGTTTCTTTTCCAAACAGAGAAGCCATGCATGTAATCCGGTCACTAGGAGATGGTGGTGAAAGAGCAGGAGTTTGAGGCCAGCCTGGACTTTGTGAACTATTGTCTCAGAAAGTAAAATTAAGAAAGAAAAATATAGAAGTGATGAAGCGAGCAGGAGAAGAATGTGTTCTGAGGATCACTTCTAGTTAGGTGGGCTCATTGATGATGGTTATATTCATCTTCACAATTTTTTAGATTTTTAAAAAATTCTGAGTGAGGTGTGGTGCATATGGCACTTTGGAGGTAAAGGCAGAAAGATCAGGAATTCAAGGTCATTTGCAACTATATAGCAAATCTGAGGTTAGCCTGGGCTACATGAGACTGTCTCAAAAAGCCAAAACCTGGTCAGGCAATGGTGGCATGTGCCTTTGATTCCAGCACTTGGGAGGAAGAGGCAGGTGGATCTGTGTGAGTTCAAGGCCAGCCTGATCTATAGAGAGTTCCAGGACAGCCAGGGCTACAAAGAGAAACCCTGTCTCAAACCCCACCCCCGCCCCCAAAAAAACAAAACAAAAAGAAAATTAATTTAAATATATTTTTAGAACACGATGGAACAAAATTTGGATTCCACCCAACAGGTGAGGGTTTCCCAAGCATATCCCAATAGTTTAGCACAGTAAAAGGATTGTATAGTTAAAAAGATGTAGGAAATTGTGTTTTAAGCTGACTTCTTTACTGCAGCAGGACTTCTCAGGGCCTTTACTGGGCTACTGTATACTCTCAAGCTATAGGTTTGGGAGAATGGAAGTTAGGAATAGCATTTCTGAAACTAGACAGTAATCTTTTAGAGACATGGTCTCACTATATAGCCCTAGCTAGCCTGGTACTTGTATGTAGTTCTGACTGGCCTTAGCCTCCAAGTACTAGACTTACAGGCCTTCATCACCACACCTGGCAAGGTTTGCCTTTTTTTTTGAAGAACTATCTGCTGGCAGAGGAGAGAATGCACTGATTAGTTAAGATTGACGGTGGAAGAGAATTGTGCTATAATCCTTGAATTTGTTCATAAATGCATTATTTACTCATCTATGTTTATTTATTTTTTTAATTTTGGAGATTTCCCATGTGTACAGGATAGATTTAAGCTCAAAGCAATCTTCCTACTTCAGCCTCCCAAGGGCCATAATTATAGGCCTGAGCTGCCACACCCAGCTTATTAAGTGTGCAGTTAATATGTACCTCCCATACGTCTGAGTGAGGGATGAAGTAGTCTAGACAGGTGCAAGATACCAAAGAAGGTGAAGCTGAGGCTTTGGGAGCTGAGTGTGTATTCAGGAGGATCATTCAGGATGAAATCTAGGGTCCCAGCTTGGTACCCAGGTCAATGAATACAGGATACATGGAGGCTGGAACTGCAGATGGTGACACAGTTTTGTGGGCAAAGACAGAAAGTCCAGTTCCGGCTTTCTGAATCTGAGATATCTGTGAACTAAGCAGACTTGAGTGTCTAGAAGTAAGAAACACGAGTGTGTGATCAGAGAAGACTCTGTACCAGAGGTATACAGGAGGTGGAAGGGAGGAATAAAAGCCACACTGGTCAACAGGAGCACACAGCAAAGTGACGTAATGGTCACAGCAGCAGCTCCCGTTCACTGAGCGCTGACCTTGTGACAGTGCTGTACTCAGACTTTTACAAGGGTCAGCTCATCTGACTCATCTGAGCCACAGAGTGAACATTAAGCAGAGGGAGGACATGCACCAGCAGAACTGTGGGTGAAGAGAGGAGCCCCAACCAAGGCACAAAAAATGGGACCTCGCTGAGGTCAGGACTGCAGCAGGAATAAGCAAAGCCAGGGGAGGAGGGAAGTTTAGAAGAGGAGAGGCTCATGGGACTAGGAGTCATTGAGTGGTCAGGTAAGACAGCTTGAGAAACAAACATTGATTTGGCAATGTTCTGAGGTCCTGGTGACCTCAGTGAGAACCGTCACTTTAGGAAAGGGAAGCTCACTTGAGACAGGCTATGAAACCCATAGAAAGCAAAGACGTGGAGACTAAGTATGACAACTAGCTGAGAAGGCAAGGATACAAACAAGCCAGCAAGCCAGACACAGACAGCAATACCTGTAAGTCTATCATCGAAGCCAAAAGAGTCAGATCCGAGGATCCCAGAACCAAGGACTTCCTGTGTCCTAGATTCTGTATACTGAGGAGCTCAGCTGATTCTAAAAGGAAGTTGTGGGGCTGGAGAGATGGCTCAGCAGGTAAGAACACTGGCTGTTCTTCCGAAGGACCTGAGTTCAAATGCCAGCACCCACATGGCAGTTCATAGCTCTCTAATTGCCAGGCATGGTGACGCATGCCTTTAATACCAGCGCTCAGGAGGCAAAGGCAGGTGGATCTCTGTGAGTTCAAGGCTAGCCTGGTGTACAAAGGGAATCCTGAGAAACTCTGTCTCGAAAAATGAAAAATCAACCCCCTGCCCCAAAAAGAGGAAGGCATGAAGCACAGTCAAGGGATTCACTGTCATTCACTGTCAGTAACCCATTCAGGCCTCTTCAAGACAGGCAGCCAGCCATCACAGGTTATTGCAAAGATGAGGAAACTGAGGCACAGAAAAGGCAAGTAGTTGGCTCAGGCTATACAATTAAGAAGTGGCTCTGGGCATGGTGGTGCACACCTTTAATCCCAGCACTTGGGAGGCAGAGGCAGGCAGATCTCTGTGAGTTCAAGGCCAGCCTGGTCTACCTAGCAAATCCAGGAGAGCCAGGACTCTGTTACACAGAGAAACCCTGTCTTGAAAAACAAAACAACAAAAAAGTGGCTGGATTAAGTTGCACTCTGGGTTATAGTTCTTCTATTAATATGCTTTTCAGGGACGGGGTGCAGATTGGTGGTAGAGCATTTCCCTAGGATTTATAAGACCTAGATCCAATCCCTACCACTGCGGAGGGGGGGGGAAGGCCTCTCCAAAAATATATGCATGCAAAGGAGAAAAAAAAACTTATGCAGAGAGCCGGGCCTGGTGGCGCACGCCTTTAATCCAGCACTTGGGAGGCAGAGGCAGGCAGATCTCTGTGAGTTCAAGGCCAGCCTGGCCTACAAAATGAGACCAGGACAGGCAGGGCTACACAGAGAAACCCTATGTCGAAAAGCCAAACAAAAAACAAAAAAAATAACCAAACAAACAAGCAAAAACTTACCCAGAGAAAAGGCATTGGAATGAAATATAGGGTTTTGTTCATGCTAAGTACAAATTTGATAACTACTTAAACTTTTAAAATCAATTTGTTAAGTATTAAGTCCCTGCAACCAGGTCTCTGTGCACACAGTGAACAAAAGGAAACACAGGGCCATAGGAAGAAACTAAGTATCAGAGGACACACATCATGCTGAGGGAGCCCCTTGATGGGATAAGGCTGTACTGGAGCCAGACTGTTATTGGGGTTGGCAGCCTTCCACACACTACTAACTAGCTCATGCCTCAGTCTCTCTCTCTTTTTTTTTTTTTTTAAAGATTTATTTATTATGCATACAGTGTTCTGTCTGCAGGTATATCTGCAGGCCAGAAGAGGGCACTAGATTTCATTATGGATGGTTGTGAGCCACCATGTGGTTGCTGGGAATTGAACTCATGACCTCTGGAAGAGCAGCCAGTGCTCTTAACCGCTGAGCCATCTCTCCAGCCCCAGTCTCTCTCTTAAAATCGATAATAGCAGTAGTCACCTATTATTGACCAATAGGATATCTATAAGGTAGAGTGAATTGGGACTGGAAATATAGGCTTTAGTTTCAAGGCAGTCTCTGGAAATAGACAGCCTTAGGGTTGAACTCAAGTTCTACTACCTACAGGCTACGCAGTCTTGAGCAAGTTACCTTACCTCTCTAAACCTGGGTCTCCTCGAGGGGGAGCTGTGGGAAAAATGAGCTAATTTTCATGTGGTGTTCAGACAGTGCCAGCACATAGCAGATGTTGGGTAAAATAATCTAGTCACTTTTATTTCAAGGAAGACAATTCTAGGTAGAGAACAAGACAAGCCCAGAATGGAAGAAAAACACAGAGGCCTTGGAGTCAAGCAAGTCAGCAAGTATGGGGAAGGGTGGACAGGGGCCATGGTCAGCAGAAGTACTCACATTGGTGAAAGGAGGCTTGTGATGCTGGTACTCGATCCATGGAGGTACAGCCAAGGTGCGGTTCAGCAGCTTTGCAAATGCCAGGGAGCCCAAGAAGTGATCGGCTTGGTTCCCAAAGCGCCCTGGAAATGGTACATTGTGGGTAGAGTGGCCTGGGGCACTAATGGCATGGTGTATCTAAGACTGGGGAGGGCCAAGTCACCAAAGTGAGCTAGTAACACTGGCACATAAGAGATTCCAAGCTATTTCCCTAACATGCTCTATAATCCCTAGTCTACCTGTGGTCTTTGCCACAAGTGTCCTTTGACCTGTCTCCACTTACTTACACATGAAGGAGTGAGCCTGACACCTCATTTGCTAAGACAAGTTAATCAACTCCTATTCAATTCTCTTGCTCTCACCATGGATTTTAGTTACTTTTTTTTGTTTTTTTTTGAGACAGGGTTTCTCTGTGTAACAGCCCTGGCTGTCCTGGAACTCACTCTGTAGACCACGCTGGCCTTGAACTCACAGAGATCCACCTGCCTCTGCCTCCCAAGCGCTGGGATCAAAGGCATGTGCCACCACAGGCAATTAGACAGCTGTGAGCTGCCATGTGGGTGCTGGGATTTGAACTCAGGTCCTTTGGAAGAGCAGCCAGTGTTCTTATCCGCTGAGCCATCTCTCCAGCCCTGAGTTACTTTTTTAGACACTAAACATGAAAACAAATTCATTACAATAGTCCTGGCTGTCCTGGAACTTGTTCTGGAGATGAAGCTGACATTGAACTTGTGACAATCTTCCTGCTTCTAACTCCTATGTGCTAGGATTACAGCTGTGGAATCAGATTATACACTTATTTTATGTGCTGGGGATTTAACCTAGGGTCTCACACAGCTGGGTGTAGGAGTTACCACTGAGCTATAACCACAACTTCTGGTATTTACATTTGTCATTTCCCCTCAATTGTCTTTCTTCATTTCTGGCTTTTTCATTGGCTGTTTATTCAACCTGTGAATGCATCTAATACAAAGGTCCATCTGACTTTTTTGGGGGGAGGGCAGGGTCTCACTATGTAGCCCTAGCTGTTCTAGAACTCTCTATGTAGATCAGGCTAGCCTTAAACTCACAGAAATCCACCTGCCTCTGGCTTCCAGTGCCGAGATTAAAGCTGCATGAAACCACACTTGGCTATCATCAATATGGCATCCATTTCACAAATACTGCAAGGCCATAATGTGCCAGAAACTATACTACATGTTACAATATAAAATCAAGAAGGATAAGATCTCCGTCCTCAAGACACTCAGCTCTCATTCACATTAGGAGACACTAAACATGAAAACAAATTCATTATGATAGATTTTGATAATTTCAAGGAAAAAAATGAAAAAATTTGGTGACAGGAAGACTAAGGAAATTACTTGAGTTGAGATCAATGGAGTCCTCTCTGGTGACACTTATGCTGAGACTTCAAGAATGAAGAAGGGGCCAGAAATTAGAGGAGGGTGTTCCAGGAAGAAGGAATAACCCATAGAAACTTGTGTTTGTGAAGAACAGAAAAAAGGTTGGTGTGGCTGTAGCTGTAGGGCCAAGGGAGGGGTGGAGAAGACCAGAGTGGAGTCAAATCTTGTAAGATTATGGCTACAGTCAGGTATACAAGTCACTGAAGGGATGTAAGAAGGAATGGATTTTACAGTGATGATCACTACTCCATTCAAATTGCATCCCTAGACTGGTTCTTCTTCTTCTTCTTCTTTTTTTTTTTTTTGGTTTTTCGAGAGAGGGTTTCTGTGTAGCCCTGGCTGCTTTCAACTTGCTTTGTGGATCAGGCTGGCCTCGAACTCACAGAGATCCACTTGCCTCTGAGGGCTAGGATTAAAGGCGTGCACCACCACCTCTGGCCCTCGATTGGAGTCTTTGTTATCTTTTATTACCTCAGTTTTTATTATTTTGTACCGAATTATGTTTGTACATAAAAAAACAACAACTTTGCTTTATCGTCTGTTTTCCTAAAACTTAGGATCTAAAAGGGTATGTATGAGATTTATCTGTCTCATTCACCACCAGCACAGAGGACAGCGTCTGGGACCAAAAAAAAAAAAAAGTGCCACATAAATTATTTGCTGAATGAATGTAAGAATTGCCACGAGACAGCGCATGCAAGCCTTGCCTTACAAACTCCGTTTACTGGTCTGAGTCGGATTAGACCTCGACTGAGTCACTTAACTTCTCCCATCCGTCGAAAGGCAAATTGAACACCGGTGGCTCCTCTGTACCCATGCAACTGTTAAGGCAGCGAAGAGCAAGCCCTGCCCCGCTCTGAAGGTCTCTTCTGGACCAGACAAGGCGTCTCTGAGCGCCTCACAAAAGTGGCTCCGCCTCCCCGGCCTCAGTTTCTCCATTTAAGCAGAGGGTTCGGGAGGCCTTACCCATGCAGGGACAGTAGAGCAGGTAACCGGCTAGGTCCCAGGAGCCCGCCGACCGCCCCCGGAGCGGCAGCGGCAGCAGCAGAAGCAGAAAAGATGCCCGCAGCAGCAGGTGTGGCGGTGCCCACGCGGCGGCGCCCATGTCGGCGGCAGAGCCCCAGAGCGCGGCGGCCGGGAGGCGGGGACGGGGAAAGGAGAGGCGCGAGTGGCCGCCCCGCTCCCGGCGCTCCCCGCGCGCCGCCCGCGCGCCCGCTGGGCCGCTCTAGCCCGCGGGCGGGCGGGACCATAGAGAGCCCGCGGCACCGCCCCCTCCACGACCCGAGCGCCCGCTCGCGCGGCTCCCACAATGCACCGCACAATGGCCCGACCGCCGCCACTACCGGGGCCTGAGCGGGCCTGGCGGAGCCCGAGCGCGGCCCGGCCCGCAGCGCGGGGTCCCGAGCGCAGTGAGTGTCGGCAGGGTCATGGGGGATGGCGGGGAGCGGGGCGGGAGGCCGTCGCGCTGCGCCCACACGCCCGCCACTCGGAGCGGCGGCGCCCCTCACCTCGGGCCGCCCAGCGCGGTCGCCCACACCCCTGACTGGGGGCCCCCTCTACGCTAGCTGGGCCCCGGATGGGCCCCTTGGTGACGAAAAACGTTCCCTGGACCTCAGACCTGTGCCCAGGGGACCGGAACAAGCCTTTCTGGCCCCCTCCTGGCTCCTTCCATTCCTAGACCTGGAGACTCAGCCACAGGGTCCCCCACTCTCGACCCCCAAGACTCCCTGGAGATCCAGATAACACGCTGCTGACCTTCCTCGGGATCGCGGTCTGGGGGCATAGATAAGCTGCACCTGCTCCCACCCTCGGACACGCCTACCCCGACCCATATAACCTTCCCTTTCCTGCTCCGAATGGTCCTCTCTTCTCTCTTTCGTTTTCCAGACTTTCGTAAACCTGCCCTTCAGGCTTCTCTCCAACACCTCGGTCTAAAGAACCCCAAATAAAGTCCTGCCCGTAGTTCCCTCCCCAGTGACCACACTGCGGAAACTTCAGACATTTTCCTTCGGGAGGGTCTCATTTCTAGACTCTTGAAATTCAGACAATTCACTTGTGTCTTCAGCCCCCTGGAGCCTTCTTCCGTTCTTTAGAATCTCCCTGCCTCTTTCTCGTGGTGGTCTCTTAGAGACCCAAATAACGTGCTCATAATTCTTTACCGTGCATGCTTGCTCTTCCCATCTCTGAGATCCCGTCTAGACTTTTTGTTGAATTCCCGTCTCTTCTCCTCACTCTCCACTCCCACCTTCCAGTCGCGGGGAGAATTTAACATTTCACACCACAAGATGGGGTGGGCTAGCAGCTGGCCTAAGGGCCAGACTGTTCGTACAACTCCAGCCCCATGCTCGGGTCCACCTTGGGACAGAAGGGGAAAGGGTCCTGGCTGCTGTGGGGAGTTGGTGCTTTCACCTACAAGCACACCCTGACTCCTGGCTTGTGTATTTTTCCACCTGTCAGCCTGGGCCTGTGATAAGTCTGGCCTTGGGTTTCTAACCCTCTCCTCCCGGGGAAAGGCAGCTGAGTTGAGGGGGTAGGGGGGTAGGTGAAAAGGAGGCTGGAGTGAGTTGCAGCCATTTGCTCAAGGCCTCCCCAGGGGTGGGAGGCAGCCGGAATCTGAGAAAATAGGGAATCAAAGGGACTCCAAAGAGGCCCATCTACACTGACAGAAGAACTAGCAGCCCGAGAGTAAATCCTACCCCTGTTAATCCTGTTTGATGTTTCTTGGAATGATGCAAGTCATTGAGACCCTCGGGCCTCCCTGTAATTTAATTCTCCCAACATTCTGGAGTGTTGTGTGTCCCGCTGGCCTTGGGAAGTGGACAGCTATTCCCATTCCTCCTTTACTTCTTGCTGTTTTCCAGTCAACCAGTGTGCCTTTGGATTTGTTTCTGTTGCCCAGGTCAAGGCCTGCTTTGTTTTGTTTTCCCCTCTAACACTATTTATAATTTCTTAGTTGCTTTTTTAAGTTCTTTTGAGGGAAGAAGATTCCACCTCCAAGAACCTTTCTGGGTGTGTTTCCTCCTAGGCAGGTGTTGAATTGAGTTCTTCAGATCCCCAAGTAGCTCTTGGGCAGGAGGGATAAAAGCTATTTTAGGGTAGTCACTGAAGTGGAGCTGTTAATCCTCTGTGGGTCTCTTCAGTTAAGAACACTCAGAGATTAACCCTTTCCTTGCTGCAGAGTGGCCCGGATAGCTTAACAGTATTTGATGAGAGTTGAGAAAATTGGGCTGTGACAGCAGAAGGTGGGAACATGCAGTTCAGTACAAAGACCAAGATAATGGCTTTCTTTTGCTGGGTACTTAGAGCAGGCAAACCCACTGCTGAGCTTTTTGCATACTAAAATAATCCTTACAACCAGACTGTGAGGTAAGTATTTTTAGCTTTACAGATGAGGAAACAGGCTAATAGTGGAGAAAGAACGCAGTTTCTATAGAGATGATGTAACACCATAAAAACTATAGTTTCATCAGAGGGCAGCCTATATCACAGCACTACAGAAAACAAGAGCTTCCAAAGGCCGTACAGAGTATTGAGCAAGCATTCTTACTTTGGGTATGGAGTTTTAATAATAGAAGAAGGTGTAATAAAGTGTCGATCCTGGCAAAAGAAAACTCTGGCCCCAACAGATTCTCTGGAGGAAGGTAAAAGGCTTGCTTGTACTGAGGGTTAGCAGTAAGGGAAAAGAGGAAGGTTGAGTTCTGAGATGTTGGGAAGGGAAGGAAACTGACTTTGAGGCATGAGAAGTAACACCAAGAAGGAGAAAGAAGTTATACTTAGCACTGCTTAAGAGTGGCAGCAGCGATGTGGCCAGCATGGGCCATGTGTGTTCACATTTTATGTCGTTTCGTCTAGAAAACATTTACAGGTTAAGAGAATGAGTCTCTTTTAGACATTGAGGAGAGGTTCAGAGAAATGAAGTAACCTGCCTGTGGTTTCACAGCAGTGAGTGGTGGCTCTTCTGATAGCAAGTCCAAGGTTCTTTCCGTGCTGCCTCCCCCTTCAGATCAGATGCCAGAAGACTCTCGGGCTGAAAATACACTGAGGTGTACCAGTAATGGGAGGGATTGTGTTTGTTTTATAGAAACAGGTTCTGTCAGCTTCTCCATAGCTACAGGGAGAGTGTGAGACCAGAAGAACAGCTTTGAAGGAGAAGCAAAATTCTTTCACAGTTTTGGAAGAGGACTGAAGGAATAGGTCTGATTGTATGAGTCAAACCCAGGAATTTTTCTGAATCAAAGAAGTCTGCAGAGAAAGGGAGACTAGATCCCAAAGGTTCTTAGGTAACACCAGCAACTGTGGCTGCCCAGCAGCCTGCTGGCTACTGGTTGTAGGTAAGGATCTTAATGTGCTTTTTCAGAGACCTAGGGTAGTAGGACAAGGTGGTGGCTCTTTTAAAGCCATAATTCATTAATGCTGATGAATGAGAGTATATGGTTCCCACCTTCCTCCTTTGGTTCTATCTGTGCATCCTCATGAGCTCTTCTTAGCACTTAGCAGCCTGTTTCCTAGAAGCCCATTACTCACTCTTTCAGTAGCGGCATGCTAAACTGCTGTGTCTTGTTTGTGCATGTTCAACAGAACAGATGAGGTGGACGTGTGGGAGGTGGGGATGTACCATTCTCTTTCTGAGTTTGTGCGGAATTTCCAGAGCTAGGCTCCCCTTTCACATCAGCCAGAGTGATTTGACTTGCTTTCCTCTGCCATTCCCAACTTCCAGAGCTGAGATGCACAATTCAGATATGAAGTGGGAGCAGAATTTGACTTTGAAGGTAGGGGAAATTCTCTCTAAAGTAGACATGCATACTTGGAGCTCACTATACCCAGTTCCAAGGTACATGGTAATCGCTGGTATTATAAACAGGTAATTCCACCCTTGGGCAGGATGGGGAAATCTGAACAATGAAAGTCAGCCATCAGAGGCCTTTGAGGCGATAGGCAGCAGGCACATATGTCAGGATAACTCAAAGGCTTAAGTGAGTCTAGTTTTCAGTGATTTATTGCCTTTCCTAGTACATGCTTTGTGCAGATCTTTCTAGGCAAATCCCCACTTGTGATGGGGAAATGTTTGTCATATTACATTGCAATGTTTCTTCAACAAAAGGAATGGTTCCTGAACAGGATGTAGCTCATGTTAAAATGAGCAAAGCTCTCTGGGGCATGAACCCGCTGATACTATCATCTCGTTCATGGCCAGTCTGTTGGATGAATGGTCACTGTAAGCAGCAGGTGCTAATTAGCTGAGCAAGCATTCCATGGCCCACAGCTAGTTTGTGCAGTTGAAGCTCTCACCAGATTGTTGTAGCCAGTCCCCAGATACATCATCATTGCTCGCTGCACATGAAAAGGGCTCATGACAGAATTTTGGGGTAGTCCCTAAGTTGGTGTCAAAAAGGAGTCCAGTCACTGTTGCTGTTTTCTTTTTACTAGACCACTTTCACCAACAAGAGGAAGGGTCAGATTTCATGTTCTGGCTCTTTTCTCTGGAAAATGACAAGCCCAGTTTAAACTAGAATTTCTGGGTATAAGTTAAGCCCCTGAGAATCAACTTGAGTTTAATGAGTAATTTACTCATCTAAAAGGAAGTTGAGTATCCCTTCTCTAGATATTAGGTATATAAAATGAAAGAAATGCAGTAGGGTCCCTCAGAGAATAATCATCAGATGGAAAAGACTTAAATTCAAATCAAGAATGTTATCTGTCCGTAGTAGAAAAGTACATGTGTGTCCCGGAGTCTGTAGGATGAACCACTCAGCACTTTGAGTTTTTGTGGTTTAAAACAAAATGTGGCTTTGGTAAAGCTGGGCCTGGAGAACAAAAGATACAGAAAAGTGATAGAGGTTGGGATGGGACTGGCACTAGTTTAGGGAAAATTCTGGGAGGCCGCTCACTGTTGCTTCTCCAGAAAGAATTTCTTGATGTCAGTGCTCTGCTAAGAGACATGTGGCACAGGCCCTGGCTCTTGGGTCTGAATTTCTAATTAAAGGGCTCTCGCTCCCTGATGCCTTTTGGACATTTTATTATCCTTAGCACCTCTGATGAGGGGAATAGTAGAAAGCAGATGGAGGGGAGTATGGTATGGAGTGGGAGGAAAGCTGTCTGAGCTTTGTGGAAAGGATGTAAAAGTGAAGAGAAAGTTCAGTGTTTTGAGCTTTATTTCCTCAGATTACCTTGTTTGTTTCTTGTAGCCTAGAGTTACTAGTGATAACCCTGCTGAGCACTAGTAAGCACCAAGCACCCCTGGAAGCTTCATAAGCATGGCTACATTGACCTCCAAATGTCATTACGATTTTGGAGGTAGTGGCTATTTTGTAAATAAGGAAGCAGGTCAGGGAGGTTAGTGCTTGTTTGAAAGTCACACCACATTTCGGTGGGAGGAGAGGGCTGGGTGTAGGCTTGGGTGCTATCTGCTAGCAGAGCCTGTCTTCTCTTAGTACAGGGCTTCCTAACACCTGGTCCTCTGATGTTTCAGGTGAAGCAACTGTTTTCTGAAGACTGCGTTGGAGGCTGTGACTGAGCAGAGAGCCCAGTGAACTCATGGGGAGGCTTTCTGGATAACATGGCCCTTTGCCATTAGCCTTGCCATGACCACATTTTTCACCAGCGTCCCTCCCTGGATTCAAGATGCAAAGCAGGAGGAGGAAGTGGGCTGGAAACTAGTTCCCAGGCCTCGGGGACGGGAGGCAGAGAGTCAAGTGAAGTGCCAATGTGAAATCTCCGGGACACCATTCTCAAATGGGGAGAAGCTAAGGCCTCACAGCCTTCCCCATCCAGAGCAGAGACCATATAGCTGCCCTCAGCTGCACTGTGGCAAGGCTTTTGCCTCCAAATACAAGCTGTATAGGTAGGTGACACTCCCATACCTCTTTTTAGTCCCCAGGTTCCCAGAGGTCAGAACCAGAGACTCCACTGAGTGTGAGGCTTTATTGGTAGCAAAAGAGTAAAAGGTGAAGTTGTCCTGTAAGTATATTCTGAACTCTAACCATGTGAAGTCAGTCACTAAATAATGACAGTGTTTAGCTGGGCATGGAGGCTCATGCCTGTAATCCTAACACTTAAAAAGCTGAAGCAGAAGAATCACGTAAGTTCAAAGCAAGCTTGGGTTGCAGAGTGAGACTCTGTTTCAAAACAAACCACCCAGGCCCCAATGAGCTGGCTCAGTAGGTAGGGGATGCTTGCTGCCAAGCTTGACAATCTGAGGTCAGTCCCTGGGATCCACATGGTGAAAGGAGAGAGAACTGACTTCTGCAAGTTGCCCTCTAGCCCTAAACACATACATGCATGTACACACAAAATAAATATATGTGTGTATATATATGTATATAATTTTATTTATTTATTTATTTTAAACAGCAAGCAAACAAAAATAGTGTTTGGTGTGTCTGAGACAGAAGTTCCTTGTGTAGCTCAAGTTAGCCTAGAATTCTAAAAACTCCTGGCTCATCCTTTAAATAATAGTGGTATTTTCACTGAGAGTATAAAGCAGCCGTGAACAAATTAGACTAACATTTTTCAGTATTGCTTTCTCCATTCCTGTCAGGCAAATTATCAGAATCTTAGCTAGAAGTTAGAAAGAAAGGGAGATCCTCTGGTCCAATCTGTCCATTTTAAAGCGGGGGCACTCCTGACGTTTGTTGGTCCTGCAGTGCTGCTTCTCCTGACTCAGCCTGCTAATCAGTTGATTGTTTCTGTCGGTAGAGTCCCTGCTGTTCTGTGGGGCAGAGCCTCTCCTTTTTAAAGTGAAAGAGAATGTGAAAGCGCTTGTTAGGGCAGATAAGAGTAGCTTTGTCAGGGAGAGGACCTGGTGAGAGCCACCAGTTTCACTTGATCTCCTACCCTTCAGGCAGAGGACCATGAACTTGCCCTGATCAAAGGAGATGGACTAACCTGGTGCATCTCGCCATTCATTTGTGTAGTGTGTATTAATCTCCCGCTGTGTACCAGGCACAGTGGTCATTGCTAGGGATACAGTAGTGAGCAGGAAGGATGGGAGGCCAACTACTGTTTGTTTGGTTTTTACACACAGGTAAAAACTCTGAGTATACTTTCTCAATAATGGAGACAGACAGCAAACGTAAATGCAATTTGATGACCACAGAAAGAGCCCCAGTTCCTCATCAGGAAAACAGTTGATAGGAAGGAACCAAGATAGGCATCAAGGGTTGTGTGGAGGCCAGGATTGCCCTCAGGACAGTTGTGTGGACCTAGGAATGTGTTGATTCTGTGTGCTTCTATATCTTAGGGGACCCTAGACAGGGACATCCTCTTAGACTTTCTTAATGGTGGTCTGAGTACCTGAGGGAGGCTGCCAGAAAAGTCCTGGTCCAAGAGGCAAGAGCCCTGACAGAATTTACTTGTGACCTTTGGTGAGTTTCTGAACTTCTTTCGGCCTTATTTGTCTACCTGCAAAATGAAGGAAACAGATGGAGTTCTTCAGCACTGCCTCTCACATGCCATCCTATCAGCATGTTACAGGAGGTTGATAACTCCATAAACTGAACATACACATGCAACACAAGGTGATTCTCTGTATAGAAGAGTTCATGAGGTACTAGTCACAGCTAGGACGTACTGTCTCAAAAGGGCCAGTGTTTACATACAGCCTCTGCCACTGACTGACTGATGGGTGGGGCTACTGGTGCTTCCTGACCCTAACTGGAGAACAGTATTAATAACAACTGCCCACAGTATGGCAAATGGTAGGCCTTAAAGTGAGTTGATTATGAATGTATATGGAGCTATGGATCCAGTTCCTGGGCTCTGGGCTGCTTTCCAATCAGACAGGAACATGTGAAGTAAGGGACAATGAGGAACCAAGCAGTTGAAATGATACAAATGAGCATTCTCCTGTTGTTTTTCAAAGGGGATTGTATTACGTGCACTGTTGAACTTCCTTTTTTGACTTGGCCTTGTCTATCTTGAGAACTTGTTCCAGATCAGGAAGTTTACATACATTTCATATTTCTCTTTTCCCTGTGTTATATCATTTTAAAAAATGAAATGTAAACTTTTGAAGAGAAAACCATTCACATGATTCAGAATTCAAAAGGTCTTAAGCTTGTTCTCATTTGTAAGCAAACAAAATCAAACGTGATATTTTTATGTAGAGAATACCATTCTTTGTGTACTATTGCTTTTTTTTTTTTTTTTTTTTTTTTTTTGGTTTTTTGAGACAGGGTTTCTCTGTATAACAGCTCTGGCTGTCCTAGACTCACATTGTAGACCAGGCTGGCCTCGAACTCACAGAGATCCGCCTACCTCTGCCTCCCAAGTGCTGGGATTAAAGGCGTGCGCCACCAACGCCCGGCTGTACTATTGCTTTTTCCTCTTAATGCCTCTAAGAAGCTTATTCCTTGAAGGTGCATATAAAGATCATCTTTTAAGTACTGAAGTCATATTACAAACAGCAGTTATGTGACCAGTTCCCTATTAGTAAAACCAGATTGTTCATGATTTTTTTTTTTTTTTTTTGCTACTAAAACCAATGCTGCCAAGAATGGTAGTACATAATGTGATTTTGGAGGGATATTGTTAGAATATAGTTAATACAGTATTCTCTTGCTTCACTTTTTTATATGTAGTTTCCTATTAGCAGAAATCTTATTGTCTAGCCCTGTTGAACTTCCCTCTTTCAGCTTTCTCCCCATCTTCCATCCCTACCCGCAGGCACATGGCCACCCACTCGGCCCAGAAACCCCACCAGTGCATGTACTGTGACAAGATGTTTCACCGAAAGGACCATCTGCGGAACCACTTGCAGACCCATGACCCCAACAAGGAAGCCCTCCACTGCTCTGAGTGTGGTAAGAATTATAATACAAAGCTGGGTTACCGTCGCCACC
Organism: Lophiomys imhausi; assembly: GCA_907164525.1. Lineage (NCBI taxonomy): Eukaryota > Metazoa > Chordata > Mammalia > Rodentia > Muridae > Lophiomys > Lophiomys imhausi. The sequence continues at coordinate 1,042,162 of CAJQZJ010001061.1, forward strand.
TGGCCATGCATGCTGCCAGCAGTGGTGATCTCAGCTGCAAGGTGTGCCTGCAGACCTTTGAGAGTACCCAGGCCCTATTGGAGCACTTGAAGGCTCACTCACGCCGGGTTGCAGGAGGTGCCAAGGAGAAGAAGCACCCCTGTGACCACTGTGATCGGCGGTTCTATACTCGGAAGGATGTTCGACGGCACCTAGTAGTCCACACAGGTCGTAAGGACTTCCTGTGCCAGTACTGTGCCCAGAGGTTTGGCCGCAAGGATCACCTGACACGTCATGTCAAGAAGAGCCACTCACAGGAACTGCTCAAGATCAAGACAGAGCCAGTGGATATGTTAGGCTTACTCAGCTGCAGCTCTGCCGTCAGTGTAAAGGAAGAATTGAGCCCTGTGCTCTGCATGGCCTCTCGGGACGTGATGGGGGCCAAGGCCTTCCCCAGCATGTTGCCCATGGGTATGTATGGTGCCCACATCCCTACGATGCCCAGTGCGGGTGTGCCACACTCCCTGGTGCACAATACGCTCCCCATGGGTATGAGTTACCCTCTGGAATCTTCTCCTATCTCCTCCTCAGCTCAGCTCCCTCCAAAATACCAGCTTGGATCTACCTCATACTTGCCTGACAAACTGCCCAAAGTGGAGGTGGATAGTTTTTTGTCAGAGCTTCCTGGAAGCCTGTCTCTCTCATCAGCTGAACCCCAGCCCGCCTCACCTCAGCCGGCGGCAGCTGCAGCCCTCCTAGATGAAGCACTGCTCACCAAGAGTCCCGCCAACCTCTCTGAGGCCCTCTGCGCTGCTAATGTGGACTTCTCCCACTTACTGGGCTTTCTTCCACTCAACCTACCCCCGTGTAACCCACCAGGGGCCACAGGAGGCTTGGTCATGGGCTACTCCCAAGCTGAGGCACAGCCTTTGCTCACCACTTTGCAAGCTCAGCCTCAAGATTCCCCTGGAGCCGGAGGGCCCCTGAACTTTGGGCCTCTGCACTCCTTGCCTCCTGTCTTCACCTCTGGCCTGAGTACCACCACCCTGCCTCGTTTCCACCAAGCATTCCAGTAGCCCCCATGGAGGACCCCCAACTCAGTCTTTTGGTTCTACCAGAGAGCCTAAGTACCCACCCCACCCACCTCCCCCATGAAGGCAGCTGAGCTTTCAGAGCTGGGTTCAAAAAGAAAATTCTAGTGTCTATATGGAGCACTTGGTTTGGGGGTTCAGGCTCCAGGATCGATCTAGAGAGATCCCTGAACCCAGCCCCGTGAACAGTGGATTACAGGACTTTCAGGTATTCTTTTATGTTTTGATCTGAACTGGGAGCTACGTTTAGCCCTCTGCCTCTCCAAAGTGTCAGAACCACCTTCAGTCCGGAAAAGGGGAAGCCTCTTGGAGACAGAGGGCTTCATCTTGTATGACCTCAAGAGAAATAGCCTAAGAAGCCCGCCTTCTGGTCCCAGCCTGCAGACCCTGCAGCAGTTGGATGTGGAGTCCCTGCTGTGGAAGATTTCGTGACTATTGCCTGCTTCCAGCTACCAGGCAGAAAGAGGGCCTCTATTCTCAGCCATCCCATCCCCACTCTACCAACAGCTCTTTTTCAGTCAGTGTTGTCCAGCAACGGTACCGTTTACACATTAGCCTCAGACATACCATTTCACCTCCCTCGCCACACTGTTAGCCTTAGAGTGATTGCAGTGAACACTGTTTACACACCGTGAATCCATTCCCACCAGTCCATTTCAGTTGCCACCAGTATCTGCCACTCGGTATCTGGTGTTAACTGGAGCCCTGTTTACAAGGCGGAGTCGGGTCTTGCTGACTTCTCTTCACTTGAGGTCACATTTTTCCCCCCGTGGGGAAATAAACTGACTTTGGACTGCTTCAGTTTCTGCCATCTTCCATGACTGTTTCTATTCCTGCCTTCCATGGCAGTGTCCACAGGAGATGGGCAAAAAGATTGGAGCAGCATTCTCACAGGTCTGCAATTTGGTTTTTCTCCAAGTACATCATGACACCTTCGTCCTCCTGAACTGGAGAGGGGAAGAAATGAAAGGCATCCTATCTCTACCATTTCCCCAATCCCTACACCCACCCTGGACATCATGAGCTGTTGTTTGTCTTGCAAGGAGGGGTTCTGGGCTCTGGGCTGGCTAGCAGAGGAGAGGGGATGAGCCCTTCGTTAGTTTCCCTCCTTGTCCTTTTTCTAGGACATAATGGAACTGTCGGAAGAAGAGTTTCTAGAAAGTTAGGATTGGGCAGATAGTTGAGTCCTAATCTATCAAATCATTGTTGCCTCTCATACCAAAATGTTCTTACCCACTGTCCCTTCTCCCTTCTCTGCTTTGCAGTCCCTATGAACTCTGGGCACTGTGCATTGCCTTCTTTGCTCTCCATTGAGGACCTTCCACTTGTCATGGTCCCTTCAGTTGCCCTTAGTATCTAGCAATGTTTCTTGCAAGAAGTTACTAGTTCTGCTAACTTGGGGCTCCCTGCCACAGACAGCACAGCCCTTGCCTAGAACCATCTGTAAAACCCCTAACCCATTTCATCTCGGTTCTGTATGGGTTTTTCCCATGCATGGAAGGGAGGAGCTCAGGGGCCACCATTGTGGAACCTTTTGAGACATCTCTCTGATTCAGAAACACACTTCTACCTCTTTACTGTTAACTCCTACAGATGTAGCCAGCGGTCTGGGCACTTCTGTTAGTGGTGCCTTTTGCTGGCTTCTCCACTAGGGTTTCAGGACAGACTACCTAGGAACTGCCTCAGTCTCCCACCAGTTCTTCCCTGCCCCCTCCCTTCTGTCTAGAGTCTGATAAACTTCAGTTTATCATTGGGAACTGTGCAGGGCCAAGACCTGGACTCCTGCTTCAGCCCAGGCCAGTACTCCTTGTTTGAGGTGAAAGTCTTCAGATTTAGCTCCCTGGCCCTTGTTTGGAAACAATGTAGAGTGAATAAGCATGTTTTGATTTAAGCAAGGTAGCTTGAAATACCTTTTTTAAAACAACTGGATATAAATATGTCTGACAGGATTGGAATCAGACTAGGTGATTTGCTTCTAAAGATTAGTTTCAGTGAGTCCCAGGGACTAATTAAGGTTTATTTTTAAAAGCGTCTTACCTCGGTACGCAACCATCTCCTGCATGCTATGCATGTTGTTGGGACTCGTATTATAGGAAATGGCACATGAGAATCCAAGTGGGACTCGCTGCCATTCTCCATGTGTTTGGTCTTCACTAGACCCAGACCCTTTCTACCCTTGCCTGCCACTTCCCTGTAGCCTCAGTTTCAGAAGCCAGTAGCCTCCAGCTACAGAATATAGTGTACTGGGCTGTTTGAGGAAGGAGGGGTCCTCCTGAGCTTGTCCCTCCCTTGGTGCTCATAGTATAGCAGAGCACCTATTGTAGATCTTATAACTGGGGTCTTGTTCCCACCTTCAGTCTTCTCTTTGTCTTTTCTCATCCTTCCTGTTTCTCCACTCTCCTCAGTGTCCTCACTCTAAGGACTTTTCCTGTCACTGTGAACTTTGCTGGTTATTTGCCTTTACTTTTTTGGACCACAAACCACCCTACAGTTTTTTACACCTTTCTCCAACCTACCACTCAAAAGAGCCTTTTTGGCCAGTTGTTAAAAGGATAAGAATAATTTTATTGTGTACTTGGTGTCCAAACTCAAGTACCTCTTATGAGGCCAAGAGAGCCCAAGGGGCATCTGCCCATGACAGGAACCATGGCATGTGGCACAGATCAATCAGGGACCAGAAAAGAATGATATCCCCTTTCCTTGTCAGGTCCTTGAGGAGCTTGTCAGCAACGAACTGACTGCCCAGGGGACAAGCGCCTCTCAGCCTACACAGCAGCTTTTCAGAGTTGAGGGCTGTCCTGGGGCCAGGGACTAACTTGCCCAGGTGTTGGCTCAGAGGATCCTAGCACCATCTTAAACAGGTGGGGGGCAGGGAAGGGTGCATCAGTGTGTCTCCTCTACCCGACTTTATGTGGTGTTCTGTTAATGCAAATCCGGGAAGCAGGCGTGATTGCTTTTTGCTCGTAGATATTGTCCTAAGTTGACAAATCCCTAAAGGTCCCCTAAACCCCCTTAGTAGCCTTTAAGCTTTTCCTTCCCTTTTTGGTAGCTGTTTTCTCTACCCCTTCTCCACAATTTAAAGGAAAAAAAAAAAAACAGGTTGTATTATACAGGATCAATATTTTGCTTTTTAACAAGGATATTTATGTAATAAGAAACTTTGCCTTAGGCAGGTGTTGGCCAGAAAAGTCCAGATTCCCCTGGGACCTCACCCTGGCCTCTCCTGGAGCTCTGAACCTGCTGTGGAAAGAAGTGGCTGTGATTTCACCACTGGAGAGTGGGGTCTGTGGTGTGGAAAGGGTGTTCACTGTGTAATCTTGGACTGTGTGGAGTTGTTCCTATCAACTGGCTTCAGGTGTTGCCTAGCATCCTCCAGCAGCTGTCCCGTGCACACCTCTGCATGTCTGGCACTAGAATTCCTGAACACTACTTCACACCTGTCCTCACTCCCAGCTGGCTGAAGCTCTGGAGCCACTCTTTCTTAATGCCAGATTATTTAAAGAAAGAAAGAAAAATACAAGACAAAAACCTTCTAGCACTTTGTAAACACAGTGAATAACCTCTTGGAGTATTTTTGGCTTTATATAAAACAAGGTTTTTAATTGTAAAATATAAGTGCCATTAGAAAATGCACAGGGCATATCTTTGTTAAAGTAGATTTTTCAATGTTTTACAGAATTAATTTTCAAAAGTTTTTATAATGAAGTTGTTTATTAAAAACTTCTGAATGATGTGCTTTGCAGTTTTGAATCTGTTTATTTGGGAAGGGTTGGAGTGAGTCAGAAATTGTGAAGAATGGGAATCCATAGGTATCTTGAGCATCGAAGGTGATACTGGTGAGGGTAGGGCAGATGGATCTCTTTTTTTTTTTTCCAAGACAGGGTTTCTCTGTGTAGCTCTGGCTGCCCTGGACTCAATTTGTAGACCAGGCTGGCCTTGAACTTACAGAGATCCGCCTGCCTTTGCCTCCCGAGGGTGTGAGATTGCTGAAATTAAAGCCATGTGCCACTACACTGGGCCAGATAGTGGATCTTTTTTTTTTTTTTTAAACTTTTTTTTTTGTTTATTATGTATACAGTATTTGCTCTACATATATGCCCGGGCAGATCTCAATGTAGATGGCTGTGAGCCACCATGTGGTTGCTGGGAATTGAACTCAGGACCTTGGGAAGAACAGCCAGTGCTCTTAACCTCTGAGCTACCTCTCCAGCCCCAGATAGTGGATCTTAATGTCTTTGAGGGAAGTGGCTTCATTGTGTCAGTAATGGATGTGAGAATCTGAAAACGCAGGTCAAGTGGGCTTTAAACACTGAGGTGTTATGTAACTGAAAATGCCAGCGGTAGTTGAGTCTTCATGTTTGTTTTGAGGCAGAGACTCAAACGTCTCAGCATCTCTAGTTCTTTGCCCTCTTTTGTTCAGCTATGATTGTCCTCAGGTACTACAAAGGCTCATCTTTGGTATCGTAGGGTGGATGGTGGTGATTCTAGATGTCTTCTTCATGCAGTTCTGACAAGAAGAGAACCCTTTTCAGGCTCCCCAAGCTGCACACATTTTGACGGCTAGGACCTAGCTTTACAAACCTGTGCTCAAAACCTGTGTTCAGATGGTGTTTCTGGGCTGATGTAGGCTCGCCTGACACTATTGCTTGGTCTGTCTCTTAACAGATTGTCATCTCCATTTCAGGCCCCACAACTTTGCACTGAGATTTTCCCATTTAGGGGATTGGAGCCAGTGTCAAAGCCAAGCAATTGCTTGGGAGTCTAGCCCTAGAGGCTGTGGGGCAGGAAGTAGTCAATGTGCAGGTGCTTGGTACACAAAGGGAAAGGGCTGATCGATATCTCAGCCTCCCCCTTGACAAGTGTCCACTGTGTACCCCAGTGGGTCCACCCAGCTAGGAATTCTACTTTATTCTAGGTGGTGTATGTCCTAGGAGAGTTTTAGGGGTTCAGATGGAGGAGCTCTGGTATCCTTTGACAGGAAGAGGCTGAAGGATTTCTGGAAGATGTAAGGGACATTTAGGCAGAGATACGGAAGCAATCTGTGTACTGACCTATATATACTACAAGTTTGGGAGCTGAGACCACAGGAATGCAGCCACCCTTGAAGGATTGTGGAGTGCAGGGGCAGTTCCATCCAGGCTTAGGCTATCCAGACACAGTTCCTGCAGTACAGAGCCCCCCCCCCCTTTTTTTTTAAAGACAGCATCCCTGTTCAAAACCAACCTTGTTATCACTAAGGAAAGTTAGAGCAAGTACTCCAACAGGGCAGAAACTGAGAGACCATGCATGACTTAGTCCTGGAGTGATGAGGGAAGGAGAATGAAGAAAGGACAGACACAGGCACGTGCATGAAAAGCTGGGATTAGGTTGGTGCTCCCTCTGATGGAGCCAAACCAACTATGCAGCATTTGGAACCTTAGTGCTTTTATTATGTACAGCATGAGAAGGAAAGTTTAGCTAGTCTAGATAGGAGGTCTCTGGGCAAGCAGTCTGAAATCTCAAGCTGTAAATCTGCAGTTGATACTTTTTGCATTGTCAGCATTCCCATGTAGGACCAGAGGAAGGCTTTGCCAGTTCCTATAGCTCTGAGCCATTGATCCGATTAGTCATACACATTTGGTCAAAGCTTCCTCTGCTCCTCAGTCTTCAGCTACCTTTCATAACACCCAGGCCCACCTGACCAGAGGTGGTACTACCCACAATGGGGTAGGCCATCCCACATCAATTAGCTGTCAAGGAAGTGCCTCATAATGCCACAGGCCAGTATGATGAAGGCAGTCCCTCAGTTGGGTTCTCTTTTCCCAGGTGTCTCAAGTTGATGACCAAGTTAGCCATCACAGTCTTCTGCAGCCTGGGCTGGCCTGGAGCTCAATATGTAGAGCAGTGTGGCCTTGAACTCAGATATATATCCCCTCCCCACTTCTGAGTGCTGTCACCTTGTTTGGCCTTTTTTTTTTTTTTTTTTTGTTTGTTTGAGTCAGGACCTCACTTTGCATGTAGCAGTCTGTTTTGATTTTTCAAGACAGGATTTCTCTGTGTAGCCATGGCTGTCCTGGAACTCACTCTGTAGACCAGGCTGGTCCCAAACTCAGAGCTTTGCCTGCTTCTGCCTCTGCTGGGATTAAAGTGTGCAAGCAGCAGCAGCCAGCATGTATGGAGCCTTTTAAAACCATTTGTATGAAATGAATGGCCCTGAGCAAAGGTGGAGCCCTTGAGCCTGGTGAAACCATGTGAGGGAAGGTCTACCTGGTTTCTGCCAACAGTAGTCCAGGAGAATTCAGCCTCTGTGGGAACCAGGCTGGTGACGATTGCTACCAGGTTTGAAGCAATATAAGATCTTTCCTGGCCTCTGATCTTTTTAGTGCCTTTCCAACTGCTTCGTTGCCTGACAATTTTGCTTATCCAGTTTGAATCTGGTCAGCCTTCTGCTTATACCAGAATAATATATCCTGTGCAAAGCTGCAAGTGTCCTATCTGTGTGCCCTAAAGCTGCAAAGAGACAGGCAAAGGAAACAGTCATACCTTGTGTGTTGGCTGTGATGGAAGATTATAACCATGTCTGGGAATTGGGCCTGATGTCTGCTCTAGATGCCCTTTTGCCCAGTCTATACCTACCTGCATTTCTTCATCACCTGCCCTACTAACCTGGAACCAGTTGTGTTTGGCACGTGTGGTCTCATCTTCCCTGTCCCCTGCAGTGGAGGAACCCTTGCAAGTCACATCTGGCAAGGGGGTGCAAGGTGTGGAGCTCGCCCCAGAGACGAGACCCTGCCTGCTGCCAGCTTCCCACTGCTGAAACATACAACAGTCTTGCAGGCTCTCTCCTGGCCACTCTAGCCAGACACTCTGCAGGTGATGGCGGGGGAGGGGATTGAAGTTCTGGAGCTGGCCATGTGCCAACAGCCTGGGTAAGAGTGGGATGCGATTCGGAAGACTGTTTTCAAGGGACCTGAATAAACTGAGAAGAAAAAAAAAAAAAAAAAAAAGAGTGGGATGCATGCCTGGCTCATCCACTGCCCCTGGAGCTGGGGCGTGTAGGCCCTGCGACCCCACAACCAGCCCCAGGACCACACCGCCTGCCCCAGAAAACACCTCCAGCGCCCTGAACCTGGGTGGCTGTGAGCAGGGCTGGGGGACTGGGGTGTGGACTGGAGGGAAGGTTGAGGAAGTGACTGAGAAGGGCCCTGTAGCTACAGAGGAGTCTGTGGAGGAGGAGGTCACAGAGGCTCAGGCGAACCTGAAGCCTCCAGACCTAGGGACCCTCATCTTGGACCCACTAGAGGCCATCCAGTGAGAGCTAGAGACCATGAGTGCCCAGGCTAATGAGGCCTACCCCTGGCTGCAGGGCAGTCTGGGAGGGTGCACTGGTTGCACCTAGCCTGAGGGAGCTTCATTAAAACATTCTGAGCTTTTGGGTCACTGCCTTTCTGAGCCACCCACAGCTATCAGCCATGATCAGCCCTAGGGATGAAGTCATGGTTGGCTACCTGATGAATTTGGAGGTGAGGAAGCTCAGGCACACCAGAACAGGTTGCAAGTTCAAGTGCCCTTGAAGTGCACAGGAACTGGGACACAGTATGAAGCTTCTTTAGCTGGTTTTCACAGCACAGGCTCCCAGAAGCTGATAAGGTGGCCCATCCCTTTGCAGTACTACTTGCTGGGGCAAAGGCCCTGCAGAGTTAGACAAAGCGTTCCAAAAGGCGGCCATCAGAGGCTAGGCCTAGGCTCTATGGGTTCCAGTCTGGCTAAGTCCTGTTCAGACTCTGGTACCTACATAGGACTGCTCTGCCTATAAACCTGCCTATGTTTGGGCCAGTGCTCTGCTGTCTACTTTCTCTTCTGTGAATTCTGACTACACAGCATATTTGGTGGACTGAGGGCCAGGGCTGTGACCATCATGCTATTCTGTCATCATCATGTGATTCTCATATGCCACTGTACTTCTAGCACACACTGCCATCATTATGTGTGGCCTGGACCAGCATGAAAAACATGGCCTTTCACTCACTTGACACCATTATCTACGAGGCTTCACAAGGACCAATGCCTGTTTGAGGTGTAGGGCTTCAAAGCTACAATATGCTGGGCTTCACAGTGCTCACTGACCCAAGCTGAGGCTCATCACCTAAAATGAAGTGGGTGCATTTGGTCCTGGCGGTTAGGCAGACTTGGGTATCCCATGGCTCCAGGACTGCAGAGCAGCCCCAACCAACTGGACTATGAGGTATCTGCAACTTGGACAGCTAGGTGATCAGACATGGGTGGGGCCTCAGGCCTGAAGCAGTGGGCAGGGCACTCATTGTGACCACTATATTCTTATTCTATGTGTGCCCCTCTCAGCCTGCTGTGGCTTGTGAAGATTCATGTCGTGCCCTACCCTTGCCTGGCCACTGCCTTTTAGAGGAGTTTTGCCCAGTCCACCATCATCCCTGTTGCCTGCTTTCAGGTCTGTGAGGGTCATCTGTCAGTGTAGTGAGCACTCCTAATGCCACAGAGATTGCACCAGGCTGGCATATTTGGGCATGTGGTCAAGGTAGGAGCAAAGATGGGAGTCCTTCCTGAAGCCTCATCCCTAGATCTACACAGTGGACTTTTTGTCAGCTTCTCCTCCCCACTACCTGTTTTTAAGCTCTCAGGTTGTGGGTGCTGGAGGGGGGCTTCTGGCCACATGGCCTTTTTACACTGGCATAGATCTCACGTGGTTTTTAATTGGACGACTCTGAAACAAATAACTGAAGCAGCTTTTTTTTTTCTTCAGATAGCTAAGGAGACACTTTCTTGAGCTTGCCTGTCTCCAGAGGAGACTATTCTAGACACTGCCAATGCTCTCTGCCCCCTTGGCTCCTCCTCTCCTCCCCTGACCCATGGGCTCCTATAGATTAAAAGGCTAAGCTGCCCTGCCTCTGTGAGCCCCTCCAGGCTGTCTCTGTCTCATCAAAGGCCTTGCTTTCTGCTCCCTAACACCTCCAGACATAAAATAATGGTATGGAGAACCCTCCAGTCTTTGCTAGCTCACTTTCTTTTAATTCACCCATTTGTTTTTTAAATTAGAAGAGAAACATAATACTGCCACTTTTTTGCTCTTTTCTGGTCCAGTTACAAACTTGCATGAGCAGAAAGTTAATGTGCTTTTCATTTTACACCTTTTGAATAAGACCCATGCATCTCCTCCACGCTTACTGAACAATTGAGTTGGCCAGGCCTGCTTGTGTTTAGTTGAGGACATTTATAGGACAGCCACTGTAACTGCTCTGTGCCACTTGGGCATTGTGACTGTTCATTGTTGTTATCAAGTTGTGGCCTGGCACTATAATTTTATCTTATAGTTTGAATCCAGTGATTTTGCAGGACTTAAGGCCTGTTACTTTGTTCTGTGAGAATAACCCCCAGAAGGGACCCTGAAATGGATGGTCTTGATACTTCTGGGCCTCTTGAGCCATACTACAACTGACATCTCTGTTTCCAAACAGAGCAATGTTCCCAGGTGACTGTGTGCAGTCAGAAAAGGCATTGTGGCACTTTATCTCCCACATTTATGATAAAGAATAAAAACCTTTTGATCTGAGGGAAAATAACTTAGGTCATATTATTTCCTCTTCCAAAAGCCTCTATTCATGAACAGGCAAGCAAATGAACCTCCCAATCCTTATCACCACTACCCAAGCCCTGCCTTTGCCAGTCCTTGTGGCCTCTCCACACCTTCCCTCAGCTCACTGGTTTCTCCCCCTCCCCCTGACACACCCCTTGTCGTTCTTGAGATGCATCAGATGTGTTCCAGCTTCACAATTTTTGCACTTGCTTTGCCCTCATTTTGGAATTTTCTTTCAGTCTGGCTCCTTCAATTTATTCCAGTCTCAAATCCGCTTTCTTTGGAAGTCTACCCTGCTCAGCCCTTGGGAATTTTTCTATTATATGTAACTCTGCAATGATGTTTCCTGTCTTCTTTCTTCCCTCACTCCCATGAATCAGGAGAACAGCGACATTAATCTGCTGTTTTGCCCATATGGTTCACTGTTTAACATCCCCCAATTATCGGCATGAATGAGTGACCTTATCTGAGTGTACTGGCATTCTGTGTGAGCTGCTGACAAGATAGAGAACCAGGCAGGGCTCCTGCCCAAAGGACTGCAGCGGTTGGGGGGGGAGGGGTGGGGTGACTATACAATTTGTCCTTCCACTGAACACACATTCAAATGACAGAGATCATTCCTAGAAATCACCAGGACAAGGGGCCGCACTGACACGTAATGCCCGTTCCAAAAAGAGGACCTAATTCAGTCCAGCATGGCTAAGGTTCACCCAGCTGGATGGGAGACTTTTTTGGTACAGAATTCTGAGGGTGGCTGTTGGTTTGTTTGAATTTTTGAGACAGTGTCTCATTATGTAGTCCTGGCTTGTCTGGGACTGGTTAACATAGACCAGGCTGGCCTCAAACTCACAGAGGTCTGCTGCTGCCTCCCAAGCGCTGGGATTAAAGGCGTGCGCCGCAGTGCTGAGCCTGGAGATGGTCTTTGAGGAGTAGCAAAACTTTAAGCAGCAGCATTCTGGCTTCGGATATAGCTCAGGGAGAGTCCTCAGTCATCTAGCCTGTGTGAAACCCTGGTTCCGTCCTGCAGTGCAAATAATTAAAAACAAAATGTGATTCTGGCCAGGTGTAGTGGTGCACGCCTTTAATCCCAGCACTCGGGAGGCAGAGCCAAGTCTACAGAACAAGTTCCAGGACAGCCAGGGCTAGAGAGAAACTCTGTCTTGAAAAACAAACAAGTGAGTCTGAAGAAGGAACTTTCTGGCAGGGCAAACAGTGTAAATACAGACACTGACATATGAAAATGTAGTGTGTGGGCTGGGCATGGTGGTGTACACCTTTAATCCCAGCACTTGGGAAGAAGAGGCAGGCAGATCTCTGAGTTCAAGGCCAGCCTGGTCTATAGAGTGAGTTCCAGGATATCGAAAAACCAAAAAGAGAAAAAAAAATTAGTGTGTGGATCACAACAGGATGTCTGTCTGCTGGAGATGTGTAGGGCCAGGTGGATGGGCTGAAAACACTTGGGATGCCAGGCCAAAGCTTTATTCTGTGGCTAGCAGGGTGGAGTATCAGGTGGAAATCAGAAGTAAGATGGGCTCATAGGCAGCGAGCAAGGAGAGGACAGCACTATTCCAGATTCCCAGTATCTTCAGTACCTTATCTACCTCTCCAGTCTGCAGCTCTTCTCAGAAGCCTCCATGATTCTCACAGCAATTCTCCCACCTCCCCAATACAACATAAACTTTGGCACTACCTCCTAGCTGGCTTCTACCACCTGGGTCTCCTTCCTCCTTCCCTCCCTCCCTCCCCCTCTCTTTGGTTTTTAAAGACACGCATTTCTCTAGGTGTCCTAGAACTCCGTAGACCAGCCTGGCCTTAATCTCAGACATCTGCCTGGCTCTACCTGGGATTGAAGGCATGAGCCACCACCACCCAGGCTGTTTCTCTTTATTCCCCACACCTGTCATTGCTGTTTGTAGGGGAGTCAGTGGGAAGCATCGTAGGGACTGGCACCCCGTACAATTTGTCTGATTTGTGTCTGCTGGAGGTTATACTCTAGCTTCCACTGAAGTTTGGCCTTAACAACATTGTGTCCTCAGCTTCTGAGTGGTGGCACTACAGTGAAACAAGGGCTTACCTATTGCATGGTCTATGTTGGACTTCTCCACCCCACCCAGCCTTGTGCCCTGCCCTAGTGGAGCATGAGCCTTGCCCACAGAAGGAACTTCTGCTTCTGGTGTTTGTTTGCCCACACATCTTAATATCCTCTCTGTTCCAGTCCCTGCCCGCAGCACAAAGGTCCAATAGTTATTAGCATTTACAGAATACCTACTGTGTGTTGGGAGTTCACATGGCTACAGCAGCTACAGTGGCTCTCTAAACCCAAGTCAGCCCATATCCTCTGTTCCAAACCCTCTTGGGGCTCAAATCCTACATAATAAAAGCAAAGTGGCTCTGCACAGCCCACAAGACCCTTAAAGAACCGGCCTTGGCTCACACTCCTTCAGGTAGCCTTCCAGCCACACCAGTCTTAAGCCTGGGCTTTGAGATCTTCTTGCTTCCTGTTTCCCCTGCTTGGAACCTTTTTCCAGACATCTACACTCTTGCAGCATTTGAACATGCATTTCACCTCTTCAGTGAAACCTTTCTGGAAGCTACCGTGTCGTACTCCCCTTCTACTGGTTGGGGTCTTATTTGGAGGTTTAAGACTTTACCGCACATTATTCTTGTTTGCTTGCATGTTTTTTTTTTTTTTTTAGGTTTTTCGAGACAGGGTTTCTTGAGCCAGGTAGCTCTGGCTGTCCTGGAACTCACTCTGTAAACCAGGCTGGCCTTGAACTCACAGAGATCCTCCTGCTTCTGCCTCCTGAGTGCTGGGATTAAAGGCATGCGCCACCACGCCCTGCCTTGTTTTTGGTTTCTTTGTGTAGCCCTGTCATGAATGTAACTCACTTGGTAGGCTAGGCTGGCCTCAAACTTGCCTCCTAAGTGCTGGGATTAAAGGTATGTACCACCTCTTCCCGGCTACAACAGCACATTGCTAAGCAGCTGCTTCCCTGGGACTTCTTTGCCGCTGTCTCCCCTCACCTGTAATCAGGCTCAGCACAGTTGGGAACTCGGTCATTGTACAAAGAGAGGTTTCCAGTTGGGCTCACCTTGGCCAAGGAACTGTAGACAAAGGCATGGCGTCACTGGAAGTACTTCAGGGCTTACATCTTTTTAGGGTTAGGAGCCCTCCAGGCAGCCTGGGAACTAGAGCAATAAAGGCCCATGGGCCCATTCCCAACCCCTACCACATAGATGGCTGTGAGTGAGGTTACAGGTCCCAAAAAGTGAGGAAGGAGGCCAGAGTGAGCAGGGGCTTCTGCTCTGGAATGGAGAATAGACATGAGGCTGGCTTTTCTCTCTTCATTGCCTTGTACTTTTGGCCTAGAAATAAAACTTTGAACAAATTACTTTCAATACGAAAAAAAAAAATCGGTCCCTAAACTATGGCAATTGCTCATAATCAGCAATTGCTTTGATTACAGCCCAGGGGACTTTGATATTTTCCTTCAGGGACACTATTTCAGCACAAAAATTCAAGGAAGTACCATTCCAGCTTGCCCCTTGCTCAGCAGCAGAACTATCGATTGCTGTCTGGATGATGATAGGCCTTACCTATGGCTCCATCAGAGCTGACTCAGGGGTGGGGTGATGGTGCAGAGCCATGGGATGTGGGAGCCTTGGGGTATGGTGGGGAGTAATGGGGTGTGGGAGCCATGGAGGGATAGTGGAAAGCTATGGAATGGTCGTGGTGAGCTGTGGTTAAATGAGTACCAGCTAGGAGGCCCTTCCCGTCCTCCACCATTCCCTACCTTGGGTATCTTTTCATATCCTTCAATTTCCTCCCCAAAGGAGAAAGTAGGAATTCCTTAGCGGGAAGATAGAGTCCCTTTAGAGCAGTGGTCCTCAAACTGTGGGTTCAATCTGAGAAAAATATGCCCCTAAACTATGGCTATTACTCATAATCAGCAACTGCCCTGATTATAGGGGACTTTGATATTTTCCTTCAGGGACACTATTTCAGCACAAAAGCTCAAGGAAGTACCATGGCAGCTTGCCCCTTGCTCAGCAGGGGCCCTTTCACAGGAGTCACCTATGACCACCAGAAAACACTTATTTACATTAGGAATTATAGCAGTAGCAAAATTACTGCTATGAAGTAGCAATGAAAATAATTTTGTGGTTGGAGGTCACCACAACATGAGGAACCATATCGAAGGGTCACAGCACTAGGAAAGCTGAGAACCACTGCTCTAGGTAGTCCTTTCTCCACATGGATCTTCCAAGAGGCTGACTCAGCGACAATGCTTTTGGAGGTAGCTAACAGGTCTGACCTCCACAGTAGGCTTTTTCCTTACATGAGTCTGCTCAGGTGAGACAGGCTTGGGGACTGTTTGGTTTATAAGCCTGCCGATGTCTTCAAGGACTGGGACCTTGTTCTATCTGCTATCTTTCATGGTGGTTTCACTCTCAGATTGGAGCCAAGGCAGTAGCTTCCAAGGGTCACACTGGGACATATCAGCAACTCCCCTGTTTCTGCTCCACAGGGAGACAGGCCTTTCCCGAGCCTCCCTCTGTGCTTCCCTGTAGCTTGCTGGCTAGAATGGGTCCCACTCTGGAATCTGTTACTGACAGAGGGGAGAGATCACTGCAAGTTGCTCAGTAAGCATGGGGAAGGTGATTGTCTTGCCTGGGACCCTTTGCACTGTGATGGCCCTCAGGGCTACAGGGTACTGACTCCCATAACTCCTGAAATCAAGTCACTACCAAACTAAGGAGGCAGGTAGCCTGCCCCCTTTTAAAAAGACTTTATGTGCATGAGGTCTTGCATGCATGTGCACCGTGTGCATTCTTGGTGTGCACAGGGGGAGCTGGTTCTCTGGAATTGGAGTTATAGACAGTTGTGAGGCATCACGTGGGTACTGGGAACAGAACCTAGGACCTGCTGCAAGAGCGGCCAGGAAGAAGTAACTGTTTGCAGGGTAAGGAGCTCTTACTTCATCGTACTTCAGAGTCCTTCAGGGACCCCATGTTCTTTAGATGAAAAGCGACTTCAGACACTTGTTTCCAGTCAACACAGAAACACCTGAAGCTCCTGGACAAGAGCAAAATAGGAGCTGGCTCAGTGGCTCAGTGGCTCAGTAGCTCAGTGGCTCAGTAGCTCAGTGGCTCAGTAGCTCAGTGGCTCAGTGGCTCAGTAGCTCAGTGGCTCAGTGGCTCAGTAAGCAACCACACTTGCCACCAAGTCTAATGGCCTGAGTCAATCCAGGTGGAAGGGAAGAACTGACTCCTGCAAGTTATTCTTTGACCTCCACATGTGCACCATAGCGCGCGCGCGCACACACACACACACACACCCCCCAAATAAAAGTGTTAAATACTTATCTTTTAGGCCTGGCGTAATGGTGTATACTTTTAATTCCAGCACTCAGGAAACAGTGGCAGGGGGATGTTGGAGTGATGTTATGCATTCTAAATGTTAATTAATCTGCTCCCAGAAGCCTGCTTGCTATACACCAAGTGAAGCTATGTTACCTTTCTTGTTAACCATCGTCTCTGATTGGTTAAATAAATGGTGAGGCCTGAGATTGGGCAAAGACAGAGGTAGGTGGGACTAATGTGCTCAGACTTCTGATGCAGAGAGGTTGATGGATAGAAGAGCCTCCAGAAGGGAAAGAAGCCAATAGCAAGGAGACACATGATGGGGTAGATGGAAGAAGATCATTCCACGTGGCCTGGAACATCGGTACAGTGTGGAGAATGGCAGTCTCAGGGGATGTATGTATATATGGGGTTATATTTAGGGAATAGAATTAAGGGCTATCTTAAGTAGGCTAAACTGCTCAATCCAGGCCAAGGCTTATTAAAATCCATCAGGTGTCTGTGTGCTCATTTATAATGGCAGGTTAAGGATTAACACTGCCAACCAATTAAATGTACTATAAATACTAGTAAACAATTTGATTAATTCTATAGGGGCATCTTTGTGATTTCAAGGCCAGCCAGGACTTCATAGTGAGATATATAAACATATAAACAGATACACACACACACACCTTTAAAAAAAAAAACAAACAGGCTGGATATGGTGGCACACACCTTTAATTCCAGCACTTAGGAGGCAGAGGCAGCAGATCTCTATAAACTTGAAACCAGTCTGGTCTTTGTGGACAGGAGTGTAGGAGGGAGAACTGCTCTAGAGTCAGTGAGCATCATGAGCTGAGGAGAGCAAGCTGAGTCCAGAGTCCGAGGTTACTCTTTGGCTCTGTCACTCAGAGTACACTACTGCAGACAGAGGCGGGGGTGGGGTGGGGTGAGAACTTCAGGGGGTCTCTCTGAGGATTCAGCAGAAGACCAGTACTCACATCATGTGAGGAGAAGTCAGGTCAAGAACATTCAGGGAGGGCTAGGCATGTGTGATGTCCCCGGGGGAAAACATCTCCAGCAGCCATCACAGGGTACTAGGCAGTGTACCCAGGAAGGTATTGCTGTATAGTTAACAGTTACCTCTAGAATGAGCTCATTTGGATTTGCAAATAAAACAGCTTATGAGCAAGAGCCCAGAGAAAAAACTGTTTCCAAGTTCTTAACTGTCCGAGAGCACATCTCAGAAGACCCCATGAGATAACAATGTCCAATGTATGGCACCTTACTGGACCACCGGAGTATGCTAGTAGCTCCAAGGTTACAGAGGCAGAAGGAGGATGATGGAAAGTTCAAGGTCCACCTAGGGTACACAGGAAGTTCAAGGCCATTTTGATCTGTGTGAGATCAATACATATCAAGCACAAGAGATGTAGCTCAGTGGTGGAATGGTTGTCTGGAATGTTCAAGGCCTTGGGGTTGTTTCCTAGTAACACACACACACACATACACACCCATACTTGGTGAGGCAGGAAGAAGAGTTCAAGGTTATCTCCAACCACATAACTTTGGAGCCAACCTATTCTACATAAGTTGGAGCAAAAAGCAAAAACGTGAGGCTGGAGAGATGGCTCAACAGTTAAGAGCATTGACTGTTCTTCCAAAGGACCTGGGCTCAAATCCCAGCATCCCCATGGCAGTTCACAGCTGTCTGTAATTGCTGGGCGTGGTGGTGCACGCCTTTAATCCCAGCACTCAGGAGGCAGAGACAGGCGGATCTCTGTGAGTTCAAGGCTAGCCTGGTCTACAAAGTGAATCCAGGACAGCCAGGATACACAGAGAAACCTGTCTCGGAAAACCCCACCCTTCCCCCCCCAAAAAAAAGCAAAAATATAACCACAACGTTTGACATTTAATCCAATTATCAAGCCTACAATTGTGGTCAAGGACCCTAGAACAGTCAATCCAAACAGCCCCATTGCCAACCTGACATGATGGCCGTCAGTACAATACTTCACCCAATTCACCCAGTGTGATGAACTTTTACCAAGACAGACTACATGTATGGCCAGAGAATAAGTCTCCATAAAGTTAAAGGATTCAAGCCACGCACAGCTTTGACCTACAACAGAATTAAATTACAAATAGGAACAAACAGGAGATGGTTCAACAGGGAAGATTGCTTACTGCTCTTCCACAGGACCTGGGCTTGATTCCCAGCACCCACATGGTGTCTCATGATGACCTGTGACTTCAGCTCTAGAAAACCTGATGACCTCTTCTAGCCTGTGCAGGTGTATAAAGTTACATGTACACAAAATACTCCCACAAATAAAATTTAAACATAAAAAAAACAAAAGACCAGTAACAAAAAGATGCTCCAAAATGAATATCCACAGGAAGGGAGATTCTACATTGCTAAGATAGCAATTCTTTCCCAAATGATGCAATTTTAAGACAATCCGAACTGAAATATTAGCTTTTTGTAGAAGAGGACAGATTAAAAATTCATATGGAGCCAGAAGGCAGAGACAGGTGATCTCTGTGAGTGGGAGGCCAGCCTGGTCTACAGAGTGAGTCCAGGACAGCCAGAGCTATACAGAGAAACCCTGTCTCAAAAAAACCAACCAACCAACCCAAACAAAAACCAGGGATATAACGCAGCAGAACACTCACCTGGAGTGCACAAAGTGTGAAGTGGGGCCTGGGAGATGGTACAGAGGGTAAAGGCAGTTAACTGTGCAACTCTGTCGACTTGAGTTCAACTCCCAGAATCCCATGTTAGAAAACAACAAAAACAGCCGGGTGTGGTGGCGCATGCCTTTAATCCCAGCACTTGGGAGGCAGAGGCAGGTGGATCTCTGTGAGTTCGAGGCCAGCCTGATCTACAGAGCAAGTCCAGGACAGCCAGAGCTGTTACACAGAGAAACCCTCTCTCTAAAAACAAAAACAAAAAACAAAACAAAAAAAAAGAAAACAACAAAAACAGCTGTGCGTGGTGGCTCACACCTTTAATCCCAGTGCTGGGGAGGCTGATGCAGGTGGACCTCTGTGAGTTCAAGGTCAGCCTAGTCTACAAAGTGAGTTCCAAGACAGCCAGGGCTACATGGAGAAACCCTGTCTCAAAATACCAACCAACCAAAACCAAAACAAGCCAGATGGAATGGCAGACACCTGTAATCCTAGCACCCCTAAAGGTCAGCTAGGAGGGTGAGACAGGAGAATCACCTGGAGGCTTAAGGGCTAGCTAGTCTTAAATATGCAGTACAGGCACAGAACAAGAGAGATCTTGCCTCAACAGGGCAGGGAGCTAGAACCGACTCCTTAAAGTTGTTTTGACTTTGACATGCATCATGGTATTCTCTTTCTATCCCCACCTCTCTCACACACTCACATTAATAAATACATATATATTTGTGTGTGTGTGTGTGTATTGTTTTTTTTGACACAGGGTTTCTCTGTGTAGCCTTGGCTGTCCTCTGTAGAACAGGATAGCCTCGAACTCACACAAATCAACCTGCTTCTGCCTCCCGAGTGCTGGGATTAAAGGTGTGGGCCACCACTACCCGGCAAATACATTTTAAGAAGCTATAATGGCAATGCAGGAGTCATAGTGGCCTTAGTGTGCATGGTGGGGCTCTCCTATGTCTCTGCTGGCTGTGGGCCATGGCATCAGTATAGGCTAGTCAGGAAGCTGTCTCAGCAGTGATATATACAAGTCTAAGCTAGCTAATCAGATTCTCTCTTTGGATTTCTATACTGAAATCTTATTCTCAAATACAGTGATGTAGGAAAGAGGCTGTCTTTCTCCATCTCTCTGGGCATATCAAGCTAGATAATGCAAGCCTAGAACATCTGTACTGTACCTTCTTGCTTTCCTTATAGGGAAATGGGATAGAATGAGGCCAGAGAAACACAATGGAAAGTCCTAAGGCTATCATTTGCACTCCTGTATCCAGTCAGACCTAACAAAGCCTACATTGCCTTTATGAACCAATCCTGTCTATGTGGGCCCTTAACCCAGGGGTTCTACTATATAGCATTAAGTGGCCATGAACTCAACAGAGATCTTCTGGGATTCTTGACCCTAAATTTCTATTGCTTTGAAAGCATCTATTGGATAGAGTGAAGCATGTTCAGAACTTCAAACCAGGTTTCATTGTTACTTGAGTCCTATTTTGTTTGTTGCTTCCTGCATGTTCAGAGAGGCTGAACAGAAGGGGTAGGCTTACGTCAGGCACAAAATAGCAATGGCCTGAACCGTAGAGAACCCGCAGTGGGAGACTAACCTTCAAAAGCAGCTACTACTAGCCCGTTTGGTGAAACAGTCATGCTTCAAACCCCATAACCTTGCATATGAGTAAAGATATAACAGGACAATGGCATTTTATTTACAATTGGACCAGAAAAAGGCATACAGACATTTTTTAATTAAAAATAATGATGATGATTTAAAAAGTCAGAAAAATTGACAATTTGAACCTTTCCCCCACACCCCCCAAAAAATGAGAACCTTGGGAGTGGGGGGGGGGGGGAATGCAAGATTTGAATGAACAAGTTAACTCCCAATCATTCTCTACTCTTTGGGCTCCCTTTTCTCCAGCCTGATTCTTGGTGGATGCGGCTTGGCACTGTGGAGTCACTACAAGGCAAGATTGAGAGGCTCACTGATTTGACTGATGGTGGTGGCAGGGCTCCAGGAGGCTGGGACAATGAGGGGCAGGGTATGTTCCTAGCATAAGCAGCATCCTGAGCTTTGTCTCCTGGCAGGTTCCTAAGGGACTGGAGCAAGGGCAGGTGGCTATTACTGACCCCGACATCCAAGGTGGCTTGGTCTCTTGCTACTTAAGAGCAAAGTCTGTGACTTACAAAGGCTTTGCAGGGGCTAGGCCAGGTACATGAGACTCCTTCCAACTTAGGGAGACTGGCTTCTTGCCTATTCCTAGGAACTGGGAAAGGAGCAATCCAACTTACCTTCCATTTTCATTCTCAGAGAAGTTTTCTGGGTATCCCCAAAAGAACTTGCATGGGAGGAAGAGGGAATGGGTCTGGCTAAATGAACTGAGTATAAATACTGAGGCCAGAAGTTATGAGGAGAGAGTGCCCCTCCCTGGCCACCTCAAGGAAGAGATCTGAGGACTTTAGACCTTCAAGTGAGGGAAGAGGAGGTCTACAATCACCCTTTAGAAATAGTGCCCCCTGAGGAAAAGACTGGGAAACAATCTTGAGGGATGAACACCCCAGTGGCTTTAGCCACTTCTTTTCATACACACACAGGTGCTTGGCTCTGGAAACACTTGTCCCTGGCCCAGGGCTTCTTGGCACGAGAACAGTCACGGCAGGTCTCATCTCTTCCTTGGTGGTCAGCAAACTCTGGCTGCTTTGATGAGGGGATCCTGCTGTCCCAGTGAACCAGGACATGTCCTTATAGTAACCAAGTGCTCCTGGTCAAAACGATGACCAAAGGTCTGGCTGGTAGCCCTGTTTTAGGCGGCAGAGGGCAGGCTGGGGAAGAGAATGGGAGGAGGGCCTGGCAGGGCTTGGTTGGCACTGAGGTTACTGTCCAGGCTGCAGCTGTGCTGTGTCATGGCATCAGTGGTGTGCAATGAGAGGCTTGGAGCCCTCACTGCAGCCCTGGCATTCCCTCTTCCAGATAGTGGTAGGGTGGCCAACAACTCTTGAGGAGCTGATGGGGACAGTGACTAAAACCCCACATGTATCCATCCTGGATCTGTGGTGTTTTTAGAAAAAATAAAAAACAAACCAAAAAGAACCTGAATTAATAGGTCAGAAAGCAAAAAAAAAAAAAAAAAAAAAAAATAGGTCAGAAAGCTCCTGCTGAAGGTGACTTTTGGCTGAAGAAAAACCCACAGAAAAACATATCCCTACAGACTGGATGAGATAAAGGAAATGCAAAGTTTATCTACAGGCCCTCCTGCCCCCCATGCAGCCTGGGGATCTAGGAACACTGTGCCAGGAGTTACATTCCAAATGAGCAGGAGTTATTTTATTTTGTGTGCCTGCAGTTCCCCATGCAGGGTGGCTTCCTGTCCGAGGATGGAGTGGGCCTACTGTTGGTCCACCCATTCAGTCTATCTTCACAGCAGCATAGATCTTGCGGACAAACATGTACGCTGCATAAAAGCCGATGGTCCCCGTGAGCAGCCAGAAGGACAGGACCATGAGAGCGGTGTAGCCGAAGTAGAGGAGAGAAGGGATGAACTCGACAATGTCCAGCTGGGGTGATGGCAGAGAAAAGAGGGATGGATGTTTAGTGCCAGGCAGCTGTGAGCTGTACTCTGAACTCACCAAGATAGAATAGATAGTACTTTCTCCAAAGATGCCAAATACAAATGGACTGGACATTATGACTGTAATTCTTATCTCAGTTTTCATACTTGTTCTTACTATATATAGTTTATTATTCTAAGAGAAATAACTTTTTAAAAAGATTTATTTATTTAACATATGATAGGTTTATCTCTATATATCTCTGGATGCCAGAAGAGGGTACCAGATCACAATATAGATGGTTGTGAGCTACCATGTGGTTGCTGGGAACTGAACTCAGGACCTCTGGAAGAGCAGTCAGCACTCTTAATCACTAAGCCATCTCTCCAGCCCCCGAGAAATACATGAGTATTGTCATGATGATTGAACTATTTATTTCCTGTATCAATATTGTTTAAAGAATGTTCTCCATCATCTCTGATTGGTTAGTAAAAAAGCTGAATAGCCAATGACTAGGCAGAGGAGATAGGAAGGTTGGAATTCTGGTCCCAGAGAGAGAAAAGGAGAGGGTCGCCATGAGGACAAACACATGGAACACAGCAAGCCAAGCCAACACTAAGATGGCAAGTTAACTCTGGGCTTGTGGCTGGGGAATAGCCAGACTAGCCATAGAGGTTAGGATAGATGAGTATCTGCCCAGTGACTATGCTTAAAGCTTGTTGAATAAATCTAATAGGTTTCCGTCTCATTATTTGGGAGCTAGAATGAGAATAGAAAGGAATGAACACAGTGGCCCGACTTCCTGGTCCACTTCCAAAACAGTACCATAATACTCCTGGACAGCTGAAGCAGCATCAGAGTCAGGAGGGAAGAGGAGGTATGTGGAGATTCCTATGGCTCTGAGCTTAAGGACTATGGTGCCATCAATAGTCTGCCATAGTTTACACTCCTCTGACCCTGAGAATGCTTGATGCATCTCCAATAGCTCACAATTTTGGAGTACATTGGCCTTATTGGTGGTGTGATGTTTGGTGTTGGAAGAGAACACAGCTCACCTGTCACCTTGATATATGCCTGAGTGTACCAGGTCCTGAAGGGGTCTGTCCTAGGGCTCATGGGTAGACACATGGTCAAAAATGCAACAAGCCCAGAAAAAATAAAGGGTGAAAAAAAAAATCAAAGAAATAAAATAGGTCCCTGTGTGAGATCTTCTAAGACTAAAAGGTGAAGGCCACAGCTGTAGGCTCCCCTCAAAAGGCTCTGCCATCCCTAATGTACACATCTGACTGTGACTGTGGAGGGCTCAAGGGGGTAGGGGGGAGAAAGGAACAGGACAAACCAGGAAGGGAATGAGAAAAAAGGAAGGGCTGACAGGGTCCTGAATTCAGGTCAGCTAAGGCCATCAATTTAAGACTCCCACTTCCTAAACCATGCAGCTGTACCAGGCAAAGGATTCTTTTCGCTTAAATCAGTTTCAGTTGAGTTTTGGATACCTGACAGTCACAAAGGTTCTGATTTAAACAGATTATTGAGATCGGAAGAGTCTGGGAATAAGGCCTATGGTGTGAAAACGAGACCTTTACCATTACAAGAGCTGTCCAGTTAGAGGACAGGAGTGTCAGGAAGATCTTACTGGATGAGCTTCAGCGAGGATCAGCAAACCTTATCTGAAGGGCCAGATAATATTTATATTCCTGCCTCAGTTTTATAGTTTATGTGGTTTACAACTACTCAACTGTCACTGCAGTGTGAGGCAGCCAGAGGACATGTGAATGAATGCTCATGGCTGTGTCCTAACCAACTGTTCTTTCGAGAGCAGCCTACTGGCCTTGTGAAGTCGTCTGCTGATGTATCCATGTGCTGGGATTATAGACACATGGGTGGAGCACTGCATTAGATGACCTGGGGAGTCCTTTCTACAACCTGGTATTTCAGGGAAACTTAGGCATTCCAAGTTTTAACCACTGGACCTAGAGCTCTTATTTTGTAAACACACCCTGGTTGCAAGCAGAGGACTACTTGCCTTTGGGCTTTAGAGACCCTAATTAAAGCATGCGAAATCAATCTTCAATGTTGGAGGTGAGCTAGCTACCAAAGCCTCCCTAAATTCCTCTAACTAGACCATCTGGTTTGCCCTAGTTGCTGAGCCAGACTCCTGATTTCTAGCCCAACCTTAACTTGTGTGAACTCAGGCAGGAAGCAGGCCTTCAAGACACAAGTCTAGTCCTGGCTCAGTCTCTCTTCTCTAGGTAGAAGCAAGAAGTACTTGAGTGAAGAGAAGGGGGCCCTAGAGACACAATGAACAGTCACCTGGAACTCACTGGGCTAGATTGGCCGCTGGAGAGCTCCAGGGGCCCTGGCTCACCTTTTCAGTGTGGGGTCTACAGATACATGCTGCTGTTCTCAGTGCTTTACGCGCGTCCTGGAGCATCAGACTCAGACCCTGATGCTTACACAGAAGTACCTCACGGATGCAGCCATTTCCCCAACCTGATTTTACCTCTATTCATTTCTTTCAACTGCTTTGACTTTCAATGTCATTGTCCCTTTCCTGTGTCTGGAGGTGAGTACTGTATTAACAGCCTCATTTCCAAGTAGAGGTGATGCAGGTAACTTTCTGCCTTTGAGGTATACAGGGAGCAAAGGAAGCCCCGACTGAGTGAAGTCCTGAGTGACATGGACAGTCTTGTCAAGGACTCTAGTACTAGGCTCAAGAGGAATGGCAAAGCTTTCCTCAAGAGTCTGTTTATGAATGACTGGCAACTGCAGCTTCCTCCTCCAACCTTAGACTGCTTGCCTACACAGACTTCTTACCAAAACTAGCCAACCCTTTCCCTGTGCTATATCCATAATACACCCACAGAGATTCTGGGTTGCCAGTGATAGTAGGTACAACCTGATCTCAGCTTTCCTGTATGTCTGTCCTTTCCTCATTCCCTCACCACCATGCTGGGGGTTGGTCTTGTGCACTGTGTATTCAGATGCTGATTTCTGTGCCTCTAGATCTATTTGCAGTCTGGACAAGGACATTGTCATGATGAACTATCCCCTGTATCAACGTTGTGTAAAGAATGTTCCCCAATGATCTCTGATTGGTTAATAAAACACTGAACAGCCAATGGATGGGCAGAGGAGATAAGAAGGCTGGACTTCTGATCCCACTAGGGGTCCCAGAGAAAGAGAGAAATCACCATGAAACAGCCGTTAAGAGAGGCATGAAGAAGTTGCCAAGGTAGTTCTTCATGAGGACACAGATGGAGCAGAACAAGCTAGGTTAAGACTAATAGTGCAAGTAACATGGGGTATGTGGCTGAGAAGTAGCCAGATAGCCATAGAAGGTTAGGAGAGATGAATATCTGCTCAGTTATTGTGGTTAATGCTTGCTGGATAAATCTAATAGTCTCCATCTCAATTATTTGGGAACTAGACAGGGGTCGGAAAAAGCCAATCCTTTTAAATTAGCTACTACACCACCTCTACCCAGGGTTCCAGGACACAAGCCACACTAGTCACAGCAGAAATGGTCTTGCTTATACATACCTCAACTTCAACCCCTCCAGACTCAGCCCCCCAGTGCTGAGATTACAGACCACACTGACTTTATGTTCCAAACAGCACATAGCATATTCTGACCAAAGGCTTGTTTCCCAAATATACAACACAGTTCTAAATGGCTCTGGTTATCTCCACTTTGGGTCTGAAAGCACAATCCAGACACCTGGCTTCCTTTCCTTCTCCTCCCCTACAAACCTGCCCCAGAGAGCTAAGTAGATCTCAAGGAGGGTGGTACCTTGTTAACAAAATAAAAGATGGCATAAACCAGGACGTAGAATGCAGATCCTCCTGAGACAAGGAAATTCCTCCACCACCAGCGGTAATCCTAAGGAGCACAGAAAGGGAAGGGTCAGAGTGGCTCCAGGGCATCTTCCCACAAATCTTATGGTCAACAGAGGGGGTCAAGACTCTGGGTAAGAAGAGTCACATTTGGATGATGGAATGTTTTATAGTTTGACTGTGATGACAGTCCCATATCTGGATTCATTTCTAAAAACCTCAGAACTGCAGATTAAAATGGGTAAATTTTACTGCTTACAAATCATATCCCACTTTTTAAAAGATCAATAGAAAAAAATAGTAACAAGGAAGCTTGCTTGAGCAAATGCTTCCCATGGATGAGGGCCACTCAGTCAGGACTGGTAGTGACCTCCATACTAGTCTCCTAGTGGAAGAGCTGGGTTTCAATCCAGGCTAGTGGTGCCTCTGCACTGGCCTGCTCACTCTGTAAAAGCTCCTCCCACAGGTGACAGACCAATAATCTGCACCTGCTAATCAAAGAGTTACTCCTGGAGTTAATCTAGTACCGAGAAATCATGGCCATGGTGTGAGGCGGGCATCATGAACTCCAGGGTGGAGTGGAAGTGGCTTGGGCAGGGGAGCAAGACAGCCTGAGGTGACACCCTACATGGGAAACCCACCTTCTCCACACAGCCCCATGAGGACAGTAAGTGTTGGATTTGTCCCACTCCCCTCACCTCTGCACACAGCTGGAAGTATACCATGACGATGCTGATTTGTGAACAGGATACCACCAGGATGATGAAAACGAGAAACAGGAAACCGAACAGATAATAGAACTGGTTCTCCCAGATTGCCTGTGGGCACCAGAAATGGCCTCACTGCTGAGTCCTTCCATGCATCAGCCCCTCACACACAGCAAGTCTCCACGACCTCTTACAACTTTCCTGACAGTCAGGAACATTACTGGACTTAAGGGTGAAGAAGGGGGCTCCTGCAATTTCACAGACAGCAAGAAGCAGAGAGCCTAAGCGAGGGCAAGAGACCAATCTCGTGTGGAGAGGTGAGGAGTCAGCAGTACTCACGCTGAAGATGAAGAACAGCTCAATGAACATGGCACCGAAGGGCAGGATCCCAGCCATGAGGATGCTACAGCACAGAAGGAATGTTAATGGCACCGAGACCCCAGCCACTGGGAAGCCCACGCTCCCTCCTGAGCTTCAGTACAATGTCTACATGGTGGTAGTTCTAAGGCTTGCCATGTTGTGATACCATTTTATCTTCTTGGGAAAAGAGCAGGGTGGTCAAAACACTCTTTGTTCACAGATGGGAACTCAGGTAGAACTGACCTGCCCAAGGGTCAAGTGGTTATCTTTTTTTTTTTTTTTTTTAGTTTTTTAAGGTTTCTCCATGTAGTCCTGGAACTTGCTTGTAGACCTGACTGGCCTCGGACTCAGAGATCTTCCTGTCTCTGCTTCCTAAGTGCTGGGAAGCCCAGCTCTTTTTTTCCCTTCTTTCTTTTTTTTTTTTTTTAAATAAATACAATTATTCCATGTGGCTTTTGGTTTTGGAATATTGGAGACTGAACCTAGAGTAGTGTGTATCTTAGGCAAGTAAGTGCTCTACATTGAGTTATATCCCCAGCTTAAGTAAAGGTCTTAACCTCTGCCACCTTCTACCTCTCTGCTTCCCTGACCTAACTTCTAGGCAGACACCAAGTGTCTTCACTGTGACATGAAGCTGAGCTTGCAGACCATCTAGTAGTTCACTTGCTGCTGGTGCAGGGTGATCTCTGCACCTTTCTGGGAAGGTAGTCTCCTCATGTTCTCCTAAGGACATAGCTTAAGGGAGCACTGGCCTTGCCCACCCTGGAAGTCCCTGCTCACCTCTGCCAAGACTTACCCCACAAATCGGTTCATGTACCACCGTTGTTCAGGGATCTGCCGGGGAATCTGGTTTGTGCGCACAGGGTTGTCATATGGCTGCTTGCGGAAGCCGAAGTAGTAGCCCAAGTAGACGAGGGGCAAGGAGATCCCGAACCACATACATAGCAAAGCCACCATGGTGGGAAATGGTACCTGTAGACACAGTCAGTGAGGCCCCCATAGGCTCTGATACCTAGAACAGAAGCCATGCAAGTGGTAGTGGCATGGATGGGCAGCTCTGGGCTCCGGGGACGGAGAAGCCACATGTGCAGCAGAGCCACTGTGGTGGGGAAGGTCCAGCAGACCTTTCTGCCCCAGGGCTCCTGGCCTGAATCTCTTGAGGCCAAGAATTTTTTTATGGGGAAAGCAAAGTGCAGATGGGGGCCATGTGAGCTTCCAGTGAAGATGGAACCTCAGCATCCCAGGAGCTCATCATCCAGGGAAGATGTGGGGACTGAGATCACCAAGGAGCCATGAAGGGGCCAGAAGGAAAGGACACAGCACGGGGTCTGCTGAGTGAAGAGAATAAGGGAAAAGGCACAGTTCCTGGAGTTTGGTTAAAATGAAACATCACAATATTCTTCCGCGTAGCAAAAAGCAGGGCACAGGCCTGGAGTTATAAAAGGACTCCATTTTAATAAAATTCATTTTTTAGACAGGGCCTCATGTATCCTAGGTTGGCCTTGAACCCACTATGTAGTCAAGGATGACCTTTAACATCTGATCCTCCTGCCTCCACCTCCTGGGTGCTGGTATTACAAGGCATGCACTACCACAGTGAGTTCATGAAGTGCTGGGGATGCAACTGAGGGTTTCAAGCATGCTAGGCAAGCACTCTGCTAGCTGACTACATCCTAAGCCAGCAAATTCAATGTTTATTTATATGCCTATCTGAAAAGGCCTACAACAAGGTTAACAGTACTTTCTTGGATGGGGCATGGGGCTTAGAACTGATTTTTTTTTTCATATTCCTCATCATATTCTGTATAGTCATTGTCTACAAGACTTGTGCAAAAGAAGTGTGTTAACATACTAAGGTGAGAATGGAAACTTGTGCAACCACTATAGAAATCAGCATAAAGCAAAACTAGAACTACCAGGTAGCCCAGCTATCCCACTTGGGTCTATACAAAGAACTCTAAGTCAACACAGCACAGACATATCTGCACATCCACCTTACTGCTGCACTAGTCACAATAGGCAGGAAATGGAACTGTACAGAAGATAAAGAAAATGAAATAGCAAAACTTGAAGGATATGGATGGAACTAGAAACCATTATGTTAAAACAAGCCAGACTCTGAAAGACAAATACTATGTGTTTTCTCTTATATAGCCTAGATTTAAAATTTTGTGTATACATATATCTATGTATGTGTAACTCATAAAACTAGAAAGGGGTCATTAGAAGGAAGGAAGTATCTTCAAGGAGGGGGAAACAGGGTAATGGAATACATATGATAAGAAAGCAGAAGTTGGGAGTTAGTGGGGGAAGGAAGGGGACCAGCCAGACGGGGGGAAGGGGACAAGGAGAAGGGCAGTGGGGGGAATGAATGAGAACAAAGTATAGCGATGCATGTGTGTAAAACACCAGAATGGAATGTGTTACTTTGTATGCCAACCTAAAAATTAATAAAAAAGAGAGGATGTTAAATGTTTAGAACAGTATATTACAATAAACATCATTTGTTATAATTCCTTTTTTGTTTTGTTTTTCGAGAGAGTTTCTCTGTCTATCCCTGGCTGTCCTGGACTTACTTTGTAGACCAGGCTAGGACCTGGACTTACTTTGTAGACTAGGCTATCCTTCAACTCACAGAGATCTGCCTGCTCTGCCTCTTGAGCACTGGGATTAAAGCTATGCGCCACCATCCCTGGCCATAACAGACAGCTGTGAACTGCCATGTGGGTGCTGGGATTTGAACCCTGGTTCTTTGGAAGAGCAGTCAGTGCTCTTAACCGCTAAACCATCTCTCCAGCCATTGTTATAAGCTTTAAATCATATACTCTTGTTTAAACATCTCTGTTGAAGGAAAGACTGAAAGAGCACATATCAAAGACCTCTGCAGTGTTCATCTCTGGATGGCTCCACTGCGGGTCATGTTTCATTTCCTACTGTATCTGTGCTTTCTAGAAAGTCTACCTTGAATACTGAGGGTTTCCTATGCTGCTGAGAAGCAGCAGCCTACATGTGAAACCTACCCAGAGACCTTAGCAGACACCTACAAGCAGGGGCAGGCAGCTCAGCACACTAAGGCTGGGGGAGCAAACACCTGCCCCACTTCTCCTGCAGTCAGTCCTGAGAATTGACCAAGGATCCATACTTCTACACTCCCTCAGCCAGAGCCTGAAATTCTATTCAGAGTCTCCAGAAGCTCCTGGCAACATCACAGTCAGGGGCTAATAGAACCCCTGTCAGTGGGTACTGACAGGATTCTGAGACGGTGAGCCTTCTGCCATTATCCACTCATACTAGGCAGCTCTCACTTGGTTGAGACATGGGGAATTCCCCAAATGGCCCCTGGAGTGTGGAAACCTCCCCTTAGAGAAGTGAGCTGTGGCCAGATGTTTCCAAGCCTGAAGAAAGGCCAGGGCCAGGGCACTGGCAGATGATAAGATGGGCAATGCTGGGGAAACCCCAGCCAACCCTTAACCCCTACAGCTGGGAACAGAACTTCAGGGACTTAGAAAAGGGAAGGGAACAACACGAAGTGACCTTAGGGAGTAGGACTGAGCACCATCAGCTCTCCTTGCTGGAGAGGGGCTGGGCAGCGGGGGAGGCACTTACCGCTCCTGATGAGTGCTTTCCCCAGATGAAGCAATTCAACACAAAGCAGATGCCGAAAACCACACCAGGGTACAGTGTCGCCGTCTGGGAGCAACAAAGACAGGTTGGAGGCTTCCACTCCTCTGGGCCTTTGGGTTTCAGTGTGCTTGAGCACTTTTCTTTTCTCACCCCACATACGGCAGGGCTCCTGTTCTATGAGACACTTCCTAGAGTCCTTGCCCCCATCCCACTTTCTAATCCAGATGGTACCCAATTTAGAAAGGTTCTACTTAGGATCTTTTGAATTGGTGATGGACTGACAGGTAAAGGCATTTCACTAAATTCGGTGTGTTAGATGCACATTCATCTCAGAATACTATCAACTGAGATGTCACCTCACCGAGACAAGGAACACCTGCATGCAGCTTTGCTGCCTGATCAATGTCCCCCCAATACACTCCAAATCTTGTCCCCCCCATTGGATTCTCATCATACAACATAGTTGCTACTTAGTAAGTATTTGCTTCATAAACAAACAAACAAACAACTAGGAAATATCCATATCTAAGCCCCAACTCCAAACTGCCTAAAATAATGGTTGTTTTAATGGCATCTTAAGGATGGCAGCTGTGGGCTGTACTCCTATCACCTCACCTGATGTCACCCTCACTACATACAGGCTTAGAAGAGATCCTATTAAAAGATGAGGGCATGCCTCTACATCCCCACTCTACAGTTTATCAAGGAGGAAGTAGGGTTTGGAAGCTAGACAGCTTGCCTCCAAAGCCCACTCTTGATCTCTTGCAATGTAATCTAGTCAGCTTCTTGGTCTAGAAGCCAGGAACAGAGAACCAAAGCCCAGGCTTACACTTGGGTCTCTTTCTTCCACACTGGGGATCTAGGCATCCAGGTAGGTCACTAAGCACAATGACCAAGGTCCAAACTAGCACTCAAACTCTGTGCCATTTCTTCTTTGGCTCACTGTTACTTCCATCCAACAGCTAGTCACTGCTCCTGCAGGTTTTTGTCCCTGGGTCTTCATTAGGTCATCAACACCTTGTAGCCTGAGTGTACCAGGGACTGTATGCTGTGCATTAGACAACACAACAAGCCCCATTCGAGTGACAGCAAGCAGAAGCTCAGAGGCGTGTTCATGATTATACACCAAGAAAAGCCAAGTCAAGGCTAGGATCTAGCCAGGCATGGTAATCCCATGCACTCGGGAAGCAGAGACAGGCGAATCTCCGTTAGTTCAAGGCTAGCTTGGTCTACCAAGTTCCAGGACAGCCATGGCTCTGTCACACAGAGAAACACTGTCTCAAAAAAAAAAAAAAAACAAAAACAAAAACAAAAATTGGGCTGGAGAGATGGCTCAGCGGTTAAGAGCACTGGCTGCTCTTCCAGAGGTCATGAGTTCAATTCCCAGCAACCACATGGTGGCTCACAACCACCCATAATGAAATCTGGTGCCCTCTCCTGGCCTGCAGATATACCTGCAGACAGAACACTGTATGCATAATAAATAAATCTTTAAAAAAAATCAAAATCAAAACAAAACAAAGCAAACAGCAACAACAATAAAAAAAACCCCTAGGATCTTGACAATTCTAGAACTTATGGGTGCTACCTAAAATCTTCCTTAGGCTCAGTTCAAATGTCAACATGTCTTTTCCTTTACCTCTCCATCCCACTGTGTAGTAGAGAATTTCTCATCTTCCTTTCTGACTGAAACTTACAGTCTAGGCACCACATCTAATACCAAGCACAAAAGAGGAAGAAGGTTCCTGGGAGAACCCCAGCCCTGCACTGCCCCATTTCTATGGACTTTTCCATCTCCAAGAAGTCTCTTTACTCTGGTGATTGGCATGTCAGCTAGCTTTTACACAAGTCTGGCCTCTTTCCCTGGCAGGCAATTCTCTCTAGTCTGTTAGGCATGTTCTCCTGTGTGGCTGCTGATCACTCTGAATCCCCTCTTCACTTGCTTTAGCCATAGACAATGCAAGCTGAAGTTGCCCAAGTTCAATTCCCTTATCACTGTGTGAATGGGGCACCTGCAGTGCTGCAACCCTCCTTTTGGAAGCTTAAGAGAGTCTAGAACTGTAGAATGGGAGCCAGAGTCCCCTGCTCCATCTTCATGCTTCTAGCCTAAGGAGCCCCACTGGGGCTGCCTATGCTCCTGAGGGGTGTAGAAGTGTGTCGCAGGCCCCACTTAATGCTGGGAGGGGGAGGAGGACACTTACACAAAAGGCTCCTTTCTTCCATCGATGGCCTTTTAGAGTCCGGTAGAGACGGCCAGCAGAAAACCCTCCAAATACCCTGTTGTAGGAAAAGGCAGAATCCACAACAAGGGGTCCTGTAAGTGGTGTGAAGCAGGCTTGTGCCAGCCCCTGAGAACACTCTCACAGACACCTACCCCATGAACATGAAGAGGAAACAGGCCGTGGTCATGAGAGCTCCCCGGCTGGAGGGTGACAACATCCCAAGCATGGCCACAACTACAGAGGGAAGCAGAGGGCAGGGTCAGGATCAGGGTGTCTGTCAGGCCTAAAGCTTCTGATGGGCAGACTCACAGGATGTTGGACAAAAGGGGCTAGAAAAGATTCCCTTCTTTCTTGGCCTTTGAAATAGCACAGGAAAAGCCTCTACAGGAAACGACTACGTTGTAGCTGGAGTTTGGTAATCTGACTCTTAACCATAGCTTCTAGTCCCCAGAGCCCCTGGAATGAACCACACAACAGGCTGAGAGCATTCTGAATGCCTGCAAGCTGAATGAAACCTGACTCTGGAAGATGGAAGTTAGCCTCTCCATTCGTAGACAAGCAAACTGAAGCCCAGCAAGGCTAGGTGGCTCTCCAGTCATAAAGCTGAGAGGCTGAGGGTGGAAAACAAATTTAGGCAGACTGACTCCAGACCTGTCTGTAATTACTGCATATTAATATATTAGTGGGTTTTTCCCCTGTATTAATGAAAAAAGTCCTGCGTATGTGGTGGCATAGGCAGAAAAAGTGAGACTTCACCTTAGTTTGGGCTCATAGAAGGAAAAAGAGGGGAGAAGGGAAGAGACCTGCATCAGCCCTGACGCTGACAGTGAGTCTGGGTTAGCTGCTTACTATGGGGCCAGAAAGAAGTTAGCCTCAGAGTGCTGAAGTGCACTTGCCTGACCAAGCACCCACAATGGCTCTTATGAACTAAGGAGAATCACTACTGCCAGAGCCTGGGTTGCTGCCCAGAATGTTTGGCCTGGTCCTGGGAGATAAGTCTACTCTTCCACTTTGGCAGGATCAGGCCATATTCAGGACCCCCATACCCAGCCCACATGACCCACTCACAGATGACGATGAGGATCATGCAGAAGAGCTGAATGCCTGAGCCCAGGAGAGAGCTAAGTATCATGGGGTACTGGGGCGGCCTGAAGACATCACCGTGCACAAGCTTCCACCCAGACTCCTCCATAGTGTCTTCCTGCAGCAAAGGGCAGAGAGCGGGATAGGTCTATGAGGACAGGAAACACCCTGTAGACCTAGGCTGCTCCAGCAAACCAGCACCATCCTGCCTCAAGCTTCTCAGAGGAAGGCTACATGGGGAAGGGAGGCCAAGAACAAGGTTCTTGAAGTTACAGGAAAAAATCCCCCTAATCCACAGAGGATGGGAAACAATGTAAACACCAGCACACTAAGGGTTAACTCAATAGTACCTGAGTGGTGAGATTCTGAAGCAATTTATTTTTTCCTGATCATGAATAATATGCATTTACTTGGGTAAAAAAAAAAGGGGGGGTATATATTATGAAATTTAAATGAATTTAAAGAAACAGAAAATGTTTAGTATATTAATTTAAAAACACAGAAAAGGCCAAGTATGGTAGTATATGTCTGTAGTCTTAGCACTTAAGAGGTTATAAGGCAGAAGGATTGAGAGTTCAAGGTTAGCCTGAGTAACATGACAAGAGACTGTTTCCAAACACAAGAGTTCAACCAGACACATACTTTTCTATACGACAGAAAGATCAAAAAAAATAAAATGACCTATATAATTAAGAAATGTTTATACATTAACATAAAAAGATACCATTGTTTTCTTTAGTCTTTTATCTTTGTTTATTCCTGTATACACATGAATAATGTTTTAAAAAATAGAGTGTCATACTGTGTACCTTATTATTTTCAAGTGAGGTATGGTTTCTAAACATTACTTCATGTTTATCTTTTTTCTTTTTGGTTTTTTGTTTTTTTTTTTTTTTTGGTTTTTCGAGACAGGGTTTCTCTGTGTATGCTTGGCTGTCCTGGACTCACTTTGTAGACCAGGCTGGCCTCGAACTCACAAAGATCCGCCTGTCTCTGCCTCCCAAGTACTGGGATTAAAGGCGTGCGCCACCACCGCCCGGCTCTTTTTGGTTTTTCGAGACAGGGTTTCTCTGTGTAACAGCTCTGGCTGTCCTGGTCTCACTTTTGTAGACCAGGCTGGCCTCGAACTCACAAAGATCCGCCTGCCTCTGCCTCCCAAGTGCTGGGATTAAAGGCGTGCGCCACCACCGCCCGGCTTACTTTAAAATTTTTTTTTTTTTTTTTTGGTTTTTCGAGACAGGGTTTCTCTGTTTAACAGCTCTGGCTGTCCTGGACTTGCTTTGTAGACCAGGCTGGCCTCGAACTCGCAAAGATCCGCCTGCCTCTGCCTCCCAAGTGCTGGGATTAAAGGCGTGCGCCACCACCGCCCGGCTTTACTTTAAAATTTTTAAATGACAAACCAAGTTTTCTTTCTGTGACTTCTTTCAAACCTACCACTATGAGGATTAGAAAATATATTTTTGTATTTTCAATGCCTTTGAAGTTTACTCTATGATCTCTCATACTCATGTGCATGTTAAATGCATGCACACAGGCCTGGCAGGAAGAGAGCCCTACTGTTAGTTCGTCCTCCCTCTTCCAGTCTGTCCCGCCCCAGCCAAGACCTCGTACAATGTCATCCTCCTTGTTGTAGTTTGCAATGTCCTTCCGCAGGGTCCGGATAATAATCATGCTGAGGATGCCTACAAAAGACATGGTTGGAGGGGGTGAGAACTGCACACAGCATGGTCTAGCTTCATGCCCTTTTCAACAGGGCCTGGTCATGAAGTCACCCAAACCCCTCCCACACAAGCTGAGCTCAACTCCAGCTGAGAAGAGGTTGTATAGAGAAGAGAGCTGCTGGGATGGGAGAGATGGCCACAAGAATGGCCATTACTAAAAATGCCCTGAATGACTGACTTCCACGCATCAAGACTCACCTGGGGTACCTTTCCTCTCAGTGTCCCTCAACAGTTCAGGAGACACCACCATCACTCCGCCTCACTTGTCCTGTCTCCCTCTCTAGGTTGCAGCATGGTAGTTAGAAAATGGGCTTCATGACTGTAAGCTCAAAGGCTTAGTTCCACAGCTGAGGACTGGTGTTTGTGAAATCAGGGCAGCAGCCAGCCCTTGGTAGCCAGTGAATAAGCAGGAGCTGCTGCTACCTTTGCCTCTCACAGGAAGGAAGCAATCACCCTCATTCTACCTCTGTGTAGCAGTCTCTCCACCCAGCTTCCTGCCAAGTGTGCTTCACGGCAGGAGCATGCTTCTGGAGACTGTTGAAAAAGCCAGTGACTGCACAAACAAGCACACCTG
This sequence comes from Lophiomys imhausi, assembly GCA_907164525.1. Classification (NCBI taxonomy): domain Eukaryota; kingdom Metazoa; phylum Chordata; class Mammalia; order Rodentia; family Muridae; genus Lophiomys; species Lophiomys imhausi. The sequence goes on from CAJQZJ010001061.1 coordinate 1,078,523, forward strand.
TTCTCTAGCATGCCTACCAGAGCAGAGACCTACTCTTATTCATTTCCCTACAGGTGAGGCCTAGCCCGGGGCCATGGGGGCCTGCTTCCAAACACACATGGCCTGACAACTCTAGAAATCCCCCTTAAGTAATGGGATGCCTCAGACCCTCAACTCCACCTTTAATTCTCAGAGTTCTCACCTGACAGGAAGAAGACCACCACCACAGAGTTAATGATAGAAAACCAGTGGATCTGAACGTCACTCATGGTTAGGTAAGTGTCCCATCGAGAGGCCCATTTGATGTCACTTTCCTGACAGACAGGAGGAAGCAGAGTCAGGCCTCTTCTTTGACACAGAATCCCAGCCCAGAGCAAACCTTCCTCCCTTGGCGTAGCAGGCATTTGGTCTCACCTCCCAGTGCACAGAGTAGGTGAAGTACAGCTGATTCTCCTTAGTGGGGTCAATTTCTTGGGGTGAGGTGTTGGCACTCTCGGGTAGGGTACATGAACTCTTCTCGTCTGTTTTGAGGTCTGTGAGAGACAGAGACCCAGTCTACTCTCACAGTGACCAGTGCTACTCCCCCAGGCAGGGTTGCTCTGCAAGGGTCTCAAGGTCGCCATGCCCTCAGGGTTGAGTGGAAGTGGAGCACAACAGGTAACTGGCTTTTCTAGCTACACTCCCTGGAGCCCTGGCTTTCCCAAGAGCCTTTGGGAATAAAAAGTTATGTACATGGGGGAGGGGAGGGGAAGGGATGGGAGGGGATGAGAGGGGAGAGCAGGGGAGGGGAGGGAAGGGAAGGGGAAGGGAGGGGAGAGGAGGGAAGGGGAAGGGAGGGGAGGGGAGGGGAGAGAAGGATCTAATCCCTCCATCCAAAAAGCAATTGGCTTTCTATATTCAACCCAAACATCCATCAACTCGCTCCCCATTCGGTCAGGACCTCAACATGCACAAATGTGGATCTCTGTCAGAAGCTCACTCACTCAGTCATCTTCATTTTTTAGTGATCCAGCCATTCCTATGCCTTCCCCTTTCATTCACTCATTTTTTCACTGTCATTCATCACTTCATCTGGCCAACCAACATATAATAAATACCAATCGTGGGCCAGGCACCATGCTGGCGAAAAAAGAACAGAGTGCAATCGTGAAGAGCCACTGAGTGTGTAAGACACATCTGAACTGCGCTTGTGACAAGCCTGCAGCTCAGGCTTCAGCTGTGACTGCTGCGTGTGCAAAGTCATATTCCACGACTTTTTCAGAAAGCCAGAAAATCACCACTGTGGACAGAAGGCTTGGAGTGGTGAGCCATGCCTGTGATCCCAAAGGCAGGATGGAGACAGAGCTCAGTGTACAGTACTTGCCTAGAATACGTGAGGCCACAGGTTTGACTCCTGGCATATTGAAAAGAAAAGGCAGAGACAAGAGGTTCCATCAGTACAAGGCCAGCTTGGGCTACATGGTGAGGCCTTGTCTTAAGAAGAAAATAAAAAGGTAGGGTGTGATGATATATTGATATATACCTTTAATCCCAGCACTCCAGAGGGAGCCAAACCTTTGTAAGTTCAAGGCCAGCTTGATCTAAATAGTGAGTTATAGGACAGCCAGGGTTATTTAGGGAGAGTCTGTCTCAAAAAAAAGGGAAAATGGAGAAGGAGATGACAGAGGAGGAGAAGAGGAAGAAGAAAACAAAAAAGTAAAGTTTCATAAAACTCTGTGTGGTCCATCAAGACTGGGCTGAGTCCTTAAAATTTCTGGCCTACTGCTGACCCTGGGCAATTTTAGCCTGGGCAATCACTCACTCAGAGGGAGACAAAGTAACCTGCAACCTGCTTCCCAAGGACTTTGCCTGTATTTTCATCCCTTGCTCTTCACCAGGCGGTCTAGCTCTTGGGAAGAGGCTCAACAAAGCCTCGATCTGCTATTTGGTCTTGGTCAAGTCACTAAGCTCTTCTCTGGCTCCTCATCTGTAATCACCTCTAATCTCCTGGAGTTGCTGGAGGTGGCAGGCTCATGTGGAACCCAGCCCACAGACAGCAGGTGCAACTCTCTCTCATTCCTAAGCTGTTCTGCTAGGGTACAGTGGCCTTTCTGGGATAAACCTATGTGCTGTACCTGTGCCTGTCAGCTAGTAAAGAGGAGAGATTGTGAGAAGACCCTACATGTGGAAGCCCAGGCCCATCCAGCCCTGCCCCTCTGGTGAGACCTCCCCACTCACCCTCCAGCCTGATGCTCTGGGGAATCACCTCGAAGCGGACGACGCGGTATGTGTGCTCCTGATCCTCTTCCATGTCCTCCCGGTGGTAATAAAGGATGAATGAGAGGTGATTATGCAGGTAGATCTAAAACAGAACAGAGAATCAGAAATAGATAACAGCCCCAAAATAGAATGTTTATCAGGGAGCCTTCCTCTGGCTGTATCAGCCTTCTGAAAACATTGCTCTGGTTATATTGCACACTTGCTGAGATACTTGCTATGGCTTCCTGGGGCTTATCAGTTAAAACCCAAGTTTCCCTGGCCTGGCTGTCACCGTCTTTTTTTCTTTTTTTTAAGACAGCATACAAAATAATGGTTTTATTTATTCATTCATTCAAATAGTATGAAAATGTTATTCTGTTCTTGTCTTACTCATCTGGGCTCTCCAGCCCCCGCCTCCTCCGCTTCACAAGCAGGATTTACCCTGCATCTCTATTATAGCATTATGACAACTGAACGATATACCCTTCCTCTACTCCTCTCAGCCTAGCTTTTTTCTAAGTACCCTCCCTCTTCCATGACATCTCAAGTGCACACAGCTCCCTGGCTAGTGGAAAGCAACTGGGGAGTCAAGACTCAGGGCCTTACACCATCAGTCCTCTCCAAATTAGGACAAAGTCTCTGAGGACAGGGTCTATGCCACAAAGGAATGTCAGCCTTTTATTCTCTGGGAAAATCAGATGAAAGGCACAGTTACAGCCTATGTCATTACTAGTTTACTCCTAGGAGTTGTGTCATGAGGTGTACACACAGACTGTTTTTAAAAACCACACAGGTGAGTGGCATTACTGTGTTTACAGATACTGAAACACTGGACCAAGGACACTTGGATCACCAGCAAATGGTGGAGGCAGGATTCAGCCCACGAAGCCTACAGTGGTTCTTGATCACCATGTGGTCTTCCCTCCTACACACTTGAAAAGTTCCAGGTTTCTTTTCTAGTTTTAATCTTATAGAAACAGGATCTAACATTCTAGTGCCTATACCTTTACCTCCTTGTAGTGTGTTCTGGAGCCAGTCCAAAGCCACAGGACTTTACAGGCTGTCTCCCCCGAGGCTCTGCCTGAGCCCCATTTTTGAAAAAGTATTTTATGTGTGTGTGTGTGTGGTACACACGTCAGAGCACATGTGGTGGTCAGAGGACAGCTTGTGGGAGTCAGTTCTCTCCTTCTGCCTCCTGGGGATTGAACCCAAGTCATCAGGGTTGGGAAAGGGCACCTTTGTCTGCTGTGACATCTCACCAGCCTGTTCACCCCATTTTTTTACTGTGTTGTTAGCCAAGAGCTGAATGTTTTCCCATTCTCTGTGATCTCAAGTATCTAATTCATGAGGTGTGCCTACCCAGCCCTCTGAGCATGCCAGACACTCTACCTTATTGACATCTGTGAAGCCAAGGCGGTAGCCATGTTCAAACTGTACATCTTTTTCTTTCTTCTTGTCATCACTGTCGCGGTTGCTGGAGTAGAGCTCCAGCCGGGTGGCCACAGGCAGATTGTCAGCAATGCTAGAAACCCAAGGCCTCACTCAGTCTCTCAGAACCACACTCCCACCAGGCCCTCCCAGAGATGGGCTGGAAAACAGCAGGGAGCAGCAGTAACTTACAGGTGAACATAGTACTCTTCCGTGATGCGCTCAGCCACCAGCCGGCTCTGCTCCACTGTCAGGGTTACTGGCTTGTTGGACTGGCTGCATAGAACTTCACACTTCTTCTCACTGTTCATGAGAACCTGGAAAGGGGTGTTGACAATCCGGTCCCCTCTCAGCACCTCTCCTGCCATAAGAGAGACATATGGAGCTCAGAGCTTCAGCCCTGTGGTGGCTGAGGTCAGCAGTCATGGGGCTGCAGACAGCAGGATAAGATGGAGCTCCAAGGATGTCAGCAGTGCCACAGACTAGGAGTCGGGCTCTGCCCCACTTGCTCAACTGTCTTTGCACCCTCCCTACTCTTATGTTCTACTGCTGGGAGACACCCCATATCCTCCATGCCTCAGAGCTCTGGGTGGCTCTACATGCCTGGCAAGTCATCCCCACCCCATGCTCCTGCCTCGAAGCCTGGCTGCCCTCTTCCTTTCTATGGATAACCCTTCCCAACCCTGTAACTGCAGACAGGCAATGTCTTCCCCAGCCCTGTCGGAACTGCTCATGAACTTTGCTTTCTGGACAGAAATCATGCTGTGTGTGGTTCACCCTAAGACCAGCCCCAACCCATCTCTCACCCATCTCCCCGACTCACCCAGGTCATGCCCAAGCAAGCACTCTGCTTTGCCCTGAGCAGCCTTTGCCTCGGTCTACACTGATGTCTACCTGTCTGCCTGGTTAATACTGCCTCTGATTTTAGCGCCACTCTAGAGTGAGCACTAGCTGAGTGAGACTCTTCTAGATCTACTCCCGTGACCACAGTTACACAGTACATTCCCACTCGGCTGCCCATAAGCCCCACAAATATGTCTATTCAACAGTGCATCTTCAGGCCTGGCACACAGCCAGTTCCCAGGATGCACAGGGTGAACGAATGATTGAGTAGATAAGGCAGTGGGAGAGTATGAAGTAGATACACTGGCATATGCTGGGCCAAGCACATGTGGAGGTGGCAGTCCTGCCTGTTGTCATGGAGAGTCTCCTTCAGCCTGCCCCAGTTTCATATCATTACTGTCAAACTAATGAGCAGCTCAGAGTGAAAACACAGTTGGACTTGGTTGATATTTCCGGGCAGCTCAGGGCCTGTGAGTATAACATTTGGCATCAGGTTACTTGGGGGACACAGGCACGGGGTGCCAGTACATTAAGTAGTAAGTTTTGGCTCAGAGCCCTCCCTGACAGTAGGGGAGTCAGACCTACACATATTAACATACTGCAAAGTAATGTCACTGACGCAGAAGAGCTGCACAGAGAGAGGAAGGTCTTGGTACGAGGTCAGCCTGGCTGCAGAGTAGAGCCAATGATGGAAACTGTGTTCTTTGTTACCTGCCTACTCTGTGCCTCGGAGTGGATTAACCCCTCAGTTCTTAGTGTATCTGTAGGGAGAATACAACTGGTATCTCATTTTCTGCAGGAGGAAATTGAGGCTCAGTCAGGTGATGTCCCAGGACTAAGCTGACAAATGTCAGGCAGGATTCAGAATATTCTGTTCACTATACAGTGCTGTCTCTGTACAGAGGGAGAACAGGGAGCCGTGACGAGCTCCAGGGTGACAGGGTCAGCAAGGTTGCTTAGGGTGGCAAGTTTGAGATTACCCTTGTGGTGGCAAGCAGAGTGCTTGGGTGTGACCTGGGTGAGCTGGGGAGATGGGTGGGAGATGGGTTGGAGCTGGCCTTAGCATGGACCACACACAGCACGATCTCTGTCCAGAAGGCAGAGAAGTTCATGAGCGATTCCGACGGGGCTGGGGAAGACATTATCTGTTTGTAGTTATGGAATGATCACACTCAGTGTTCAGGGGAAGGATGTAAGAAGCTGGCTGGAATGATGGCACCAGTCATGAAGTACATGAGGACAAACATAGGAAGAGAGTCTATGAGGAAGCCACCATCACAGCACATAGATTCAAAAGCAGTGATGGTGGTAAAACCATAGGAACCAGCTGCTTACTGGATACTGGAAATGAGGAAGGAGTGGTGTGTACTGGGAAGATGCTCAGATTTCCACACCAAGATCTATGAGTTGTCAACAGGAAAGGTCCCAGCACCTGCTGCCCAATCCTCAGACTTCGACTTCAAATTCCAGCACTACATCCAGGTAGTTGGATGCTATGACTTGTTGGTAGGTTAAGTACAAAGTGGCAGAGCCAAAGACTCTACCATGTCAGAGACAGCATGCGGCCATGCAAGGTAGCAGCCTTGGTAAGTGATGTCTTTCATATGGACTAAGACATTCAGGAGAGGAAGAGAGTGAAGGGGGGGACAGCAGATATTAGATTCCTGACAGCCCACCTGAGCCTGCAAGTCTGGCTCAATGGTGAAAGGAGAGTGAGGACATCAATAGGACATGGCTGAAATGGCATTTTAGACACGCAGAACTAGAGGGACAGTAGTTTGCCATGACCCCCGTGTAAATGCTTTCCTTACATCATGCCTTACTGCTCATTTCTTTGCAGCTCAATAAGGAGCTGCCTTGGAGAGGTACAAACCTGCAAAGCAGAGGTTTTCAAGACAAGGTTTCTCTGTATAGTCCTTACTCGGTTTGTGACAAACCAAGTAAGGCTGTGACTCTTCTTAAAATCTGGAAATTAAATTGAATTAATTAAGATGGTGGTGGCGCACACCTTTAATCCTAGCACTCAGGAGGCAGAGGCACGCAGATCTCTGAGTCTGAGGCCAGCCTGGTCTACAGAACAAGTTGCAGGACAGGGCTGCACAGAGAAACCCTGTCTCAAACAAACAAACAACTCAAAACTCCAAAATCTAAACCCCCAAAACCCCCAAAGCAACAACAACAAAAAAAAACCTAGCCTGGTCTAGCATGGCTCATTTCTGAAAAATACTTTCTTTCTGAGATTCTGAGACAGGGCCTCACTATGTACGTCTCTTTGGTCGACCTGGAACTTAGCATGAGACTAGGCTTGCTTTGAGTGCCTAGAGATCCACCTATCTCTGACTCTCGAGTGCTATGGCTAAAGGTATGGGACATATGCCTGGCTAAGTCTCCCTCTTTTTTTTTTTGAGCCAAGTTTTCACTATGTACCCAGGTTGGTTTCAAACTCTCAAGCTCAAGCTGTCTTCCTGCTGAGCTTCTCAAGTAGCTGGGACAGCAAGCCTGTGTCACCTCCTTTTAAGAATGAACCAGAACCAGGTGTGTTGGCACATGCCTTTAATTCCAGCATTCAGGAGGCAGAGGCAGGCAGATCTCTGAGTTCAAGGCTAGCTCAGTCTACAGAGTGAGTTCCAGGACAGCCAGGGCTACACAGAGGAATCTACAGAGTGAGTTCCAGGACAGCCAGGGCTACACAGAGGAATCTACAGAGTGAATTCCAGGACAGCCAGGGCTACACAGAGGAACCCTGCCTTGAAACCACCCCCCCCCCAAAAAAAAGAGCCAGAAGCCACGATGTGACTAACTACTTAGGCTAATTTTAAAAAAAACCCAAAACTTTTAAAGAGAACCAATTCTCAAAGGCAGGGTTGTAGCTCAATGTAGAGCACTTACCAGGAACCCCAAGACCCTGGTTTGATCCCCAGGACCTTCCTGATAGCACATTACGTCTCAGTGGTTAACAACTGTTGCACAATCATGAGGATTGGAATTCGGATCCCAGGATTTGGGAGGCTAAATCAGGAGGATCACAGGCTCAAGGACGGTCTGGTTTCAGGCCAATTTGGAAGGGGGAGGTCTTGTCTCAAAAAACAAACAACCAACAACAAAAACAAGAGGAGGGACTGAAGAGATGCAGGCTTGGACTTCACATCTCCACACCTGATAACCAGCCGGATGTGCCTCAAAATACCTGTAACTCCAGCTCTGGGGCATTTCTTCTGGCCTCCAAGTGTACATGTTGCACACACACACACACACACAAAACAACAACAACAACAACCAAACCCCAGAAAGAACCAGTGACTCCTTTTCCTTCCTAAGACACAAGAGGAAGCTCTACTGAGCTCCCGGAGGTCCGAGTAGTGTCTGTCTATCTGCTTTCTTCTCTAGAACATAATGCAGAAACAGGTGGAGAGGAAGCAGGTAACTGACCTGAACTTACCTCCAATTAGAAAATATGTAATTGGGCTGGAGAGATAGCTCAGCCGTTAAAGGCTAGGCTCACAACCAAAAATATAAGAAAACATGTAATCTAGAATCGTGGCTGCTCTTTAGAGACACTTATGCTACCCACTGTGCAGGGCTTCCCACACCTTCTGAGTAAGTCTTGCTCAGTTTAGTAAAGATGTCAATGTCTGCTTCACTCTTTTCTTCTTTGGTTTTTTTTTTTTTTTTTTTTTTTTTTGGAGATAGGGCTTCTCTGTGTAGCCCTGGCTGTCCTGGAACTCATTCTGTAGACTAGCCTGGCCTCACACTCAGAGATCCACCTTCCTTTGCCTCATGCTGGGATTAAAGGTGTGTGCCGCCACCACCTGGCCTTTTCTTTTTTACTTTTATTTTTTGAGAATTACATATACAAGCACTATATTTACATTAATCTTTTATTAAAGGTAGAGCAATAATCTGGCAAGACAAAGTGCTTGCCATGTAAGTGAGCCTAAGTTCAGTTTCTCAGCATCCATGTAAATCCTGGTGGATGTGGCGGCCTGCCTGTGATCCCAGCACTGTGGACACAGAGACAGTCCCCAGAGAAACCTGGACAGCTAGCCTAGCCAATCAGTGAGCCTTAGGTTCAAGCAAATTGTGGAGAGCAACCCAGGAAGATACCTGATGCCAACCTCTGGTCTGTACCAAATGCAGGATGGGGGCAGTACAAGTAACAGAAGCCACCAGAAAGGAAAGAGATATCTGGAAACCACGGAGAGCAGCTACGGTTAGTTGGCTGCTCTAGCTCCAGAAAGTCAAAGCCCAGGTTAGCTATTACCTAACAGTATAACCAAAGGCAAGTCAATCTACAAAATGCACGCATGTACAATCACTACTCTGCAAGGCCATTATGAGTCAGTAAGATAACACGCACATAAATTCTGTACGAAAGAGTCTAGCACACAGCAAGTGTTAGGTAAGGGCAGCTGCCACCACTATGTGAAAATCATGTGAGGCAGGCTGAAGCAGTAAGAGAGGCTTACCCAGATTCTCTGCCTTGTAGGTTATTTTGCTGGGCTGGCAGAAGGGCAATGAGTAGTACTCGTAAGGAAGCTGGGTTCGAGAGCTGGTAAGCTTCACGGCCTGAAGGAAAGAGAAAACTGTTAGTCCTCCATCCACCAGAAACAGGAAGGATGTTCCAAGAATTCTCCTTGGCACTCCCATGTTTTCAGCACACTTAGCACTATCACCCAATAGGCAAGTTCACTGCAGACAGGACTACAGCAGGCAATTCCTATACTGCCCACAATTTTGGCTTTTACTGTAGACAGCAACATAGAATTAGTTTAAAGCTACAGTGAGATTCAATATTTGCTATGTCTTAAACATGTGGCTGCCCTTCAAGATAATGACTTGAGCACCCTTCCATAGGAAGCTTTAGGAACAAAGTGGTCTGCGCCTTACTTGCAACCGCAGTAGCCCTCCCGCTGAATTCAGTTCCCTGAGCCCACAGCTCTCCTGCCTCGGGTTTTCACTTTGCCTTTCCTCTCTGCTCACCTGATGCTTTCCTTATCTCGGTCTCAGTCCCTCCTTAACCACTGTGCCCAAATTAACTCCCTACCATTCCATTTCACCTCTCAGCTTCCTTCACAGCATGTCACACAAAATGTAACTATTGGTAGAGCAGCAGTGGCACACGCCTTTAATTCCAGGGCTCAGGAGGCAGAGGCAGGCAGACCTCTGTGAGTTTGAAGCCACCCTGGTCTACAGAGCTAGTTTCAGCACAGCCAGGACTACATAGAGAAATCCTGACTCAAAAAACAAAACAAAGGGCTGGAGAGATGGCTCAGCAGTTAAGAGCACTGGCTGCTCTTCCAGAGGTCATGAGTTCAATTCCCAGCAACCACATGGTGGCTCACAACCATCCATAATGAAATCTGGTGCCCTCTTCTGGCCTGCAGATATACCTGCAGACAGAACACTGTATACATAATAAATAAATCTTTAAAAAAAAAAAAACAAAACAAAAAAGTAATTATTGTATACTAAGCTTCAATTTCTTTCTTTCTTTTTTTTTTTTTTCCTTTGAGACAGTGTCTTATTCTGTAGCTCAGGCTAGCCTTGAACTCAAAATCTTCCGTGTTCTCAATACCAGTGTGAGCCACCACCCCTGGTCTTTCCTAGGTCTTTAAAAATCAGTTTTTCCCACTTAGAGCACAGCATAGTATATGTTCGCTTAATGTAGCTAAATGAGCATAGAGGAAAACATGAAAAAAAAAACACTCTACAATGGGAAACTATCAACCATGATATACTCAAGACTGTGACAGGATAGTGATCTCAAGTTACAGAGTAAGACCAAAAAAGAAAAGAAGAGGTGTGAGAGGAGAGAAAAGAAGGAGAAGGGAGGGAGGGAAAGAGGAGGAGGGAGGGAAAGACAGGAATAGAGACAGAGAGACAGTCCAGGGGTGTAGCTGAGTTTGCAAGGTGCCAGACTAGCATATGCAAAGCCACAAGCTTGATTCCTAGCATCATATAAAATGGGCATGGTGCCTCCAATGCTGGCACTCGAGATGGAGGCAGGAGGATCAGAAGTTTAGGGTTATTCTTATTTACAAGCCAGGCACAGTGGTGCAAGGGAGCAAACAACCCAGGGTTTCGTGGGTAAAGGGGCTTGCCACACAAGCCTGGTGACCTGTGTTTGATCCACAGAACACATGCAAAAGTGGAAGGGAAAATGACTGCACAAAGTTGTGCTGTGACCTCCACATCCCTGCTGTGGCCCAGCATCACCCCCACATACAGCATTGTTTACAATACTAATAACAATTAAGAATTATAAAGAAAGTTCAAGGCCATCTTTGGCTACCTAATAAGCTTGAGCCCAGCCAGGACTATATCAGAATCTGTCTCTGACAAACAAAAAAGAAAACTGTTAAATTACACATAAAGCAGAACCAGTGAAAATACTGTAAAAAAACAAAACAAAAAAAAAAAACCCCAGAACTTTAGGGCCACTGAGATGGCTGAGTAGATAAAGGCACTTTTTGCCAACCATGACAGCCTGAGCTCCTATCCCACAGACCTACATGGTAGAACAAGAGAAACCCCTCCTCCAGTTGTCCTCTGACCTCCACATGTGTGCTGTGGCATGCACTCACATATATACACATGAAAATAAATAAATAAAATGTAATAAAAAGGCGTGGTGGCGCACGCCTTTAATCCCAGTGCTCGGGAGGCAGATGCAGGTGGATCTCTGTGAGTTCAAAGGCCAGCCTGGTCTACAAAGCAAGTCCAGGATACCCAGGGCTGTTACACAGAGACACCCTGTCTCAAAAAACCAAAACCAAAACAAAAGAACAAAAGAAATCAACAACACAAAAAAGTCTTTAAAGCTGGGTGGTAGTAGCACCTTTAATGCCAGCACCTGGGAGACAGTTCTCCCTGCCAGACCAGGAAGAACTCATGAGTTCCAAGCCAACCTGGTCTATAAAATGAGTTAAACTAGAGAGAGCCAAGGTGACACAGAGAAACCCTGTCTTGAAAAACAAAACAAACAAAAAAAACCCCAAAAACAAAAACAAAAAAACCCCAAACAACAGCAACAAAATCCTTTACATATTAGGGAAATTATTTTTACTTAGAAACTACCTGCTATTCCTCTAAAGGTATAAACAATTTTTTGAATTCTAGGAGAGGTCTACAACCCTTACTTAAAACTCTTAGTCTGGGCTGGAGGGATGGCTCAGTGCTCTTCCAGAGGACCCGGGTTCAAATCCCAGCACCCACATGGCAGGCAGCTTACAACTGTCTATAATTCCTATTCCAGGGAATCTGAAACCCTCACACAGACATACATATGGTCAAAACACCAATGTACCTAAAATAAAAATAAATAAATTATTAAAAAAACAAAACAAAAAACCCAACTCTTACACACCTTTAATCCCAGCACTTGGGAGGCAGAGGCAGGTGGATCTTTGTGAGTTTGAGGCCAGGACAACGAAGGATAAACAGAGAAACCTTGTCTTGAAAAGAAAAGAAAAAAAAAAAAACCCTTACTCTAGAATTACAAATTTGAAGGAATTAAAGAGGAAATGTGGTATACATGCCATGGTGTTGTATCACACACACACACACTCACCCGGTTTGAATAACACCTCATACCCCATAACCCCTTGCAGAGAAACTCAAACATACCGACACTAAGTGAGATATACATGAAGGGAGTAAACAGCATGTCAGTCTGAAGTAGCTCAACTCAGGGTCCCTAGGAAACCTTGGGTTTTAGAGTCTCTGGAATGCCAGCCTCGAGACACTAAGGACCTGGAGCAGCACAGACTATCATCCCAGAGCTTGGGACGTGAATGAAGAAAGACAAGAAATTCAAACCATCCTCAGCTATCCAATGTTCAAGGTCAACTTAAGCTACATGAGACTGTCATAAAACCAAACCAGATCAACCCAAACAAGTTTTGAATTACTTAAGGAAAAAATTGCCCCGAAATCCACTGTTGTTAATTCTTGTGTTTTGGCACCCTTTCTTGGACAATCTGAGTGGGCTGGGGTATGACCACACTCCCACATTACAAGGAGGTTCTTCATGTTCTCCTTCCAGCACAGATGTCCTCTCTCACTGCAGTTTGGCAGGACTACAGGCCAGATACCACTGAACCTCTATACCACAAGCTTTGTTTTAGGCTGTGGAGAAAGGTCAAAAGCAAGAGAAAGGCACAGCAGTAGGAAAGTTGTCATTCCAAAGCTCTAAAACCCAAAGTTTCCAAAGAGCTTTTGACACAATGCCATTTAGTCACTTCATGTACCTCTTCGGTTGTTTTGTTGTTGGTGGTTTTATTTTATTTTTTTGTCTTCTTGAGACAGTTTCTCTGTTTAACAGCCTTAGCTATCCTGTCTCGCCTTGTAGATCAGGCTGGCCTCAAACTCACAGAGATCCGACTGCCTCTGCCTCCCGAGTTCTGGGATTAAAGGCGTGCGCCACCACACCCGGCTTCATGTACCTCTCCTGGTGTCAACGTTTGCATTTCTCTACATGTGACCAGTCAGCTCACTTCTTTGTTGCATTAGTTTCCATATCTGTGAAACATACAGAAAACCTTCCCTCAAACAAAATTTCCCTCAGACAGTTCTTGAGGGCATGTTGAGCTAAGCAGAGCCCAATGCAAGGCATGGAATAACCCTCAGTAAATGTTTTTCCTGCAAGGTGTAAAGAAGAGAGCTGTGACAACACAGACATTTGAGCAGCTGTTGTGTGTTAGTCAGAAAACTGGTAATGAAAGGAAGATGGAGCAGATGAGAAAGAGATGCAGAGGAGCCACACAAGAAAGAAAGCAGAGAAACAACACAGATGTGAAAGTGCCATGTGACACACTCCATAGTAAAAGCGACAGTGAGGGGACAGACACTCAGAGGAAGCAATGAAGAGGTAGAACTACAGCCAGCCATGCAGTATGAAGTCAACAATCTTTTTCTCAGGGGAGCTGGCCCTCATCTGTGTCCTCTACAACTGCAGGATGGACACAAACAGCTTGGCACAGTCCTCCAGCCAGGCTGCTATGATTCCAGACCCACTTACCTTGATCTCTACTGGGTCATTTTGGTGGAAGTTGATTGGCGCGACTCCAGGGACATAGAAGGTGCTTGTTTTACATGTGAGACAGAGAAGCAGCAGGAATCTTGGCCACCAAACCTGCTGGGGAAAGAGACTGCAGTTGGAATGAGGAGAGAAGAACCTTCAAATCTTCTTACACTGGCCAGTGTCACCTCTGTTCTGGGAAGCCTGAGGCCCTTGTAAGGCTGCCTTCCAAATGCCTTCCCAGAATGTTACACGGCACAAGATTCTGCACTTTCAGAAATAGGCAACAAGATGGGTCAAACAATTGCTATTTGGAAAGAAGAGAAGACCTGGCACTGCTGCCATTCTGAGATATTAAAATGCCACTCTGTGCTCTCATATGGTAGGCGGATTACAAACTGGGGCATTTTTGGATGGCAACTTGGCACCTATTTCCCAGAGTCCTCAGCAATTCCAAGATGTCTTAAAATTAAAAGTCCTCTGGAAGCGTGGTAAGCCCTCTTAACACAGAGAAATCCTGTCTCGAAAAACTAAAAAGTCAAACCAAGTCCCAGGCCTGCCTGCACTGCATGAAATTGGGGAATGGGAGTGTTGTGGTACATGCCTTTAACCCTAGTATTCAAGAGGCAGAGCCAGGCAGTCTTTGAGTTGAAAACCAGTCTGGCCCATGTAGCAAAGTCCAAGACAGCCAAGGCTATACAGAAAAACCCCAGCTCAACCTCCCATCCTCCAAATAAAACAAAACAAAACCCTCTCAATGCCATGGTCTCATCCACATTGTTATTTTGGGACAGGGTCTCACTGCATAATTTTGGCTGCCTTATTATGTAGACTGGGCTAGACTGGAGCTCACAGATATCTGCCTATGTGCTGCTAAATGTGTGTACCACAATACCTAGCTTCATCTAGATTATGAATCATCCCAAACCTCTGGAAGTCAGTGTCCTAGTTTCAGAATGTGTAAAGGATATCTATGTCCTCACTACTCAAAGTGAGACCTGTGGAGAGCGGCAGCAGCAGCAGCATTTTCTGGAGGCTTGTTAATAGCACAGGCACTCTCTCAGGTTATACCCTGGGCCTGGCGAATCAGAGTATCCACTTTCACAAGAGTGGAAAGGCTCGGCATGCAGGACAACCTAGCATTCAGGGAGATGAACTCTGGGGGACTGGGGTCAACACCTCTTGGAAGGAGGAAGTACAGTCCTCTAATTCTCTCTGGCTAAGTTTAAAAGTGTACCCTGACGATCAATAGGGAGGGGGCTGCCATATGCAAAGAAGCTGCTAAATTCAAGGCCCTAAAATATGGGTTGGGCATTGAATCCTAGCTTTCAGCTATGCAGTCTGGCCCATCAACATTGCTGTGTCCTCATTTATTACAAGGGGTTCCTGCAGTGGAAGTGGGGTTGAAATCAATTCGTACTTGAAACCGCTTATTGACCTCTAAGTCACTACTCTTTGTTATTCTTATTCTTTGAGTGTTTGCCTGCATATGTGTGTGTGTGTGTGTGTATGTGTTGTGTATATGAAGGGGCTGATAGATTAATATAAGTTAGATTTAGTGAATACCTAAGTTTCTGATACAGTCTCTTAATTCGGGGCATGAAGATCAACTTTGCTGTGAGCAATTAGCTTATCAGCTTATGGATGAAGTCAGGTGAAATGAGGGGAGTCTCTTTGGACTGAAAAACAAGGTTGAAGCCAGGTGAAACAAGGAAAGACTTTATGACCTGGCATTGCTTTCAACTGCTAAGTGGGCAGAGCCCAAATTAAGCTGAAGCAGGTGGAACAAGGAGTGATCCTATTTAAGGACAAGTGGATGAGCCCAGAGAGCTACGTGCTAAGGGCCCCCGATATGAGAGAGCTCCGAGAGTCCTGCTGGAGAAAGTTCTGGTAGACCAATGGCCAGATCTCCCTGAGGCAGAAGGAAGCTGCTGAGCAGAGAAAGCCTCGGCAAGACAGCAAAAGGCCAAGGACTAAACCCTGTGGCTCAGCTTTTGCCTAGAGGGGTTTGACCTGTCCGAACAGTGACCTGAACGGAACTGTGGCCAGCTTTAAAGACTGAGGCAGAACGGCAGAGTTGCTGATACGAAGGAAGTAAGGTGGCCTACAGACGCTGAGGTCTCCCAGAGAGAAGAAAGCCTCAAGCCTTATTTAAAGTGAGACTTCGATAGCCAATTTACCCTGACGAACCTGCGTCTGAGCTATTCCAGAAAAAGGACTGCTAAGTGCGTTAAAGAGTCTACCCCCAGCCGGGCGGTGGTGGCGCACGCCTTTAATCCCAGCACTTGGGAGGCAGAGGCAGGCGGATCTTTGCGAGTTCGAGGCCAGCCTGGTCTACAAAGCGAGTCCAGGACAGCCAGAGCTGTTAAACAGAGAAACCCTGTCTCGAAAAACCAAAAAAAAAAAAAAAAAGAGTCTACCCCCGAGACTGGTTTCCTGACAACTGAGGACCTGCCCCAGAGACTGTATCATTCTAAAAGGGTATGAAAGTAGTTGTTATGATTATCAATAGGTTTAGTGGATAGGTTAAAGGGGTTGTAGGAATTTATAGGATTAATAGTTAAGAAATTGTTGGTGTTTGCTATAAGTGAATTTAGTAAAAATAAATAAGAGTTAAATAAATAATAATTTAAAAGTTCGGTTACATGTATATACATACATATATTTTTTTTCCTGTGCACCATATGTGTGCCTGATGCCAGCAGAGGCCAGAAGGGAGTGTCGGGTTCTGTGGCTGTGGAAATGCAGTTACAGACAGCCATGAGCCAACATGTGAGTACTAAGAAATGAATTACAATCTCTAGAAGAGCAACCAGAGCTCTTAACTGCTGAGCCATCTCTCTAGTTTTGTGTATGTGTGTGTGTGTGTGTTTGTGGGGGTGTTCACATATGTAACATCCAGTGTTTTCCCAACTGTTCCCACCTTTTTTTTTTTGAAACAAGATCTCTCACTGAACCTGAAGCTCATGGACTGAGCTGGACCTGCTCGCTTTTCATGTGGGTGCTGGGGATCTGAGCTCAGGGCCCTCATACTTGCTTGGCTGGCATCTTACTGAGCCACCTCTCCAGCCCCCAGCCACTATGACCACTAGTCTTGTTAACATGAAGAAAATGTGTTCTCAATTTTTCCTCCTAAGAAGCCTGACCCAGACCTTTGAGCCTTATCTGATAAGAGATCTGAAGCAGGCGCAGAGGATTACAATCTTCGAAGCTTATCAAGTCAATTAAATCTAAGAACTTACTTCAGTTCTACCTTCTTTAGAAACAGAACCTTCAGCTTAACTGAGAAGCACTGCCCCAGCAACTCAAGGCTCCCTTGGGAGCTCAGGTTGCAAAGGAATGAAAAGTAAATCCTGGAAGACTTCAATACACTTTGGTTCCAAAGTCTCAAACCAATGAAGCCCTTCCTCCTTTCCAAACAAACAAAACTGGAAATAAACAGTGAGATCCATGCTCACCCCAGCAGCATGGCAACACTGCAAGCGGACAGGAGCCAGAGTCACTAACCACACTGCACGGGCATGGCGGCCTCCCTCTACCTACCTCCGTGCTACCTTATGCTAAGCACTTCCCATACTCCTTTATCACAATGACAGCTATCTGTACACTTCTGCCACTATTTTGTACTGAACTGCCAGCTAGCCTGAGATAGAGATGAAATAACTTGGGGTCTGTGGATATGGCTTAGTAAGTAGAGCAATCCTAGTATGCTTGAAGCCCTGGGTCTGATCCCCAGCATCACATAAGACCAGGTATGGTGGCCTATGTCTCTGGTCCTAGCACCTGGGAGATAGGGGCAGGAGAAATATATGTTCAAGGTCATCCTCAGATACGCCAGCCTGCACTACATGAAATCCCATCTCAACTCACTCCCCTCCCTCAAACAATAGCTTACCCTAGAGGTCATGCAACCCAAATGTGATGGGGTATGTGTGCTATGCTGAGGCAGGGGAGTTTTAATATAAATGATGAGAACATATGATGCTGATAACAGTAGCATTTACTGAATGCCAATTATGTGCCAGGCACAGTTCTAGATTCTTTTCATGTAGACCTGTATTCCCATTTCATAACTGGGGATAAGAGGAAGGAGCTGTGGCATGTACCTGCAATCCCAATCACTTGGAAGGCTGCCGAGATAGGAGGATCACTTGAGACCAACCTAGACAACATAGCAAAATCCCATATCAAGAAGGGGGGTGGTGGAGAGATGGTTCAGCAGTTAAGAGCATTTAATGCTCTTACAGAGGACTCGGGGTCAGTTTCCAGCACCCAAGAGGCTCACAACAGCCTCTATCTCTAGTTCCAGAGGATCCAATGCCATCTGGCCTCCTAGGCATCTACACACACGGTGTACATAAACTTACATAGATGTACACATAAACACATGAATAAATAGGGTTTTTTTTTGTTTTGTTTTGGTTTTTCGAGACAGGGTTTCTCTGTGTAAACAGCCCTGGCTGTCCTGGACTTGCTTTGTAGAACTCAGAGATGCGCCTGCCTCTGCCTCCCGAGTGCTGGGATTAAAGGCGTGCGCCACCACACCCGGCTTTTGTTTTTTGTAGAAAAACAAACACCCCCCCCCCCAAAGAAAAAGAATAGGTTTTTTTTAAGGAAAAAGACAATTTGAGTAAAAATATTCATCAAAAGCATGACAAAGGACTAATCTCTTTGATATATCATGAATTCTTACAAAATAATAAAGGGCAAATAATTAGAAAACAAAAGAGTTGACAGTTTAAAAACAAGACAAGGGCAGCTGGGCTGTACTCAGGGTTAGAGGTTGCCTAACACGTACAACACCCTAGCACTGAAAAAGACAGTTCAAATAGTCAAACACAAAATGACACTTGGCATTATCCATAATTTTAAAGATAAAAGTCAAAACAATGGCTTTATTTTTTCCTGAGAAAGGGTCTTAACACACCTCAAGCTCACAGATTCGCTTCAATCTGCTTCCAGAGTTCTGAGACTAAGTGTGCTACCACATCCAGCATCTTATTTTCTATGTATCAGCATCACTAACTTTTAAAAAATCCGAGTATAGGGCTGGAGAGATGGCTCAGAGGTTGAGATCATGGCTGTTCTTCCAGAGGTCCTGAGTTCAATTCCCAGCAACCACATGGTGGCTCACAACCAACCACAATGAGATCTGGTGCCCTCTTTTGGCCTGCAGATGTACATGCAGGCAGAACCCTGTATACCTAATAAATAAAATATTAAAAAAAAAAAATCCGAGTATAGCCAGTGTGGTGGTGCATGCCTTTAATCCCAGCACTTAGGAGGCAGAGGCAAGAGGATCTCTGAGTTTGAGGCCAGCCTGGTCTACAGAGCAAGTTCCAGGAGAGTCAGGGCTACACAGAGAAACCCTGCCTCAAAACAAAACAAAACAAAGTCAGAGTATGCCGGATGGAGATAAACTGTATCATCTTTGGGGAGAGCAATTAGCAACATGAGAGTTAGAGCTGTTATCCAAGTACTGCCAATACAAATTATTAGGTATATAAGAAAACAATCCTTATTTATGTATGTCTAGTCTAGTTAATTTAAATGTTTGAAATCATATACCAGTGGGCCTGGTGGTACATCTTTAATTCCAGCACTCCAGCAGCAGAACCAGGCAGATCTCTTCGAGTTTGGGGCCAACCTGGTCCATAAAGCAAGTTCCAGGGTAGACAGGAATACACAATGAGATACTGTCCTTCGTTTGTTTGTTGTGTTTTAAGCATACACCAAAACCAAACAAAGCAATCCAAAAGGAAAACTACCAAAATTTTTTTAGCATGAACACAGATGGAAATATTCTTAAGAAAGTGTCCTGCAGGAAACATCTGCAGCTAGGTATGGTGAATCATGTTTGCAGCCCCAGCATGCTGGTAGCTGAGCCAAGAGAATGAGTTTGAGGTCACTCTGCCCTATATAAGGTGAAAGTGTGTGATTTATCCCAAGAATGCAAGGACAAGTTACTATCTGGTCAGTTACTACAGTACACCACAGAAGCAGCAGAAGGGACAAACACATCACCTCAACTGACACAGAAAAGGCAGCTGGTAAAATCCAACAGTCATCAAAACAACTTAAAGTACAGCAGAAAGGAACTCCCCAGCCAGATGAAAACCCACAGGCAATCACCACACTTAATGGTGAAAATCTAAATCTTAAGTTCTCCTGAAATCAGGAACAAAGAGAGGATGCACAATTCTATGCCACAAACCAGTGCATGAAAGAAAGAAATTAATTAAAAATTAAACATATCTAGATTGAAAAACTGACAAATGCTTTTATTTGTAGATCATATAATCTTGTATTTAGAACACTCTAAGGAATCTATACAATAACTAACTAGAATTAAACAAGTTGAGGACCGTCATAGACTACCAGAATGATATATTTAAAAAATTTTATTTCTACATATTAGCTATAAGCAATTCAAAATAAAATTTAAAAAATGATTCTACTTAGTATTGAAAAAATAAAATACTTAAGAATATATATTAAAAATACTTATTGTATGTGTACCTATGCACCTGAGTGTATGTGTATGTACCATGTGTGTGGCAGGAGCCCAGAAGGTCAAAAGAGGTGTTGGATCCCAGGGAACTGAAGTTACAGAGGGTTGTCAGTCACCGTGTGGATGCTGGAAGCCAAACTCAAGAGCAATCAAGTGCTAGAACTGCTGAGTCACCTTTGTAGCCCTAAGACTGTATCAGAAGGACTCCGTGCTACAGGCAGCGGAGTAGTGAAGCACTTGCCTATCACGCTAGCATGCTCAACACAAACTACATTCAACACTACAAATAATAGAACAGAAAAGGAAAACAAACACACATTCTGTTTTGGTTCAAGACATGGTTTTGCTGTGCAGCCCTGGCTGGCCTCGTGCTCTCTAAGTAGACCAGGCTGGCCTAAAACTCAAAGTGATCTTCCTGCCTCCACCTCTCAAATGCTGGGATTACAGGCTTGCACCACTGTGTGTAGCTACAGGATAATGACTTTTAAGAGCTTCTTTACTGAAAATTACAAAAAACAGTCAAGAGAAACGAAAGACTTAGATAACTAGAGACATTCCATGTTCACACAGTGTTAGGACAGAAAACCCTACCTCTGGTAAGGATAGGCATATTATCAATCCCACCAAATTAAACATATAGAAATAAATCTTTTCATTACAGTAAACTGATTTTCAACAAAGGTGTAAAAGCAATTCAACAAGGACAGTTTTCTCTACAAAGTGCTTTAACTATGGGGTAACCATATTCACAAGCAATATTAGGCTATATACAAAAATAATAAATTCAAAATGAACCACAGATTAAAACAAAAGATGAAATTAAAATTCTTAGAAGAGATTGAGATGTAACTTGAAGAAATAAAAAATAAATTATTAAAAAAAATTCTTAGAAGAAAAACTGTCACTTTGAGTTAGACATATTTGTTTTAGATATGCCACCCAAAATATAACTCATTAAAATTAATAAATTTCATTAAAAAAAAAAGAACACTTCATGGGCAGGTAGAGTATCTTTGTAAGTGATGTATGTAATAAAAGACAGGTCCAGGATGGATAAAGAACTCTTACAACTTTGGTTTTTTTGTTTTGTTTCTGGTTTTCAAGACAGGGTCCTCTTTGTAGCCCTGGCTGTCCTGGACTTGCTTTGTAAACCAGGCTGGCCTCGAACTCACAGAGATCCGCCTGCCTCTGCCTCCCAAGTGCTGGGATTAAAGGTGTGTGCCACTACGTCTAGCTGAACTCTTACAACTCAATGAGACAGCAAACATTTCAGTTAACAAGTGGGCAAGGTCTGGGGATATGACTCAGTTGTAGAGCACTTTGGTTCAACCCCAGCATGGGAGGTGGAAAGGTGATATGAAAGATTTGTACCCTCATTTCACCAGAGGCTATGTATACAAATACATGAATGGCATATTAGAAGATGTTTACTATCTGTCACTAAGGAAATGCAAACCAACGCTATAGTGAGGTGACACCACACTCTTACTAGAATGACTAAATAGCAAAATGAAATAGAACAAAACAAAAACCAGGCAAGTGTGAATGAACCAGTATATGGAGAAACGGAAATCCTCACATTTCACTGTTGGAAATGTGAAATGACACAGTCACTTTTGGGAAGTTTGGTAGTAGCCTAAAAAGTTAAGCATAAACTTACCAGCCAGTACTTCCAACTTTAGGCATGAACTCAATAGAAAGATGCATACTCAACTCAACAGAAAGATGCATACTCAAAGACTCGTATGTGAATGTTCATAGCAACTTTAACCACATCAGCTGTCTCCTCATTCCTGGTTTCACTTTCCACAATTTGAGCTACCTACAGTCAACCAAAGTCTGAAAATACTAAACAGAAAATTCTAGAGATAAATGATGCATAACTCTTTAAATATTTTTACTCACCCCAACCCAGGGACTCATGTACTCGAATGAACTTGAACTTCTGATTGTCCTGTCTCTACCTCCTGAGTGTACCATCACACTTGGTTTATGTGATGAGAACTGAACCCAAGGCTTTATGACAGGCAGGCGGTCTACCCCCTAATCTAGATCACCATTCTGTCAATCTGTGTCTAATTTACAAAATAAAGTTTACTGTAAGATGTACAAGTAAAGAAAAAGTATGGAGTAAGGCTTGATGGCACAGGCCTATAATTTAGTTACCTAAAAGGCTGAGGCAGGAGGATCACTTAGTTCAAGGCCTGCCCGCCTGGCTACAGAGTGAATTCAAAGCCAGCCTGCACCACTTAGACTGTGTCGCAAAACAGTAAAAAGAGGTCTGGGCACAGTAGTACTTGCCTAGCACATGCCCCAGGTTCAATTCCTAGTAAACAAAACAGTGAAAACACAGGGTTCCATGCTTGCAGGGTTCCAAGCATCTCCTCAGGGAGCTTGGAAACACACCCTAAGATTGGAGGAGACTACCATAGTTCAAAACTGAAAACTCATTCATTAGTGAAAGCAGAAAAAAAAGATGTAGTTTTTCCATAAAATGGGATACTATCAGCAAGAAAAGAGAAGTACCAACATATATCACAAAAAGGAGTAACCCAGAAACACTCTAAGTAACAAAAGCCAGATGCAGAAGTCTGTGACACATGACTCTGTTTCCATGGAATGTCCAGTAAAGGAAATCTACAGAGAAAGAAATCAGATTAGTGGAGGTTTGGCTGTGGGAACGAGGGCCTGATTTCATCAATCCTTTCCAAAGCGAGAGAACTCAGGGTAACAGACGTTCTCTAACACTATGGTGACAAGAGCACACGCTTATGCATAGCTAAAGGTCACTGCACTGTACATTCACAATGATGATTTGTAGTATGAAAGTATTGCTTAAGATGCCTGAAGAAAAAAAAAAGAACTAGCTGGGAAGGGCAGAGGAGAAAGGATGTGGCAATGTGATGGTAATCAGTGAAGCTGGTGACAAGTGACAGTGGCTGTACTCTGTCTTCCACACTGATGGTGCATGCTGAAATTATAGTCTGTTCGGCTTTTATTTTTGTTTGCTTTGAGACAGGGTCTTACTATGTAGTATTGACTTCCCTGGAACTCGCTATGTAGACCAGGTTAGTCTTAAACTCACAGGGATCCATCCACCTACCTTGCACACATCTCAAACCCCAATACTGAGATTAAAGGCATGTACCACCACACTCAACCTATAACAAAGGTTTTTAAAGTAGGAATTTTATATGTGTATATTAGAGATAGTTTTTAAATCAAAAACAATTTATCCTGATACATGGATTAGGGGCAGTTTTGTTTTTTCATTGTTATTGTGTGTCTGTGGAGGTCAGAGGATAACTCTGTAGATTCTGTTCTCTTCTTCCACCTTTGCTTGGGTTCCAGAGATTGAACTCAGGTTGTCAGGATTGCAAGGCAAGTAATTTATCCAGCTTTCTGACTCAGCTTTTTAAAAAATTAACAAAATTGTACACATTGATTACGTTATCTCTTCATATTTTTGTATTTTCACATATTTCCCCACATATATACATGGATCAGCATTATTACATCATTATATACATAATGATCCATATATATATAAACTTTAAGACAGAGTTTCACATAGCCCTGGTTGGCCTTGAACTTGCTATACAGTCCAGAAACTTTGACCTTCTGATCCTGCCTTCATCACCCAAATGCCAGGATTGCAGATGTGCACTACTGTGACCAGATAGATTATACAGTGCTGAAGGTAGAGCCCAGGGCCTCATGCTTGCTAGGACAGTCCTTTATCAAGGACTACATTGAGCTACATTCCCAGTAATACATTTATATTTCAAGGGAAGGAAATGCACTGCCTGTAAAAACGGATGGTAGACATATGGAATGTCCAGCACAGAAACGTTTGGCCACCGTATTCGCAGATAACTAAATCAGTAATTCTAACTTTGAGAGAGTGTCATAAACTCCCATGAGAAGCTGATAAAAGCTACATATCCTTCTGTCAAAAGCCATAATATAGCCGGGCGTGGTGGCGCACGCCTTTAATCCCAGCACTCGGGAGGCAGAGGCAGGCGGATCTCTGTTAGTTCGAGGCCAGCCTGGTCTACAAAGCGAGTCCAGGACAGCCAAGGATACACAGAGAAACCCTGTCTCGAAAAACCAAAAAAAAAAAAAAGCCATAATATGTAGGATGGAGACTTGAAGACAGTTATATGACAACCTGATGGGATAGTGGCCTCTGGTTCACTTCTGTAAAAGGCAGCAGAATCCCTGTTTGTTGGGAAATTCCTGTTTTGTTCCTTGACCTTTTTTCAAAATTATTATTATTAGATTTATTTTATGTATGAGTGTTTGCCTACAATGTGTATCTGTACACCTCATGCATGTCTGGTGTCTGAGGAGGTCAGAAGAGGGCATCAGTTCTCCCAAAACTGGAATTATGGATGGTTGTGAGTTACTATGCAGGTGCTGGGAATGAAACCCAGGTACCCTGCAAGAACAAGTGCTCTTAAGCACTGAGCCATCTATCCAGCCCCTTGTCCCTTGACTTTTAACTGATCACCTCAGTAACTCCTTTGTGAAGCTCAGTACAAAAAGTCAGCTATGTCCAGAGTCCTAAAGGAGGGTGAGTTCTAAGAGATAAGCAGCAGTCCACTCCACAGCATTCTGCTTTTCTTGGTGTCCAGTCACAAGACTGCAGGGCAGCCTGTCAAGGAACAAGATGATGGCAATGAGAATTCTGTGCAGGTAACCTAACACTCCATCGCTGGCAAACGTACCGGCGGCCTGGAAAGCTGAAAAGCTCAAGAGGCCCAAGAATCAGTGTCTCCCTGACTGGGTTCTAGACATTCAGAAACACCCACCACCACCAACAGAACCTAAGGGAAGGCAACTAGGAAAAAAAAATTCTTCATCCTGCCAATTTTGCCCTACCTAGTTTGAAAGCTGTGAACCCTTAACCTCTTTCCAAAAAATAGGGAGTTTCTCCTGAGAACTGAATTGTTCATTCCCTGGCATTTCTGTGACAGAGGTTAATCTCTTCTCTTCTGGAGCCCCCTGCCTCTCCAACTCTTTCCTATAAATACCATCACCTAGCCACATGGCTGGGGCCAATCTTAAAAGGCTATTCCTGCTCCTTCCTGCAGCAAAAGCAGCACCTTCCTCACATTAGACTGGAGTCTGCTGTTGTGTTCTCTCTAAGCGGCAGCATTTAAGGCCAGTTAGTAACTACTCCCCTGATTAAGGAACTGAGGTGGGGTGGGGTGGGGAGGCTCCCATGGCACTGTTTGCCAACAGTTAACTGAAAGCAATTATCAGATCAGTTAAACCTCCCTAAGAGCTCAGCCACATGTGAAAGAAGGCTAATGACAACTAAGGACCACTTACCAAGAAGCCCCACGGAGCTAAAGAACTCACCCAGCTACAAGAAAACAAAACAAAATACCCAGAACTAAATTACCCACTGGCGACTTTGAAAATGCACCCTTTATTTCAGAACACAGAAACACAACGCTTGTTGAACAGAGACATAAAAAGACTCAAAAACTGCTGGGGGGGGGGGGGGGGAGGTTTAGGAGAAGACACGCTGCAGATGAAGCCCAGGTGAAACCAACTGTCTTCACAAAAGACCTAACCCTGAAGGAAGGGAAGGGCAGAAATCACTGCCCCCTGGGGCACTTACAAAAGACCTCTCAGTTATGGAGCCAGTAGGCTCAGGTACTCAGATTCATGATCACAACTCTTTTGAGGAGTCTCACCCCCAGTTCAACTGTGGAAATGGATTCAGTATGGGATGGTGGGCAAACTCTGAGAAGGGTGGAGGTGGTGGCTGCATAGCAATATGAATGTATGGAATGTACAAATGGCTCGAATGGTGAATTTTATGTCGATTTCACCACAATGAAAAGAGTAAAAAAATAAATAAATAAACAACAGGCTTAAAGAAATAAGAAGTTTGCCCACAGTCACAAAAGTAATTCTACTCCAGGCTGTATACCTAGCCTTAGACCTAACTTCAAAGTCTGGTAGGTCTGTCAGTTTCAAGCATCAAGTGTAGGTGAGGAATCATATCAGACGTATTGGACAGCACAGAGGAAGCAATGAAGAGGAATGAGGCAGAAGTGAGAAGTCTTGGGTGCTGTCCCCCCCACAGCCTGGGAAACAATAGTGACAGCAAATGGTTCAGGGATCAAAGCAGGTTAGAAGGTAGTGGCCCCTACCATTCATCTGTGGCCAGATGGCCTTTTCATTCTGGATCCTTCCCACCTGCCTGCCAGTGCCAGAGATCAAAAGTCAACCTTCTCCAACATTCTGCAACCTGCTTCTTTAATTCCAAGATCAAAGGGAGCCTTTTGTCCAAGTTGTAAAACACAGACCAAGAGGTAGCTAAATGCTGTCTCCTCTGCATTTCCTGTGGGCTGAGGGCCTCCTTTAGAAGGGACTTCTCAGAGAAACACATTAACCAAGGCTTGGTCCAGGCACTCAGTTACTAGGATACAGTAAGTAGTTCCTGCAGAATATGTGCTAGGTGAGGCAACTCAAGGACCCAGACAGAAAATATACCCAACACACACTCTGGAGGGAGCACAAGAATGACAGGTACAAAGCAAGTCCACCCACACAGTACACAGCAAAAGTACCTTCAATGGAAGTATTCGATGCAGAACTTTCCACTTGGAACTTAGAAATTACGAAATCCAAATCCTTAGGGGATTTTTTTTTTGGTTGTTTGTTTTTTTTTGGGGGGGTGGGGGAGGGTTGAGACAGAGTTTCCCTGTGTAGCCCTGGCTGTCCTGGAACTCACTCTGTAGACCAGGCTAGCCTGGAACTCAGAGTTCCACCTACCCCTGCCTCCTGAGTGCTGGGATTGAAGGCTTGTGCTACCACTCCCAATGGAAGTTCCAATCTTAGTGTCATATATGACATGTATACAAAGAACAGACCAAGAAAGTCAAATTCATTTAGCAGGCCACACATGAACTCAATGACTACTGGAATGAGCTGGCCTGATGCTTCCTACTCCAATGCTTCTTTATGAGCTGACTGATGCTCTGAAAGCCCAAAGGAGTCAGAAGCTGCTACCATGTGACTTTAGAGGCAGTGGACCTTCCGGCCTCCTGGTGCAGGACACTTCCATCCTACTGCTCTTCAGCACTGCCTCTATTGGCTCCACGGAACCTTGATGTCAGTCCACTATTCTGCCCTACACAGAATACAAGCCTTCAAATAAACTGACCCAGGAACTGTACTCCTAAGCATATATCCCAGAATACTGAAAACATGGTTACACAAAAATGTACACATAGTTCACAGCAGTATTATTCCAACAGCTAATCCCAATTAGCTGACAAAGGGATAAAGAAGGTGCAGTCTATCCAACAATAGGAGTGGCTTAGCTATTTAAAAGGAAGAATAAAGTACTAGGTAATGCTACAACATGGATGAATTTTGAAAATATTATGGAAAATTAAAGGAGTTAGACATTAACACCACATACTGTAAATTCTCTTTACATGAAACGAGAAAAGGTAAATCCTCAGAGACACTGAAAATTAGTGGTTGCCTGGGACTAGGGGGAGCAAAGTCTGGGAACGATTGGGAATGCTTCCTTTTAGGTTGATGGAAATGTTCTGGAATTAAACAGTGATCCTCTAAATACACCAAAAAAAAAACCAGTGAAGTGTGAACTTTAAAAGAGCTCAGTGTTAGAACTGCTCACTGCCCCTGCAGACAATCTGGGTTTACTTCCTTTTACCCACAAGGCGGCTTACAACATCCAGGTCTGATGATCTCTTCTGGTTCTGTCAGGCACCGGTATGCACAGAGTGAACATATGTGCATGCAGGCAAACACTCCACACACATACAATGTAAAAAGATCTTTTAATAAGAAGGGGCAATTCTGTGGTATTATGGAGATTAAAGACCATAGAGATAAAACTTTAACAGAAGCTGATACAGTGTTTTAGAGGAGATTATAAGGTAAATAGAGTATTATATGCCTACGGATGTACTCAATGGGCATTGCATTTCCCAAGTTCCATAAAATATTCCTAAGAGCAATTTTCCGTAATGAGATAAGAGTGTGTTTCTCAATTCTGACCCAGCCAGATGAATTCTATCCTGTAACTTTATAGGGTGGTCTAAATCAGGGCAGAAGGCGACTCCTGACTTACTTTTCCTATAGCCAGAGAAGTCTTACTTTGCAGATCCAGGAAACACTGTTGTGCTTAGCAGACTTGGGTAGCAACTGCACAACTCTTAGGGAAAAGAGGGTGGGGGGAAAATCCTTGCACTGTATACACACAACTCTAACTTTCAAAGTTAACAGCCTCCCTAAGTCCCCGGCTTGTTCACACGGCCACTGAGTCCACTAGATCAGTTCCTCTTTGCAATACTTGCCTCAGAAGCTGATCCACCCCAAATTAGATCTATATGCCCCACCCAAAATGGCTGTGAAATAGCTTACGTGTAGGAGGGGTTGGGAACAGTACTGACTTCTGTGTAGTAACTGCTTGGCACAAACTAAATTCACATCTACCCGTGACTCTATATACACCTCTGTACAAACTTGCTTCTGGGCCTTTTCAATAAACATGCAGTTTCTTGTGTGCCCTTTAAACTGACCTCTGTATACAACACATTCTCCATTTATATTATCTATATATCTATCCATCCATCCATCTTCTCTATGTAGCCTCGGCTTTACTGGAACTTGATATGTACACCAGACTGGCCTTGAACTCACAGAGATCCACCTGTCTCAGCCCCTCAGGTGCTGCATTTTCCATTTATTGAGACGAGTTTCTGAAACTGGTTTCCACGGTCTGTCAGTACACTAAAAACAAGCTGGCCCCCCCTAATGTGTTGTCCCAGTGGGGTAGGAAGTGAGTGAAGTCAGCCTAATAGAACACTCTATTTCAAAAAAACACAGTAAACAGATTGTAGCTGTGAGCTACAATATGCACCAATTACAAGCACACATCTAGAAGCCGTTGTTCTTATCTGGCTCCAGTCTCATCTTTCATCACTGTTCCCACCCCCACCCCATGTTTCTGGTGTACACATCTCCTTATGTACTCACTGCAGGTTTCCTCAAATGAGAGAAGGTCCATAAGGGTGGGACCAGGACAACTATACACCTAGTTCCCGACACCAACTGGGGCACTCAAATATTTGCTGATTAAAGAAATGCATGCCAGAAATACATATTGCTAACTTATAAACTCTTAAAACTCTGTACAGGGCTGGAATTTCCCAGTACAGTGCTATAAATGCCACCTTATTGAACTCTCTATGGCCAAGAAAAGGGTGTGACTTCCTGTCCTCACATCTGCCTTATTCTGAATGCGGTAAAGGAGAAAAAGGGTTTCAACATACCACTTTTGGGATTTGCCCCACTTCATGATTCAGACTGAAGTCTGAGGCCACAGAAACCAGGTAAAGCTTTGAAACATTTTCCCCCCAAATAGAGCCAGGGATCAAACTCAGGTTCTTGTGTAGGCTCAGCAAGTGCTCTGACAATGAGCAACAGTCCACCAAGTCATGAAATCTTTTACCTGACTTCTGGGTCTATAAACAAGGAAGTTTATTTAAAAAATAATAATAATTACAATAAATCAGAAGTCCAACAGAGTGGAATCCTTTCAGTTAATTAACCTCGCCCTTTTAGAGAAAACCAACACCGAAATAGCTTAAGCAAAAAGTTTCCTTTGGTAGAGTCAAATGTCACAAGCTTTTTCTCTGAGTCTTTCTTGTCATTCACTACCAGGATGAAATTAATGTTATCTTCTGAGGAAGTGATGTTCAGGACCACCCAGGACAATGCACTTTAGATCTCTGTTCTCATTTCTTGGCAAACAGAATTTGAGCCGAACTTCTCTTAGAAAAGCCAGTCCTTCAAAAACTTAATTCTGTGGTTCCATAACAGAAGGCAGCAAGTTGGGACCCACCTTCCAGGCACAGGCTTATCACCTCCACTGTCATCCACAGAGGCTTAATTCTGGTCAGCCTCATGATACTGTGAGCCTTCTTCACCAATAAGAGTTGCAGGGGATGGGAAGGGGGTGCAGACAGGTAGGACCAGAGGTGTTTTTAAACAGTAACGCAGGGGCCATCTCCACTATAAACACAGGACTGTTTGTAAAAGTGTAGATTCCTAAGGCTTACCTAACCCTAAGGTATTGCAATCTTTGAGAGTGAGGCTCAGGCAACTGCATTTTAACATGCCTCCCCACCAACAACCCAAGATTCTCGTGCACAGTGAAGTTTAAGAACCAATCGGATGAAAGCACTTTGGGAGAAACAACGCGTTTTGACAAAAACGGCAGGAGGGAAGGCCCTGAGATGCCCTGGTACAGCAGCAATCAAGTGGGGTGCGTTAGGGGGACAGCTGAGGGTGCAGTTAAGAACACAGCTTAGGCTGGTTCGAAGGGAGATAGCACCCGCAGACTGGTCACGATGATGAGTTATGTTGGGAGAGCTGGGTATGAACGTGAGGAGGAGGAGCGGAGGTAGAAATAACGGGGGACTCTCGGGAGAATCAAGGCCAGGAGGGGAGAATTGGGAAATAGGGGTGGCAAGGGGCGGGAACGAAAGCCGAAATGAGAACCGCAAAGGCACTAGCCGAGGTCTTCCTTCCAAGTGGCACCTCCCCTAAAACTCCAGGCCTTGACAAGCCTAGGTGCCATGCCAAGGGCTAGAGAAAGGGTATTTTGTGAGAGGCCAACCCAGTCAAGGGCAGCCCGCGCAGGGGTTCTGGAGGAGGCTGGGGATCAGGCATGGGGCACCGAAAGGTCCTGGGCTATCCAGGAGATCCCTGGTCCAGCTCCGGTTCCCGGAGTCTCCTTCACTCACCATCGCCGCCGCCATCTTGGATCCACGTGTCGCCGTGATGACGTCAGCGGAAGTGGTGCTTCCGAGGGTACGGACTGTAACTAAAGGGGGTCGCCTTGCTTCAGTTGTTTCTGTAGTCGCAGTAATGAAGAGGTAAAGGAGACTTAATTTCTCCTTGGCAAACTGGTCTTGGCAGTGAGGTCTCTGACTAGGTGAAGAGAAAGTACAGTGTAACTATTGGAGCCATATTAAGTTCTGGCGGACACAGCTCCTCCCCCCTAATCCTTTTGCATTGTGGGTAATGGGGGTGTGTGGAAACATACGGCGTCTCTGGATGCCATCTTTACTATTGGCAGAAAGACCCGTTGCCAGGGTTACCGGAGACCTTAATTGTGAGACAGAGGGTTGGTAAACCCTCTCTGACAGCAGCTGGATTCAGAGTAATTTGTAATTATACGTTTAAATATTCATTTTACTGTTATATATCCTTAGTAATCGACCGCAATACTTAATGAAGGTAGGACTCTGTCTTTACCCTATCTTTTTTGTCAACTTTAAAATGGGGCAGAGATTTCTAGATTATTTTTACAATTGACTTATGTTGAGTATTCACTGATACAATCTTATATAGGAAATATTCAATAAATAATTGTCATTGTATAAATTATGTACATTCCTTCACACATATGATAGGTGCCCCAAACAATACACTTTGTTAAATGAGTGAATAAAAAGCAACGTACTTAGTGAAGAAGACATTTTTAATGTGGACTTCTCCATTCTAACTGGTTTAATGTATGACTTTCAGTAAATCACTTAACCATCTTTTTTTTTATTTTTTATATAGAGACAGGGTTTCTCTATATAACAGCCCCTGGCTGTCCTAGACTCACTTTGTAGACCAGGCTAGCCTGGAACTCACAGAGATCCACCTGCCACTTAACCATCTTAAACTTCAGTTTCCAGTATTGGCTTTAAAAGGGTGTGAGTGGGGGCGACTCTAAGAATCATAATGGAGAAAGACTTCATTTCTATATCACTATAAAGTGTAAACAGAGCCACTGCTATCTTCTTAGATGGACCCAAAAGTTGTTAAAAGAGTAGTAATGAGGTCTGTGAATATAGTTCATTTGGCAGAGTGCCTGCCTAATCCTTAACACCACACAAATGGGGCTTGTTAGAGTATACTTGTAGCCCCAGAACTCAGAAGGTAGAGGCAAGAAAAATTCAAGGTCATCTTGGGATACATGAGACCTTGTCTCAATAAACATCATCGTCATCCTCCAGGTTCAGTGGCTCACAATGATAATCCTTGTACTCAAGATGCTGAGGAAGGAGGGTTATAGTAAGTTCAAGATCAGCCAGAACTATAAAGAGAGCCACTGACTGAAACCACCCTCCCCCCTAAAAAGAAAACTAAGCATTGCTGAGTGCTATAGTTCTTGGTACTGTGCCAAAACAGTTATATTAAGGTTTTTAGTTATCTTGGGGCTGGAGAGATGACTCAGAGGTTAAGAGCACTAACTGATCTTCCAGAGGACCTGGGTTCAATTCCCAGCAACCACATGGCAGCTTACAACTGTCTGTAACTCCAAGATTTGACACCCTCACACAGATATACATGCAGGCAAAGCACGAGTGTACATAAAATAAAAATAAATAAATTTTTAAAAAAGATTTTTATTTATCTCATTTTACATTTTGGCAGGGAACAGCTGAACTCTGACCACCACTGTGGTAGATTCTTTTGCATAAATGTCTACTGACAGGCCTTCTCATCCTTGCATGAGCATACTGGCTCTCCCGTCAAAAGGTGGACTTTTTTCTCTAAGTTACTTGCTTTGACCAATAGAATAAATTACAACTGTTCTCCAGTTCTATGTCTTCTAGGCCTTAAGAGGCTTGGCAGCTTCTGCTTCCTCCCAAGAATATAAATAAGGCTGGATGTCCTGCTGGAGGGCCCCATTAAAGACACAGATCTACTTGATTCCTTGAAGCATTCTAGAAACTCCACCTTCCGGAGATTACACACATGAATGAAGTTAGTTTGTACAGTCCAAACCTAGCAGAGCTACTAAACTAAATATAGAGTTATTTGAATAACCTTATTGACACTGTGTGGAAGAGAAGAAATACTTGGTTGAACCTAGTTGATTTAGTTCTGGGGATGGATGTTATGTATGCCTAAACACAAACCCATAAATGTCTGGGACCACCACAACCATCCCAAAGAGCAGATATATCTCCAAGGGGCAGGGAGCTAGAGAAGCAGGAAGGATTTACTAGAGTCATGCAGTAACACTGAATTGTAGACTTGTGACCAATTCTACTGCAACTTAAATCCTGGAAGTTTCTTGCCACTGTGTCTGCTTAAACAAGGATACTGATGGGGCTGGAGAGATGGCTCAGCAGTTTAGAGCACTGGATGCTCTTCCAGAGGATCAGGGTTGGAGTCCCAGCACCCATATGGCTGCTTAGAATGGTCTGTAACTCCGGTTTCCAGGGGATCTGATGCCCTCTTATGGACTCTGCAGGAAACATGCATGCAAATGATGCATAGCCACACATGCAGCAAAACACCTCTACACATAATGTAAAGGAACATATTTATATATTTATATTGATAAGCAAATGTATATATATATACATATATATATTTGAGACAGGTTTTCTCTGTGTAGCCCTGGCTGTCTTGAAATTCACTCTGTAGACCAGGCTGGCCTCAAATTCAGAGATCTACCTGCCTCTGCCTCCTAAATTCTGGGATTAAAGGCATGTGCTACCACTGCCCAGCTCCAATATTTTATTTATTTATTTTTTTTGGTTTTTTTTTTTTTGGTTTTTCGAGACAGGGTTTCTCTGAATATCTCTGGCTGTCCTGGACTCGCTTTGTAGACCAGGCTGGCCTCGAACTCACAAAGATCCGCCTGCCTCTGCCTCCCAAGTGCTGGGATTAAAGGCGTGCGCCACCACGCCCGGCTCCAATATTTTATTTTTAAATGTTTTTTTACATATATTTATTTTGTGTGTGTGTGTTTGTTTGAGTGTGTACATATCACTACATGCCTTGTTGCACATATAGAATTTAGAGGACAACTTTCAGGAGTCGATCCTCTCCTACCATGTGGGACCCAGGGATTGAACTCAGATCTTGAGGTTTGGCTCTGTGTGTCTTTACTCACTGAAATATCTAATCAGTATTGTAGGCTATACTTCACAGCATGTAGCATCTATTGCTATTACATTATAACCAGCACAAAAATATATGGTCATTTGAAACTCTCATCCTATTCAACACAGTTGCTCAAGTCACTGATGAGTCAAGTTGTGACAGGTCTTATTTCAATTTCATCTTTTCTTGTTTTCTATGCTAAAATAGTTCCTTAATTTCACAATCTGTACCCCAGCTTCCCTAGTTCTGCGATTGCAGGCGTGTGCTGCCATGCCCAGCATTTTCCCTCATATTGCTCATAAATATGAATAAATTCTAAGCCTGTGTTGATCTTGGAACACTGTCCGGAAAGGGTATGGCATCAAGCAAGTTATCATCGAGAATATCTGAAGCTTCTTCAGTGAAAAAACTGGGGAGACACATCCTTTAGAGCAGTGGCTCTCAACCTTCCTAATGCTGTGACCTTTCTATACAGTTCCTCACGTTGTGGTGACCCCGCCAACCATAAAATTATTTTTGTTGCTACTTCATAAGTATAGTTTTGCTACTGTTATGAATCACAATGTAAATGTCTGTGTTTTCTGGTGGTCTTAGGTGATCCCAGTGAAAGGGCCATTTGACCCCCGAGTGGAGTTGTGGCCAACAGGTTAAGGACCACTGCTCTAAGAGCCTGCCCGTTCAAGAGAGAGAACTGGACTCAATAAAGGGGGGCTGTTCCCAAAGGGGTTAATTCTGTGGCACTTTCAGTATTCCAGGAAATTAGCAGCTGAGGCTTTTGCAGTTTATAATCTATACAATATATACACCCCAGGCACAGTAATGCACGTCAAGGCAGAAGAAAGCCCAGCCCATTCTAAGAGAAAGGAGCCCTGGCTTTGGAGGTAAAAGTGGGTGGACAGACCAGGCCGCTATGGTAGCAGTGCTCTAAAATCTACTCAGGGATTTAGGCTCCACCCAGATTTACATCCTTCTTCACTAATCTTCCTCTGGGTCTAGCATGGTAGCTAAAGAAGGCTATTATAACCGGGCGAGGTGGTGCGTGCCTTTAATCCCAGTACTCAGGAGGCAGAGGCAGGCAGATCTCTGTGATTTAGAGGCCAGCCTGGTCTACAAAGCAAGTCCAGGACAGCCAGGGCTACACAGAGAAACCCTGTCTCGAAAAACCAAAACAACAACAACAAAGCTAATATAGGCAGAAGGCTGAGGGGAGGGAGGGATAAACAATAAAGGACAAGAGCCTGCACCAGCTGATGTGTAAAAATGTTACCGAGGGTTCAGGTTAGGAATGTTCCCTACCGCTCCCACTCACAACTCACAACCACCGGTTACTCTAGTTTCAGGGGTGCTTATACCCTCTTCTGACCTCTGTGAGCACTGCACACATGTCACACACACACACATACACACATCTTTTTAAAATATATGTATTTTTAGCCAGGTGTGGCGGCATATTCAGCATTTGGGAGGCAGAGGCAGGATCTCTGTAAGTCTGAGGCCATCCTGGTTTACATAGTGGTTTCTGGGCCAGCCAGGACTACATAGACCTTGCCTCAAAAAACAACCCAGTAATAATAATAATAAATTTGTGATTATAAAATTACATCATTTACCTTTCCCTTTCCATCCTCCAATCCCTTACATGTATCCTCTTGCTCTCAATCAAATTCGTGGCCTCTTTTTCTTTAATTGTTGTTACATATATGTGTTTGTATATGTTCCTAAATATATAACTACAACCTGCTCAATCCATCTAATGTTACTTGTGTGTGTATGTTTTCAGTACCAAATTGACCATTTGGTACTGGATAACCGAGTGGTATGTATGTGCCTTTCCCTGGGAAGACTTTTTCCTAATCTCAGCATTCCTTAGTTGCTGTTAGTTATTTTTCTAGGGTTAAAATTAAATCTTTAAAAAGAAACAAAAGGGCTGAAGAAGTGGCCTACTCATTAAGAGCAAGTACTGCTCTTCCATGTGACCCAAGTTTGATTCCAAGCACGAATGTTAGGCAGCTCACAACTGCCTGGAACTCCCGTTCTAGGGATACAATGCCTGCAGTCCATACAGGCACCCAAATGAACATGGAGAAACCCACACACAGACACAGACACATACATGTGATTAAAAATAAATCTTTTTTTAAGGAGTTTTGAGACAGGATTTCTCTGGATAACAGCCCTGGCTGCCCTGGAACTCTCTGTGTAGACCAGGCTGTCCTTGAACTCACAGAGATCCACCTGCCTCTGCCTCCCGAGTGCTGGGATTAAAGGCATGCACCACCACCCCCAGCAAAAGTAAATCTTTAAAAATAATAAAAAGAAAAAGAAAAGACTCCTGAAGCCAGACAGAGTGGCACATGCTTAGAATTCTAAAACTCAAGAGAAAGGGCCAGGAAGCTCGCTAGTTTGGAGTGCATGGTGCCTTCCAGATGAGCCAGCTGTTTACTGTCTCCTATCTTGAGAGTTGGGGTGTGGGTGAGAGTGGGGTTTCTGAAAACTACTTCATAATTTTTACTTAAAATCATTGACTAGGGCTTAATTTTATATCTGTAATTGCTTTGAGAGGGATAATATGACCTTTGTTCTAGATGATCACATGGCCCTGAAAAAAAAATGTTTTTCTCTAGAAGAAACAGACTGGATATGGAGATAACTATTGGTCACTGTGACCCCTCAAAAGGAAGGAACAACACAGAGTGAAAATTGATAGAACCTCATGTCACAATATCCTATGGTGCCGACAGACACATGATAAAATTGAGGCCCCAGGTACGGGAGTAAGGAGATAGATTCATTCCAAATCACAGGGTAAGATGAACCAAATGCATCTGAACTCAGCCAAGTTAAATAGGCACTTATGCCTTCCCTTCCCTTCTGCCACTTTCCAGGGAATGAAAGCCTACTGTTTTTCTACAGAATATATAACATGAAATGTGTCCCCATATTTTGTGCTTTGTTTAATAGATTTAACTTTTTCTTTTGAGACAGGGTCTCACTATGTAGCCAGGAACTCCATACATAGGCAAACCAGATTGTCCTTGAACTTACAAAGATCCACCTGCCTCTGCCTCCCAAGTGCTGGGACTACACTTATCCTATACTTAATTTTTTAACATCAGCACTATGATTTGAATGTGTCCTTCAAAGCTCATGTGTTGAAAACTTAGTCTCTAAATGCAGCAATGTTTAGAGACCTGACTTTTAAGGGATGATAGAGAGCAAGCTCAACTGGGGAGAATGCCCTCCTAACAAACATGAAATCCTTAGTTCAGTTCCCAGCACTGTGTAAACACATGCTTGCAATCCCAGCACTCCAGAGGTTGAGGCAGGAGGATCAGAAGTTCAAGGTCTGGGCTGGAGAGGTGGCTCAGAGGTTAAGAGCACTGGCTGTTCTTCCCAAGGTCCTGAGTTCAATTTCCAGCAACCACATGGTGGCTCATAGCCATCTACATTGAGATCTGCCTGGACATATATGTAGAGCAAATACTGTATACATAAAAAAATAAATAAATAAATGTTTAAAAAAAAAAAGAAGAAGTTCAAGGTCATCTTCAGCTACAAAGCAAGTTCCAGGATACCCTGGGTTATAGGAACTCCTGTCTCAACCAACAAACACTTGCCCCATGAATGGATTAACAGTTATTGTCAGAGTGAACTATTCTGAGAGTTGGTTCCTGATGAGAGGATTTCTTTGAGCCCTACTGTATCCATTCACCTTCACAGGCACCTTTCTATTTTCAGTAGAACCCTGCTATATGCAGGCCCCTCAGCCTCTGACACCTCTGCCCCTAGGGGTTTTTATTCATTCTGACTCTAGAACTCTTAAGAAATAGATTCCTGTTCTTTACTTAATAGATTCCTGTTCTTTACAAGTTACCCAGCCTCAGTAGTTCTGTTACAGCAATAACAAACAGACTGAAGCAAGTTTAAGTATAGAGTACTGAGTGGAAAGAACAGAGATCCATGTAACTTTCCATCCTACCTTGGTTTTCCCTGTTATTAACACCTTGCATGGGTGGTCAGTTTGTGAATACTAATGAACCAGTAGTGATGTATTACCAACTCAAGTTCATGCATTAGCTCAGGATCCACTCTCCTCCTCCTCTTCCTTCTCTTCTCCTCCTCCTCTTCATTCTCTCCTCCTCCTACTTCTCTTCTTTCTTTTTTTGAGTCACGGTCTTACTATGGAGCTTTGGCTGTCCTGGAACTCACTATGCACACCAGGTTGGCCTTGAATTCATAGGAATCCACTGGCCTCTGTCTCCCAAGTGCTGGGATTACAGGTGTGTGCGACTGCACCTGGCTTTGGGTACAATCTTTGTGCCATTCTTTCAGTGGGTTTTGTCAGAGGCTTAATGGTAAGTAAGTATCCACTGCTACAGTATTGTACAGAATAGTTTGTGGCCCTAAAGATTATTCTGTTTATTCATTCCTTGATCCTTTTTCTCAAATTCTTAGCAACCACTGGTCCAATTACTGTCTCCATGGTTTTTATTTCTTATGATGTCATATATCTGAGATCTATAGTGCATAGTTTTTACAGACTGATATCTCTGCAAACTCCTCCCAACCCTTGATGTTGTGCTGAGGGTGGAACTGAGGACTTTGTGTATGCCAGGCAAAGGCACGACCACTGAGATCCACCCCTAGAACGAGCTTGGCTTCCTTCTCATGGAAACTGCCTCTAAGACTCTCCCCTCTCTTTCCATGGATTAATATCTGATTTATTTTGGGGGTTAATATTCTATTATAGAAATTTCTTTATTCCCCTCTGAAAGGCCATCTGCTTGCCTCTGGTAATGATCAGTAAAGCTGTTCTGACTGTCTTGTGTAGACTTTTGTTTGAACACACACCTTCAACTCATATGCAAAACACCAGGAGACTCAACTGGTGGGCCATACAGTTAAGAAATTGTTTAGTTTTGTAAAAGAATTGTTGGGTTGTCTTCCCAAGTGATTGGGGGGGTCCTGAGTTCCTGCAGTGCTGAGCAACAGTGCCCTGTAGCAGGGTTTGGTGTTGTCAGAATTTGGAGTCTTATTCTAAGTGTGTTCTTGTCATTCTACTTTTCATCTCCCCAATGACACAAGATGTGGGACATCTTTCTCATGTCTACCTGCTGTCTGTGTGCCTTTGCTGAGGTACCTTTTCCAGTCTTGCTTATTTTGAAATCGAGTTGTTTTCTTATTATTGAGTCATGAGAACTCTGTGAATTTTAGATAGTAGTCCTCCATTAGATAAATATTTTGAAAGCATATTATTCAAGATTAGGATTTATCTGTCTCCCTTCTTCTCTTTAGCCCAGGCTGGCCTGAAACTTGCTATACAGCCCAGGCTGGCCTGGAATTCATAGCAATCCTCCTGCCTCTGCCTTGAGGTTCTGGAGTTACAAGAATTTTTGTTTTATAGACAAGGTCAATGAGTCAGTTTCTTCTTTCATATTATTTTATCTAACACTGGCTCATCCCTCTGATTACAGAAAATACAGATGAAAGTAGGGCGGCAGATACCAAGAGCATAGACCATGAAAGAAAAATTATTCTGAGGCAGGAGGATTTCTTGAGTCAGGAAACTTGAGATCAGCCTGAGCAATGTAGTAAGACCTTGCCTGAAAAAAAAAATGAGGGAGGGGTGTTAAATAAAGTTCTTGTTGTGCAGGCCCGATGGCCGGAGTTAATCTAGTTAAGATCCCCAGAATCCACGTGAAAAGATGAGCGTGAGCCAGGGGTGGTGGGCACGCCTCTACCCCAGGGTAGCAGAGGCAGGCAGATCTCTGAGTTTGAAGCCAACCTGGTCTACACAGTGAGACTCTGTCCTACACCTCCCACCCCCCAAGAAAGCAGCTGGGCGCAAGTAGTGG
Organism: Lophiomys imhausi; assembly: GCA_907164525.1. Classification (NCBI taxonomy): domain Eukaryota; kingdom Metazoa; phylum Chordata; class Mammalia; order Rodentia; family Muridae; genus Lophiomys; species Lophiomys imhausi. The sequence goes on from CAJQZJ010001061.1 coordinate 1,118,352, forward strand.
AAGTATTAGTAGTCCCAGCACACCCCTAAACGGAAGCAGAAATCAGAGAATCTGTAGGAGCTTTGAGGGCTGCTAGCCTGGCACACACCGATGAAAACATCAAGACACTCTGTCTCAAACAAGGTCTAAGATGGAAAGGTGAGGACCTATGCCTGAGGTTGTCCTCTGACCTCCATATGTGTGCTGCTGTGCCTTTTAAAGATGTTATTTCATGGGCATGTGCATTTTGCCTGAATGTAGGTGTACCATGTACATGCCGTCCTTGAGGAGGCCAGAAAAGAACATCCAATTCTCTGGAACTGCTTACAGACAGCTGTGACTGGAAACCTAAACCAGGTCTTCCGCAAGTGTTCTTAACCGCTGAGCCTTCTGTATAGTCCCCAACATATGTTTCCATAAATTGTACTTCATTATAATTAAAAGCTGAGACTGGTAAGATGGCTCAGTAGACAAAGGTGTTTGCCACCAAGCCTGAGTTCAGCCCTGGAGCCCACATAGTGGAAGGACAAGACCAGCTCCTACAAGTTGTCCTCTGACCTTTCCATGAGTTCTATGGCACATGCCATCCCCAACCCCACAGTAAATAATAAACAAAGTTTAAAAATTAAAAACTGCCGGGCGGTGGTGGCGCACACCTTTAATCCCAGCACTTGGGAGGCAGAGGCAGGCGGATCTCTGTGAGTTCAAGGCCAGCCTGGTCTACAAAGGGAGTCCAGGACAGCCAGAGATACACAGAGAAACCCTGTCTCGAAAAACCAAAAAAAAAAAAATGTAAAAACTGGCCAGCTGTGGTAGCACACACCTTCCCTCTGGGCCCTTGGGAGGCAGAGGCAGGAGGATCAGGAGTTTGAGACCAGCTTGGGCTACATAGTGAGACTATGTCTCAAAAAAAAAAAAAAAACCCAGTAATTTAAAATTTTGCAAAGGGCAAATTGTTAAGAAAATGATGCCAGGCCTATTTTTGTTAGCCATTACCATAATATTTATGTAACAAAACAACCCTGGAAAGCAAAAGCTTATGATAATTAGTTTTCTTTCACATATCTGAAGACTAGTTGGGGTTCAGCTAGCCTAGGCTGGGCTCAGCTACATTTGATGCCAACCTGAAGGCTGGTCCAGATTTATTCCTGTCACTCATTTTCCTTGGGCTACACTCTAACCAGGAAAGAAGGCTGGAGGGTAAGACCAGAAACAATGTTCTAAACTTCTGTTTCCTTCACCTTTGCTAATGTTCCATTGGCCAAAACCAAATCTCGTGGCCAAGTTCAACATCAGTGGGGCAAGGATGGGTTCCTGTTCGTTACTAAATAGAAACAGAACAGATTTCTATTGCAAGAGAGCAATTAGTTTGGTTACAAACCAGATAAATTTTGATGTGTGTGTGTGTTCTGAATTATAAGTATAAAATATACATGTAAACATATATGTACATGCTTATATGTATGCATATATATTATAGGCGATTTTGGTTTTAGATTTTGTCCATGGTTCCTGTTTCATAACTCCCTCCTCAAGTCAGGGTATAAAAGTTAAAAATATGTCTTCTCTAAGTAGGTCATAGAAACCCTTATCATTCCCCTGACTTTCTGTATGGGAAGCTGGCCATAAAGACCACTGTCATGTAGTATGTAATAAGGGTCTCCTCACTCCAGTGGGAACCTAACCCATAGCCTGAATGTGGGAAAGCTACACAGGGAGGGGGAAAAAAAAGTCTTACTAACACAGGCCTTGCTGGGCTTTCCCACCCAGTTTATTAGCAATCACACCTAGGCAATAAAGTCTCTATAAAACTCTGAAGGACAGGGTTCAGAGAGCTTCCAGAGAGCTGGATACGTGGAGATTTCTGCAGAGTGGCCAGTCTGAAGAGGAAATGGAAGTGCCACGTGGCCCCTTTCCCAGTGTGCATTTGGTCATCTTTTCCTTTGTTGCTCCCTTTATGATAAAACAGTAAAACCCCATTCTCTCCTCGAATTCCCTGAGCAACTTGAGCAAATTAATTAAAGCTAAGGAGGGAGCCGTGTGGAGCCTGGCTGCTAGGCAGCCTATCAGAGCCTGGACAAAACCTGAAGCTTTCATCATGTGGAGCAGAGGAAGTCATGAGGACTGAGCCCCCAACCTGTGGATCTGATAACCTCCAAGTAGCCAAGGTTAGAATCCAGTTGGATGAAAGGATACCCCACCCAGTGGGTGACCTGGCTGCAGGGTGGTTGCTAGGGAGCAATCTCTGCACCTGTTAGGGTTACAGAAATGTTGGTTGTAGTGTGAAAACAGGAAGAATAGTCACTTTGTTTCTCTGTTTAGAATGTAGATTAAAACCCAGCTAGCCTTAGTCGCCACTGTTCTTAGCTTCAGTTCTTAAGATTAGACCCATGAGGGATGAAGAGATAGGCCAGTGGATAAGAGCACTGGCTGCTCCTCCAGAGGACCTAAGTTTAATTCCCAGCACCCACATGGCAGCTCACAACTGTCTATAATTCCTGTTCCAGGGGATCCGACACCCTCACAGACATACATGGAGCCAAAATACCTGTACATAAAAATAAATTATTTTTAAAAATAGATTAGACCCACAAACTACTGAGGGATATAGCCTGATTTCAGCAAGTTCAGGGTTCTGTGTGACCCTAGGGGATGCTAGGATGTAGATCTCTTGGGAGATGCAGTAATACAGAAGTGTCATTGCGCTCTGTCCCATTGTCACCATCCACCGTCTTCCCCACCACGACAAAAGCTAATTGCCAAGAACGTTTAGCTGAGGTGATATGCAGACAGTGTCTGCCACCTTCTTGTCCCCTCTGCTTGCCCTCTGCCACTAAGAGTGTCCCTTCTCAGCAGTTCCACCTTCAGACCCAAGAGCTGCAGTGATGAAGACCATCTTAGCAATAACCATGCCGGCCACAGAAAGTGGCCACTGTCCCTGAGGGAGGTCTACATGTATCACTATGACTTAACAGGAGAGAAATCACATGTGGTGTCCCAACACCCCCGGCTTCTGGGAGGGAAAGCCATACAGCATCCAAGCACCAGTGTGTTAGGCAGAGTAATGGCCCCTCAAAGGCATGTGTGTGAATCCCCAGATGCTGAGAAAAATGCTGCCTTGGCAAAGGGGACTTTGTGAATCTGACCAAGGATCATGAAGAGAAAGGATTATTCTGGTTTATTTAGGTGAGTCCACTGTAATTACTTTAAGGAGGATGCCGTAGATGAAGAATTGGGAGACCAGACGAAAGAAGCAGAGCTTGGAGTGGTGCGCAGAAACACAAATCAAGGGAGATGGAAACCAGAAAAGGAAGAAATTCCCACTCCCTTTGAATCTCCAGGAGCTGAACAACCCTGCCAGCTCATTTCACACTCACACCTTCCCCATGGTGAGATGACAATCACGTGCTGTTTGAAGCCACCCAAAAGCTTGTGGAGATTTATTACCAGAGCAAAGGGACGCTGACACAGCCAGCAAGTATCTTAGGATGGTTAGAAAACCCTCAGCATTGCATCTAACCTTTCCCTTTCTTTTGCATAGGTATATTGTGTATGCATGTTTGTGTGTATAGAGGTGCACATGTGTGTACATGTATGCAGAGGTCAGAGGATAACCTCAGGTGACATTCTCCAGAATGCCACCCATCTCCTTTGACATGAGTCTCTCATTGACCTGGAACTCACTAACTAGGCCCAGGCACACTCTGGTCTCCACTCCCCTCACAGGGATGACAAACACATAACACCGCACCTAGCACTTTTGTATGGATTCTGGGGATTGAACTCAGGTCCCTGTGGTTGCAGGGCAAGCATGTTACTGACTGAGCCATCTCCCCACCTGGATTCTCTCTTTTCTTCACACTTCTGGCCTCTGGGAAAGTCCTTCTATCTGATATGTCACACAGCAAGAAGGCAGATAGACATTTGGGAACAGAGAAGCTGACCTTTAGGAAGGCCTTTGACATTCATCTCTTTTATTTAAATACATTTTAACAGTTCCTCTCTTAAACCACAGCTGTAGATTGACTTCAGCCATCCAGGCAAATGAGAAATACCAATGTGGGGCCCTGAGAATGGCAGATTGCAGATGACTAGAGTCAAAAAGAGATTGGGAGGTCCACCCCACCCACTCGACAGCTGGAGAATCTTTGGCTGGAGTGTATGTGGAGTGGGCCCAGCAGGTTGAGCGTGTCCCAGGTACTGCTGGGGCTCCTGGTTCTGCTCATGTCTTGTCCCCCATCAAGGCTGCTGCTGATATTGGCTCTCGGTGGCCGTGTAGAAGTCATCCAGCACACTCTGGATGTATTCAAAGGTGGGCCGTTCCTCTGGGCGGTTCTTCCAGCAGCGGGTCATGATACTATAGAGCTCTTCTGGGCAGTTCTCTGGTCGAGGCATACGATAGCCATGTTCTAGTGCCCGAATCACCTCTGGGTTTGACATGCCTGAGAAAGAGGTGTGGAATTAAGTGAGTGTGTGTGGTGTGTGTGTGTGGCAAATGGAGCTGCAGTTACCACCTGACTATGTGGGGAAGATACAGAAACCAACTGTCCAGTTGCTGAGTTTGTCCAGCCACAGAGCCACACCACACCTCTTTTTTTTTTTAGGTTTTTTGAGACAGGGTTTTTCTGTGTATCCATGACTGTCCTGGACTCACTTTGTAGACCAGGCTGGCCATGAACTCACAGAGATCTGCCTGCCTCTGCCTCCCGAGTGCTGGGATTAAAGGTGTGCGCCACAATGCCCGGCCCACACCTTTTGTTGTTGTTGTTGTTGGTTTTGTTTTTCAAGACAGGGTTTCTCTGTGTAATCCTGGGTGTCCTGGAGCTCACTATGTAGACCAGGCTGGCCTTAAGCTCACCCGTCTCTGCTTCTGCCTCTGCTAGGATTAAAGGTATTGGCCACCTTTCCTGGCTGTCCATTATTTTTGTTAATTGCAGTCTCAGGCATCCAAATGGATATAGGTTGTATAATCCACTGCCTGGATTTTGCTAGTTTACCCACAAAACAAGTGGCCAGACTCAAGGTCAGTCTGATAGGAACACTTCCTTATTCTATCTAAGTTTACATTGGTTATCCGTAAAACCAACCATGAAATAAATACCTATGACCACCAGCATTAACTTGGGTGGGGAAGGGCTGAAGAGATGGTTCAGTGATTAAGAGCAAAAACAAAACAAAACAAACTTAAATGTCTTAGTTGGGCATCTATATATCACCTCACACGAATCAATCCAAATCCCCAGAGATCCTTCACTGCCAGACATCCATCCTTAAGTCTCTTTGCTTCTTCTGAAATGTGGCCAGTTCATCAGCTTATCTCTGTTGCAGGTGCCACCATCCTGTCCCCAGCTGCCCATGTGCCACCTTGTACCACATAGCCTTATCCATTCCCACTGAACCAAAGTCTGCACCCTCAGGTTGATTTATTCTTTTTATTTGATGTGTATGAGTATTTTGCCTCCATGTATATATGTGCACATATACACCATGTGTGTACTGATGCCCTAAAAGGTCAGAATAGGACATCAGATCCCCTAGAACTGGAGTGACTGATGATTGTGAGCTGCCGAGCTGCCATGTGAGTTCTGGGAACTGGACCCCCATCCTCTGCAAGAGTGGCAAATACTCCTTAACCTCTGATACATCTCTCCAGCCTCAAGCATAGATCTCTTAAAAACAGAGAGCATCCAGATGTGATGGTCAGTACAGCTTTACTCCCAGAACTTGGAAGGCAGAGCCAGATGGGTTTCTGGGACTTCAAGGCCAGTCTGGTCTACATAGCAAGTTCCAGGCCAACCAGGGCTACAGAGTATGACCATGCCATGTTATGGCTACCTAGACACTTCAGTGAACACCCACATTCATCACCACCCCCAGGCCCTGCCAGTTCTGGCCTCTCCAGATCTTCTCACCTACGTTCTGCTCAAATAGCTGAGGTCTGATTGCTTGGGTACAATAAGGTATGGGAAAGAAGAAACAGGCAAAGAACCCCTTATATGCAGGCTGAGTGGGTGTCTGGTGGGTGGTGGTGTCTATGATTGAAATGAGGAAGGTGAAGAGGGGTTGGGGTAAGATCAAGAGTTGAGTTTACTAGACATGCTGACAAGACAGACCATTGCCAGGTTGGGCTCTAGACACACCCCTAAACCCATGTCCCTTTCCGAACCTGGATAAGGTATCCGGCCATAGGTGACAATTTCCATCAGCAGGATACCAAAGGACCAGACATCTGACTTGATGGTGAAGGAACCAAAGTTGATAGCTTCAGGAGCTGTCCACTTGATGGGGAACTTGGCTCCTGCAGGGTTCGACAGAGCAGAGCCAGGGTGAGTCTGGGGACCAGTAAGGGCTGGGGTTCTGCTAGGGTGAGGGGAATCAGGACTGGGGCACCTGTTGCCCCTACAGTGATGTCCTTGCAATGTGTTCCCCCCAGATCCCATAGTATCAAGGGACATCTGTCTTGAGGATAGACAGCTGAAGCAAGGAGGAGTGGACATGTGGATATAATGTAGGAGCTCACTCTGGGGCCACATCCTTAATTTTGGTTGATGCCTGTTTAATTATAACTCTGAGAAGTGGAGTCCTGGGGAAAGAGTTTTGTTTCTTAACAAACCCAGTTTTGATACTAGAATTTTTTGTTTAATCCCGGGTGTGGGGCTACTTCAGTTAGTCCACAGGTGTAAACTGTTAATTGTGAGCTAGCAGGGGTGTGGCTTAGCCAGCAGCAGCATCTAAATTCTGAGGACTCAGGAGAGGGTATAAAAAACCACAGCCCCAAGAAGTAGGGGACTCTAAAGAAGGAAGATGTTGCTGCTCTCCGTGTTGCTGGTGCTTCCCCCAAACTGCTGCTGGTTCTTCCTGCTGCTGTATTTCCTGGTTTGCTGTTGCTGGTTGACTGGACTGCTGAATATCCTGACTACTGAGTTTGGTATTGCACCTAAAAAGAACCCGATAATCCTAATCAGCAGGAAGTAGCTCAAAGAGAACTCGGTCCCTTTTCTCGTTAATCTTCTTTCTCTCCCACCTAGTGTTGGGGGTTGGAAGGAACAAGGGTTGGAAGGGAGGAAGAGATATTAAGTGTGGTAAAAATTAGTTAGAGTACATATTAAAGAAAAATAATAAAAGCTGTTTTCAATAGAGTTGTAGAGATCTCTGGTGATGGAGGAGTTTGGCGGGGCGGGGGGGGGAGCTTGAGTCCAGTTCACAGCTAATCCCTCAGTCCATCCAAGCCCCAGGCATGGGGTGCAGGAGAGGACTTCAGCTGTTGCCTGAGGTTTGCCTGAGTCACTGAGCGTCTCTCCCTGCTCCTCCCTCTCACCCTCTAGCATGGATTTGAATAGCCATTTGTGGGTTATTTGTCCTCATTACACTCTGATTGGTGAACATGGTCTATAGGACCCGCTATATATAACTGTTATAACTGCTCCTTAATTTAGGATTATGCTCTGATAATGTAATGTAATGTAAAAACCCACTGTAATGGAAAAGCCAGAAGTCAAAAATGCCTCAAACTCTTAGTTACTGAACATTGTGGTTCAGCAACTTCACACCATGTCTTCTTTGTTGTTTCTTCCGGTGATCTCTTGGCTAAATCAGAGGTAGCTCACTGCTCAGGCTCAGCATCATGAGGGAGAACAGAACCTCACTAGACTTGGAAGATCAAAATCCAAAGACAGCACATTCATTCATTCATTCATTCATTCATTCATTCATTTTTATGAGACAGGCTCTCACACAGCTTAGGATGGCCTCAATTTACTACATACCCTAGATAGAATGGCTTTGAACTCCTGATCCTTCTGCCTCTGCCTCCCTAGTGCCAATTTTGGAGACATGTGCCATCCCCCCATACACCTTTGCATCATCTTTTTTTTTCAATGCAACTATTTCTGCACCATCAAAATGTTGAAAAATCACAATTGTTGGAGATGAATGGCCTGACTCTCAACCACTCTCTGCTGCCACCTGCTGTCCATTCCTTACCATAGCTGGCAGAGCACATGTCACAGGGCTGTGGGGTGGAAGGAGCTAGAAGGCTGCATGCATTCCACTTCAAATACTTCTGCAGGGCATTGGTTTCATGGCCAGAGTGGTCCTGTAGGCTGAGATGCTAAACCACCGCCTTCAATGGTTTAATGTCCACAAGGCACACATCACCCTAAGCACCCATAAGCATGGGAGCTTTTCAAAGCTGGACATAAACCTGACTGGCTTCATCACGCAAGTGGCAATGCCAGGGGAAGACCAGGACTCAGGGATGGAACTGAGGACACTCAGCCCTGGACTCTTGCTACAGTCCAAACTGCCACGGTGACTCGGAAAGACGCCAGGGTCACCGTCAACACCAGCAACTGAGGTCTTCCCCTTGTTCCTTTCCCCTCTTCACCTCAGGACTCTGTGACATGATGCTAATTTGAATTAGTGCTCTCTATCTTTGCAACTTCCCAGCAGCAGTAATGACACACCATCCAGGTCCGGTCTGTTCTCTAACTTACTTTCTAAGTGGCTGTGATAGAAGATAGTGAAGGTCCTACCTCAGGCCCCAGCACCTAAGGCAAACCCTTCTGTGTGATGGAAACGCTTGTGCTTTTAAGTGTCCCATAAAACAAATTTAAAAACCACATACTGAGCTACTGCTAAGTAAGAGACCATCTGTATGTTCTTCAGAATTTGGTGAGGCTTGCATTATGGCTGTGCACATGACTAAGTATTGAAAATCTCTCAGCCCTAAATGAGACATCCACCTCACGCCCCCTCCTTCCAAGGCTCAGAGATCACCCAGGAAGAGGCAGTAGAAAGATTCTCTGGCCATAGACAGTGGAGGACTGCTGTAAAACAGGGTTTTCTGGATTACAGGGCCATAGCACACAAGACCTCAGAGCAGCCATGACCAAGAAGATGGCCAATGAAATCCAGCCCCTGGCTGAGCAGCTGTTGGCCGTTAGTGGTTGCTGGGGGTGGGAGAGTTAGTTTTTGTCAGGGTGTGTGCAGAGGCCAGAGAACAACCACCAGGAGTCAGTTCTCTCCTCCCACCATGTGGGAGTGGAAAGTGAACTTGGGCCTAGCAGCAGGTGTTTTCACGCAGTTACTCTGCTACTCCATTTCTTTTTCTTTCTTTCTTTTTTTAAAGGTTTTTAGAGACAGCGTTTCTCTGTGTAACAGCCCTGGCTGTCCTGGACTCACTTTGTAGACCAGGCTGGCCTCGAACTCACAGAGATCCAACCGCCTCTGCTTTCCCCAAGTGCTGGAATTAAAGCATTTCTATTTAAAAACTGATATTTTAAAACAATTTATTTTATGTGTAAGGGCGTTTTGCCTGCATGTATGTATGTGCTTGTCTGGTTCTCAGTGTTCAAAAGGGTGTTGGATCCTATGGGACTGGCGTTTTAGATGATTGTGAGCCACCGTGGAGGTGCTAGGACCCAGGTCCTCTGCAGAAGCCGCAAGTGCTCTTAACCCCTGAGCCATCTTTCCAGCCCCTCCTTTCTTTTCGAGGGATAGGGTCTTCACCTCTCAGGTTGGCTCTAGCTCATGGTAATCCTCAGCCTCCTGAGTGCTGGGATTTACAGCCCTAATGCTAAGTCAGCCATTTCCTTTGTTTCATCCTTTTGTGTGGTACTAAGGCTTGAACCCAGAGTTTTGAGCATGCTTGGTAGGCACACACTCTACCACTGAGGCACCCCCCTCCCCGCCAGTCTTATGTCAGGAGACTTTTCTCCATGTCCCACTTCTTCTCTACAGAGTTAAATTATATATCCAACTTTTCATTTTAGTTTTGGTGCTTAGTTTAAGCATTATCAAGTCATGACAGAAATCAAATGGTGTGTGTGTGTGTGTGTGTGTGTGTGTGTGTGTGTGTTCTGGTACTGGAGACCGAGCCTAGTACAATACACATGCTAGGCAAGCACTCGGCCACAGACCTACACAAGACCTTTACTTCTTATTTTGAGACAGGGTCAGTAATTTGTCATGTGATCAGTCTCCAGAGTAGCCTGGACTAGAAGCTTACATCTGTGACCCAGCTAAAATGTACAGATATTTAAGGTCTAGCTTGATGCACTGTAGCTGAGTAATCCAGTGATCATCATCAGATCTAAGTAGAGAACATTTGCAGTCTTTCAGGAGGCTCCTTCTAGCTGCTCCTGGGCAATACCTCCCTGCTCCAGTACACTTCCCCCCTTCACAGCTTTGTTGGTATAAGTGAATTTTACAGCTTTAATGAGATATAATTCACAGGCCATAAAATCCACACATTTGAAGTGTGTACTCCACACAAAAATCCAATGATTTTTTTTTTGGTTTTGTTTTGTTTTGTTTTTTGAGACAGGGTTTCTTTATGTAGCCCTGGCTGTCCTGGGACTTGCTTTGTAGACTAGGCTAGCCTCGAAACTCAGAGATCCATCTGCCTCTGCCTCCCAAGTTCTGGGCTTAAAGATGTACACCACCACTGCCTGGCTTCCAATGACTTTTATAATAGCTTAAGAGTTGTAAGGTGTAGAATATTTTTCATCACATGTAATCCAGTCCTATCCCTATCACTCAGAATCCCTTACTTGAGTTCCCTACCCCCCCCCACCCACCAAGCCCTAGGTAACCAATGCTCTACTCTTGGCCTCCACAACTGTCTCTGTCTCTCACCTGGGAATTTCATATCAAGAGTAACAGATTCCTGTATGTGTGCTAAGTAGAGCATAGTATGTTCCCAAGACTGTGTGTGTTGCAGCGCCTCTCAACACTTCATTCCGTTCTATCACGAACAGTGTTCTGTGGTGTGGGTACTCCACATTTTCTCCATCTGTTCATCAGCTGATGGGTGTCAGGGTGTTTCAGTTTGGGGCTATTATGAAGAACACTGTGAACTTCATACATGACCTTTGCCTGTCTTTGGATTCCATGTATGTGGAACTTTCTTGTATGTACTCTGTTTAGATTCACTTCTTTCATTTGGATGTCTCGCCTCCCCTTTAGCTGCACATGGCATTGGGGTGACGGGGATAGAACTTATGACTTTCCATGTTAGACAGACCTCTACCACTGAGTGCCATCTCCAGCCCCCAGTGTGGGGAACACAGTTGATATGCACACCCTGTCTGTGGACATTGTGATTGTTCTGTTCCTGTCTCTTGGGCATAAAGTTCCTCTACTTTTCACTGCTACCTGTACTTGCTGAAGTCTTCATATCAATCTGATCTGAAATGTTCTTCTTCAAGTCTTGTGTGACATTAACATTGTCAACGTGACAGGATCTAGAATTGCCTAGGAGACCAACCCCTGGGTGTGTCTGTGAAGGGCTTTCTGCAGAGGGTTAATTGAGATAGGAAGACTCATCCTGCCATTCCGTGGGCTGTGGACCACGTGAACAAGAAAGCAAGCTGAACACCAGCTTTCCTTTGTTTGTCCCCTGACTGGATACAATGTTACCAATTGTATACTCTTGTTGCTATGACTTCTCCACCAGGAGGGACGTACTGTCCCCTCTAACTATAAGCTAAATTAAAGCCTTCCTTAAGTAGCCTTTGTTGGGTGTTTTGTCAACTAAAGCACTGTGCAGAGGGACCCTGCCAATATTGATGCAACAGTTAGTCTAGGACAGATCTGTGCCCTGCCCAGTCTCTCTCACAGGTGTCCACTCTCACGGCCCTTCCAGGAGGGCGGCGTTCCTACCTTCCCGAGCTGTGTACTCATTGTCCTCGATGATCCGCGCCAGGCCAAAGTCAGCAATTTTACACACTAGTGACGCAGACACCAAGATGTTGGCAGCCCGGAGGTCCCGGTGGATGTAGTTCCTCTGTTCAATGAAGGCCATGCCCTCTGAAATCTGTACCCAGAAGAGACAGCATCATCCTCACATGTTAAAGCCACACACACTCTACCCCTAGAAAACTGGGAAAGGTTTTCATCAGGCCCCCATTTTTTTCCTGGGTTCTGACTGACACTGCTCTGCCTGCCAGTCCAGGCTGGGGGCAACTCAAGGCCTGGTACAGTCTGTGAGCTTCTTCACAACACCAAAACTTTTGGAGAACTCTTTGAAGTGTCCTCAAGGAACAAGCTATGTAAATGTTTCTCCAGGACCCTCTGCCCCATGTGCACGGTTCCAGGAAGAGCTTTTGCCCCTCTCACCCCCATCCTCCCTTCTGGGGACAATCCCACCTCAGAATATGCTCCCCTCACTCTTATGCCCTCCAAATCCTCAAGCCTGGAAAGTTCACTTGCTCATCCAACAAAAATCCTCAGACTGTCTCTGAGTGCCTGCCAGTCCTTTGAAAAGGAGCTAGGCTCAGCCATTGCAGGCGTGAATACCACAGAGAAAAGGCGAGACAGGGTACCAGATGGAAGTGCAGAAGGTTGCACTGGATGGTCGTGGAAAGTGCTTGGGGGAAGTGGCATTTAGCAGAGAATGGAATGACTACAGTAATAAGTGTGTTGAGTAAGGACATTTGGGCCAGGGAAAATACCAGGTGCAAGGGTGGGAGGGTGAATGCTCTTAAAACTGCATGGGACCAGGTAGCTGAACAGAAGATGGGAAAGCTGAACTTGAAAAGGGCAAACATCCCCGAAGGTAGGAGAGGAATTTTATTCTGAGCAAGAAGAATGATAATGACAGACTTCAAGCAGCCCTTCATAGTTAGATGCATAGTTAAGGACCACTGTGGCTTCCAAGACAGTATGAAGAATTCTTATTCTGGAAGCTTCTGATAGAAAGACACATGATTGTGACTTAGAAATTTTCTTACTTACAAAGGTTAGGACAAAAGAGATGGAAGATGAAGCCCTGTTGCCCGGAAAGCATCATGTACAGTTTACAAAACTACCTTGGTAGACTCATCATGATCCATTTTACAGAGATACGTGTCCTGAACGTCAGCTTCAAACCAGGCTGACTCTAGACAGTCCAGAACTTCAGAACTCTTGAGGCTTGCACCCGGATATTATCAGATGAGGTTAACTGGGGAACCCGGGTTGGCAGTCTGATCAGACAGACCTAAACTCAAAGCCTGAGAAGACCAGATAGTCCAATTGCAAAGAATGAACACCAGGGGGCGTCAGAGGCATGGAAACAGGTCCTGCCTTCGGAATGAAATCTCAAGCCTGATTTTGTCTGGACTAGAGGTTGTAGTGGAGTGAGCCGGGGTCTGAAGAGGTTGGGGAATTTATAGGGCATTCTTAGAAGAGCAGTTTGCAAAGTTATTAGGAAGATACTGCAGCCTACTTATTATGAACGGATAAACACGCAGCATTGTTTTTGTTTTTTTACCATGGGCTTGGGGAGGTAATATTTCTCTTTCCACAGGAAGGAAATTGAACACCCAGAGAAGGAAATAACCAGCCTGTAGTTGCATAGCATTTCAGTTCCAGACCCAGGGCTGTGAGCTATGGCTTTGCAGAGCCCACTCACCCACGACTCTTACCTATCCTCTGTGCCAGTGCTTTCCCACTGGCTGACACTCATATGTCGCAGGTTCTTACGTGTGCTCAATGGGAAAGGTATGTTAACTCCACCTGGGAGGCAATGGAGCATCATGGCTTAGGGACTCCAGAGCTGGACCAGTTCGACTTGATCCCCAAGCTCTGTGACCTCAAGCCTGTCTCCCAGGGCTCATAGGGAGATTAACCTCTAAGCCTGTGCCACGGATGAGGACAGTGTCTACCATACAGTATTCACTTCAGAGGTGGCTAGTAATGCCATCAGAGTGGCCAAGTGCCTTGCTTAGAGCCCCACTGGCAGAGGTGGCACTAACACAAACACCCTACATGTCACTCAAACCCTACACTTGCAGAATGCTGCTTCTCAAATGTTTGTCAACATTGTAAGGATAGGTGAACAGGTCTCAGGTGCCCTTGGGACTTGATGGCAATGAGCCGATGAGGTTTCAAACCCACCAGGCAGGTCGCCAGATACTAGAACTTGGGTCTGCTTCAAAAGCATCAGGGAATCCCAGGGCTCGTGTGTGTGTGTGTGTGTGTGTGTGTGTGTGTGTGTGTGTGTGTGTATGTGTGTGTGTTTGTATCCAGCGTGGTGGCGCACGCCTTTAATCTCAGCACTTGGGAGGCAGAGGCAGGTGGATCTCTGAGTTTGAGACCAGCCTGGTCTATAAAGTGAGTTCCAGGACAGCCAGAGCTGTTACACAGAGAAACCCTGTCTTGAAAAACCAGAAATAAATAAATAAATAGTGCTCTTAACCACTGAATCCTCTGTTCAGCCCAGGAATAACTCTCTTAAGACACATTTTAAAAATCTATTCTATAAAATTTTATTTCACCAATAAAGATGGGGCTAAAAGCAGGCCTGAAACTTGCAAGCTACATTTGTGACACAGTTTCCTCATTGGCCTGGGGAACTGAGGGCCAGAGTAGGTGTGAGGTCACAAAACCAGGTGTCCAGTGAGCATCCTGTTCTCTCTGGCTCAGAGTCAGCCTCTGCTTTTGGGTGCACCAAGACCAGAACAAAGTCTCTCTGACCTTGTTTTGTTTTCTTCAGCTGTGAAGCAGGGAGAGCATGGCTCTGTTTTTCGAGACAGGAGCTCATGTATCCCAGGCTGACCTAGAGCCTATGTAGCTGAGGATAACTGTGCACTTCTGATCCTTGCTTCCACTTCTCCAGTGTTCAGACTAGTTACAGATGTGCACCGCCATATCTGGCTTATGTTGCGCTGGGGATCAGAGCTGGGACTTCATGTGTGCTAGGGGAGCACTCTACGGACTAAGCCATAGCCCCAGCCCCAGGAGTAGCCCTTGCTGTAGCCTTCAACCCTTCAGCAAAGCTCCTGCTGGTTTGTTTGTTATACTTGAGTAACAGGCCCGACCATTGTTTCCCAGAGGACTGGGGCCCACTGGGATGGAGGTGCCAGGCCTTGATTTCCATATGCCTCTGGCATTCAGGGCTCTGAAAGTAGAGCCTTTGGTTAGACCTTGCCTGCTGAGTGATCTGGGGCCCTGGTATTTGCATACTCAAATGAGCTCTGACCTGAGCCTCTCCACAGGCTCAACCCTAGGTTCAGCTGCAAACTCCCTCAACTCCCTCTGGGCTGCATACCATGTCCCTTTCAGTCCCTTTCATCTGTGCTACATTTGAGGCTCCGGCTGACCAAGTTCAGCCTCTTCATTTCGGGCTTTTGAACAGGCTGGGTTTTTTGTTTTTGGGTTTTTTTTTTTTTTTTCTAGATCTCCTTCCCTACCCCTCTGTAATTATGGAATTGCTAATCCCCAGACTTCTCCTAAAGATCCCTTCTTCAGGGCTCCTAGAGCAGGTTGTGCATTCCCACAGCACATTGTCCACCAGGTTTCTCTCCAGAGAGCAGAGAGCATGAGGCAGGGTTGGAGGAAAACGGCTGTGTGTGGAATGTGGATGAAGGGTCAGATAAGAAAGAATGATCCTTTTTTTTGTATGGCTTTGAGACTACAACCTAGAGTGCCTGCACCTGGGAAAGCTCTGTACCACGGAGCCATTTTGTTTTGCCTATTTATTTTAAATGGGGTTTTAAGGCTTACAGAGCCCCTTCTGTTTGCTGAATTCTTGCTCTTCAGACTCTGAGCCATGGCCATGGGGGTGGTGGGCCTTTGAGAGCCCATTGTTTAATACCTGCAGTCTCATCTACAAGCAAACTGCATGAAGCGAGAAATGTTTACCATTTTCATTATTGTTGCAGCTACCCACTCCTTTGAATCAGCCCTGCAACTTAGGCCAGCTGCAGAGCCTCCCTGGGCTTCAGTTTTCTCATCTGCACTTAACTTTTTTTTTTCCTTTTTTTAGACAGAATCTGAAGCTCAAATCTAGCCCAGAACTCCTGATCTTCCATCTTCTGCCTCCTGAGGGTAAGCATTACAGTCATTCACCATTTTGCCCGGTTTGTACTTAAATCCTTCACACCTCAGTTTCAGGTCTGCAAGATGGGATGACAGTTACCTTCCTGTGACCAGACTCTTACATTTGCCTGCCAGGACTCATTCCACTTGTCCTCCACTGACTCTGGCTTTGCCAACAGGGCACTGACAAGTCAGCGCAAACAGAGGTTTAAGCACTGGCTGCACCTGGATGGGGGCCGTAAGGAAGCTGTGTTGGAATACTGAGGGGCGAGAGGCCACACGGAAAGACATCATAAGGATAAACATCACCTCGGACCTTCTCCTTGAGGCACCTCAGTTCACAGAGTGGTCCACCTAGCCTGCTGTAGTCAGTCCAGAGAATCGTGGGAAGTGTTCAGTGCTATCATTTCAGGTTACTAAGCCTTGATCTGTTACGTAAGAGTGGATAACCTAACTTGGTTGGTGATGTAGCTTAAATGAAGAGTCCTTCTTTGGCATGTAAAAAGCCCTAGGTTCCTTCCCTCACACCAAAAACCAACCATCAAAATCTCCCAGGATCTGGAGAGATGGTTCAGTGGTTAAGAGCACTGGCTGCTCTTCCAGAGGTCCCAGAACCCACATGGTGGCTCACAACTGTTTGTAACTCCAGTTCTAGAGGATCTGATACCCTCTTCTGGCATCTGAGGGCACCAGACATGCATGTGGCACAGGCTTATATGCAGGCAAAAGATCCATGTACATAAAATAAAAAATAAATCTTTTATTTATAGAAAAATCATTCCAGCGATGTGTGCACTGTGTGAGCTGGTCCGTATGAAGAACAGCCCATCAGCCCATATCTGTGGGTTCTGCATTTGCAGATTCAACCAACAGCACATCAAGAATATTCCAAAACCAACTGGATCTGCATTCAGTGTACAGACTTTTAAATGATTGTTATCCCTTAAATAATACAAAATAACAACAACTTGTATATTTATATGTTGGATTCCACAAACCACCTACAGATGCTTCAAGCAGTATATAGGAGAATGTGCCTAGGTTATTTGCAAATACACTATTTTCTATAAGAGACTTGAGCATACACAGTGTTGGTATCTGAGAGTTCACGGAACCAGTTCTTGTGCATGTGGTAGGGATAAGCATTTACACAAAAGATACAGAGCACTCAAATGACATTACCTTTCCTGTCACCTTTTCTGGCTGTTGCTGGCACAACTTACCTGGGCTGAGAAGTCAATGAGTTTTGGCAATGGCTGCTTACTGCCTTCTTCACTCTTCAGAAATTCCAGCAGGCTTCCTGGACAGGGGAGTGAGAAGGAACGTGAACTACTAGCCCTTAGTGAGAAATAGTTAGCAGTTTTTCATTGCGGTCCAGATTTTTCCTCTTTGCAGTACAGGGATTGAACCCAGGGCTTCACACATGCTAGGCAAGTGCTCTACCACTGAGCTACATCTCCAGCCAACATCCTCCTCCTTTTTAGGGTTTTTTTTTTTTTTTTGCTTTTGGTTTTGGTTTTTTCTGAGACAGAGTTTCTCTGTGTAACAGAGCCCTGGCTGTCTTGGAACTCGCTTTGTAAACCAGGCTGGCCTTGAACTCACAGAAATCCATCTGCCTCTACCTTTCTGAGTGCTGGAATTGAAGACATGTGCCACCAGGACTGGCATGACTTTCTCCTTGAGAATGTCTTGCTTGTTGTCTAGTATGGTCTCCAATTCCTGGACTCCCACTATTTTTCCACTTCAGCTAGCAGAGTAGCTGCGACTACCAGCACTCATCACTGCCAGCCATAGTGCCAGAGTTAGAGAAACGTTTACTTACTGCTTCTAGTATCTGAGCACTAGAGCTTGAATTTTTCTGAAAGGACTTTTTGGTTGCTAGCTAGCTCTTTGGACTGATGCAGTCTCATGAGTGCCCAGGGCCTGGCTTTAGAAAGCCGACTGATTGTAGATTTGCAGATTTGGAAATGGAGAGTCACACTGAATGATGGTGTATGGGATGTTTATCCAAAAACGAGTTTGGACTGGAAATGACTATAGACCAACTGTCTTAAATAAACTAATTAATAAATTAATAATAACAATAAAAGAAACTCCTAGCTGGGCATGGTGAGTGAGTCCAGGACAGAATGAGTGCAGGACAGTCAGAGATACACAGAGAAACCCTGTCTCAAAAACAAAACAAAACAAAACAAGAAGAAGAAGAAGAAGAAGAAGAAGAAGAAGAAGAAGAAGAAGAAGAAGAAGAAGAAGAA